>CM024724.1:15566158-16046167 GCA_014182545.1 Eucalyptus globulus | reverse complement strand
ATTTTGTCAGCACATACACTTTCTTACAATAATTGATTGTCTTTTTGACCTTCTAAGTATGTGTTACTTCCTATCTCACCTTCACAATTTCTGAACTTCAGTTGGATGTGCCTTTTGTGTCTAAACTCATGTTGATAAATTGTTTGTATGGAACATTAAATCCCTTGTTAATATCTTGTAGACAAAATTAGAGAGGTGCTGAAGCTTGATCAGGAGATGAAAGATCTTGCTAAGCTACTCATTGCAGAGTAGTCACTTCTCATGTTTGGCAAATTGGCAGAGGATACAATTGTGCTACAGTTTTGGAAGGTTCTTTAAAAGTAAAAGAGGTGGCATTGATGCACAGTGAAGGAATACTTGCTGGTGAAATGAAAGATGGTCCTCTGGCTCTAGTGGATGGGAGTCTTCCCATTGTAGTGATTGCTACTCATGATGCTTGCTTCAGGTTAGCTTTGTTCGCACAGGTTTACTTGCATTCGTGAAATCTCTATTTGTTCTGAAGCTGAAGGTGTCAATGTTAAAAGCAAGCAACAATAAGTTATTCAGCAACTCCATGCCCGCAAAGGACGCCTAATTGTCATGTGCTCGAGGGGGGATGCTGCAGCTAGGGGTGAGCAGCGGTCTAGGGTTGACCCTGGACCAATCCTAGACCGGCCCAATCCTACCGGTCTTGGTCCGGTTTCCAAGGGGATTGGGTCGGTCCTTGGTCCTGAAATTCCAGGACCAACACTGTGCGGATTGGTCCTTGATCCTAAGAGTTTTGGGTCTGTCCAACCCTAGACCAACCCTGTATATTATATTATATTATTTATAATTATTTTATACATTTAAACCTAAATAAAATGCATGTTATATTATATTATATTGAGACATTCTATCAATAGCACTAATAGTAATTTCAATTTAAAACTTTTGTTGAGTATTAATTATGTGCCGTTTGTTTTGTTTTTAGGTGTTTAGAAGTTCAAGTGAATTAACAAGATGTGAAGTTATATATTCATGGTTTATATTAAGTATTTTGAACTTTTTATGGTTTAATTGTATTATACTAATGAATTTCAGCTACACTTTGCTTTTCAATTTGTGTCAAATGGTAGAAGTTTTTGAAGAGTAAAGTAGTATTGCAGTTGCTACGGTGATTTGCTAGTTAAGTGGTGTGAAGTTCATTTTTTGGTTGAGTGGACTCTATATGATTAAATGCAGGAAAACACTTTTGCATATGGTGTTATGAATATTAAAGATAGATGATTACAAGAATTTTCCATCTTGTCCCATATCTCAATGAGTGGTTAGCAGGTACGAAATTTCTATTATTGTGTCATCTTAAATTTGCTAAATATGTATTGGTATTTATAGTTTAGTTGCATAATACTGCATTGTCAATAGATGTGTAATTTGAATTTGTAGGTTTGCTTTTTTAGGGAGTATAAAAAATAAGACGAAAAAAATTATCGATCGGTCTCGGGTTGACCCTGGAACCGGACCAAACCCATTGGGTCGGTCCGGTCCTTGGTCCTAGGCTCAATAGGGTCGGTCCTCGGTCCTAAAAATTGAGGACCGACACTGTATGGGTTGGTCCTAGGGTTAGGGGGTGGCCCGGACCAACCCGGACCATGCTCACCCCTAGCTGTAGCTGTGTCTCTTGGTGGAGCATGTAGAGTCATTGAAGTTCCTCAAGTGGAGGACTGTCTTCAGCCTGTAGTCAATGTAGTTCCTTTGCAGGTAGAGTGCTTCCAATAGTTTTCTATGCTTGCCAAGATGCAACATCTTATTTTCCCACTCTACTGAATGCATTATAACTTGCCGAAGATGAAGCTTTGATGTTGATGAGGTGGAGCTGGATGGGAGCATCTAGCTCTCTGTTTCCTTGATTTTTTTTTATGCTCTCGGTGTTTGTTTTCTCATCAAGAGTTCAAAAATTCTCTCTGGGATTTGGCGTTTTATTCTAAAAGAGAGTATTTTTTTAAATCTCGACAAAAACAAAAGAAATCATGTGTGTTGATTGAGCCGTAACATTTTGCTGTTTTTATTTGTTTGTTTATTCATTGATCATAGAGTATTTTTACATCCCGTTCTTCCTTTCAAATAGCCTATTTCATTTTAGTAGATTTTGCTAATTTGTTGGACATGAGATGATTTTTAACATTTGGGGTGCAGTTGTTGACATATCATCTCGCGGTCCTAAAATATACAATGTCGACTGGCCGACAACCTCGCGAAGAGTGTGATGACAAAGTAGAAGCCCACCAACAAATTTCTTCTGAATGTGTTAACCCGGCAATGAAATGGATTATGTCATAAGAATGTAAAGCCATCTTTCTGACACAAAATATGCATTCCGTTGATCACTTGTACTTTATTGAATGGCAACCCATGCAAGATATTTCTTTATGTTCAATTAGGAAAAACTATTGCAACCCACCTTTTTCGTACATTCGCGGCTTGTTATGTATTTACTTGTCGATCTGGCTCAAAGTGTTATACTCATGGTACCTAAACATCATTTTATGATTGACAAACAACGATGACTACAACTTAGTTTCATTGGGGATGCTATGCAACTTAGAGCAATATGTTGTTCATTAATGCCTTCATCTTAAAGGTCAAAAAAATTCTATTGCTGAAAATATGAGTTATCATTTTTAGCATTTAGCGGGAAACTCCAATTTCTATGGTGGACCTTTGATTGAAGTATCTTTTGCTATGTCACGAGATATCAAAGAAGCCAGGTAAAGGTTAGAAGAGGGATATTGTATCCTTTTTGGGGAAAAAAGAGCAGGCAGTACAACAAAAATATGTGTCATTAAAGGTGCCAGATTTTGATGGAATCGATCAAGTATCTGAGACCTGCTTCTTTTGCGGAGATGGATTTTTTGCATTTTGCAGTCTCTCAAGTGGTAATTGTCACGTCGTCGTCAAACCGCTAGTTAACTTCTGGTTTGTCCCTTTCTTAGGAAATAGTCCAAGGTTAATTGTATCATGGTTTGATTTCCTTTTTCAGTATGATATTGTAAGGAGAGGCCTCATGTATTCCAAAGAATTTCAATGTCAACTTGCTGTAAAACTAGTCCACTCTGTCAATTTGTCATGCATGGAAAATACAATGCGACTCTCAGAAGATACCAACAGAAACAAAACCCAAAGCTCCTACCGTCGTTGTTATTGGTTGTCGAAGGCAACGTTGTCATGTTTCTTCCCTAGTTGTATTATCTTTTCCAGGATCGTGCTAGTTGTGGGCATCCCTAGTTGTGGGCATCCCGAGGGATACCTGCGGCCGTGGAAAGACGGGCGCAGAGCGCACATCCATGACGGCAACAGGCAAGAGCGGCTGGGCTCTTCCATCATGTAGGCAGCAAGAACGGAACACAGCAACATGCATAGATACCCACATAAGAAGGTTTCGAGCGAGACGATACAAGAGGAGGACTATGGATGTTAGAATTTAAATGTGCACGGAAGCATGGTATAATTTATATTTGATAGAGGATGGACAATGATAGGATATTTTGAGAAGGTTTATGGGACAAAAATAGTTTCACTAGCTTATAAAGATGATTATATAATAGTTGAAGAAAGTGTTGGTGAGGGGCAGTTTT
Source organism: Eucalyptus globulus (assembly GCA_014182545.1). Classification (NCBI taxonomy): domain Eukaryota; kingdom Viridiplantae; phylum Streptophyta; class Magnoliopsida; order Myrtales; family Myrtaceae; genus Eucalyptus; species Eucalyptus globulus. The sequence goes on along the minus strand of CM024724.1, from coordinate 16,042,571 downwards.
TATGGTTAACTCCCTCACAAAACATGGAGCACTTGTTCCAAGCTGCCAAAGTCGGTGGAGGATCTCTACTACAAATAATTACACATAAGATGGAGTGTTCTAGAACACATCAGAGATGGCAGCTTATTGGTTGTCTTTTCATTGTTTGTTTCTCACGTCCATTAGAGTTGTCTAGATTGGATTAGAGAATTTCATGTCAGAAATTGGATCACAAATTCCAACAGCAACACAAATAACATAGGGAAAACAGCGCCCAAGACCAACAAAGCTGCAAGGGAAGCCACGGAGAGCAAAGCGCGAGCATAATGAGGATGAGAGAAGCAGGGGCACATGAATCGGGAGCCAACGACAGAAGGGTAACCAGTGCCAATGCGCCGTACAACACATTACAGAAGGCGGCCAGGAAGATGTGGGAAGGGTGGGTGTCGATTGGGGACGCAGGTTTCTCTTGGTATTTCAGCTGGAGGAGGTTGAGCAGCGCGGAAACAAGAACGGCGAGAATGGCGTGGAGGGGAGTGAAGGCAGGGGAACCTCGGACGTTTGCGAGGGGACGATGGCGGATCAGCATAGGGGTCGGCTCCTAGAATCCCGGAGTCCTATGTCGAAGATTATCGACATGATCGGAGAGAGATGGCTAGAGTAGGAACAGATCTTGGGGGGTTTTTATAGTTGAAAAAGAGGTCGGGCGGTCGTACCACACAGGCGGATCTGAGAAGCTTCCCAGCACCCCAGCAGTTTACCACGATACTGGTCGTCGTCCTTCGCCTTGCGTCTTCCCATGTTTTAAGTTTTGCGAGCGACTTACTTTTGCAACTTGGCCTTGGCACTTACGGGGAGAAAATATTGGCCAAGCTATGCCGTGCAAGGTCAGTTTCTTGCAATATTTTCTTATAGTTTCCTAACTCGCCTTATTGAGGACGGGGCCATTTAGAAATATACCATTTAGAAAGTCATTTTACAGGAAAATGACTTTATTTTTTGGTATTTGACGGAAACTGAAAGAAAATCAAAAAGTAATTCATGGAAAATGTTTTTCACAAAATGGATTTTGCTATGAGAATGTAAGGTGTCTTTCTAATACAGAGTATACAATCTACAGATCACTTGTACTTTATTGAATGGCAGCCTCTGAAAGATCCTTGTTTATGTTCAATTAGGGAAAACTGTTGTAACCCACTTTCTTACGCGTGCATGGCTTGTTATGCATTTACTTGTCAATCTACCTCGAAGTGTCATACCCATGGTACCTGAACATGGTGTCTTGATTGACATAACAAACAACAATGACTACTTTCATTCAGAATGCTATGCAACATAGAGCAATATATTGTTTCATTAACACCTTCATCTAAAAGGTCACGAAAAGTTTTATTGCTGAAAATGTTAGTCATTGTATTTAGCATTTAATAGGAAACTCCATTTTTCTATGGTGGACTTTGATTTAAGTATTTTTTGCTACATCATGAGATGTAAAAGGAGTTTATTGGAGGTTGGAAGAGGAAGACTGTATCCTTATTTAGGAAAAAAGAGCAGGTGACATAACAAAAAAAATATGTGTTATTAAAGGTGCAAGATTGATGGAATCAATCAAGTATTTAAGACATGATTTGCTTTTTTTGTTGAGACTGGTTTTTGTCGTTAAAGATGTCTCTCGAGTGGTGACTATTGCATCAGTAATCAAACCGCTAGTTAACTCCTGTTTCATACCATTCTTGGGAAAAAGTTTGAGGCAACATGTACCGTGTTCTGGTTTATTTTTTTAATGTGATATTTACTTCACGATATGGTCCAATTTGCAGACACGCAGAGTATTCAATTGGAAAGAATTTCAATATCAACTTTCTCCAAAGCTGTCCATTCTAACAACTAATTGTTTTTCGAAAATACAATGCGACTCTACAAAAGCAAAACCATAAGCTCTTGCTGTTGCTGTTATTGGTTGTCAAACGCAACGTTGTCATGTTTCTTCACTAGTCGTGTTATCTTTTCTGGGGTTGAGCTAGTCGTGGGCACCCCCCTAGCACATCTGTGGCCGTGTCAACACGCACCAATTCCCAATTCTGGTGCAGAGCGCACGTCCATGTTGGTACGAGGCAAAGGCGGCGGGGCTGCCCTCACACCATGCAGTCGCCAAGAACGGAACCTGGGGACAAAAATAGATACAATCTTGCAACAAGTGAAGGTTTCGAGCGAGACGATGCAAGAGGACCACATAAAACAACGCAAATAACAAGAGATAGGGGAAACAGTGAAAGGGGCCCGAGAGCAACAACGATGCAAGGGAAGCTACCGAGAGCGATGCTGCGAGCATCATGAGGATGGGGAGCGCTCGGGCACAACAGTCAGGAGCCAACGACAGGTGAGCAACGAGGGCCAATGAGCAATAGAACAGAAGACTGAAGACGGCAAGAGAGGTGGCAAAAGTGCGGGTGTCGAATGGGGATGCGGGTTTCCCTTGGAATTCCACCTGGACGAGGTTGACCAGCACGGAAACAAGAAAGGCGAGAATGGCATGGAGGGTGGTGAAGGCAGGGAAACCTCGGATGTTTGCTGGGGGATGACCGCCGATTGGCATTGGGGTCGGCTTCTGGAGGATCTCGTAGTCCTATGTAGAGGATGATTATCGATCAGAGAAAATGATGGCCAGAGTAGAAGCAGATCTTGCCGTTTTATAGTTGAAGAAAAAGTCGGTTCGTCCATTTTGGCATTTGTCGGTTTGGGAAGAAGCTTCCCACCGGTTTACACGAGACTGATTGTCGACTTCGCCTAGCTGACTTCCGACTTTTGCGAGCCACTCAGCGTGTGACTTCCCATTTGCGAGCGATGTGGCCTGCGACTAAGCGTGCGGCTCTCCTTTACGAGCGACTTAGCGTGCTGACTTGCGTGCGACTTCCCCTTTGCGAGCGACTTTCTCCTAACGAGCGACTTCCCGTTTGCGAGCGACTTTCTCCTAACGAGCGACTTAGCGGGTGATTTCGCCTTGGCACTTTCCCCTCCCCTTCCGATTACGTGATTGAGGGCGTGGCCCCGCTCCACGTCAACATAATCCTTCTCCACTTGGTGGGTGACACGTGGAGCCACATCCCACCAAGACACATCTGAAAATTTTCTCTAATAAGCTTAATACCGTAAAAAAAACCCTCCAATTTTAGGTTCACCCTTAAATCTATCCTCTTTTTTTTTTCCATAAAAAACCTTCAACTTCAGTTTCGTTACCAATTCTACCATAAACTTATTTTTTGTCATATAAGAATCCATTTATTTCATGAAAACTATACAATTTCTAAAAACTATAATGACTTTATTTTCTGGTAATTGACTGAAATCAAAAAAAAAACCTAAAAGTATTTTCTGTAAAATCTAATGGGAAAATTATCAATAAAATCGTTTTTGATGATATTTCACGAAAAACCCCAAACTATTACATTTATAATAGATTTATCCCAAACTATTGTTTGGATTATCAAAAACTTCAAACTAGTATATTTGTGATATATTTTACCAAAAAAACCTCAAAATTGCATATTTATAATAAATTTATCATCTATTAGTTTCTATTAAGATGAATTAATACCACGAAAATCTCCAAATTAGTACTCTTGTGACAAACGGATGGTAAAATCATAAACTAGTATATCTATCAATTGTCACGTGTTATCCAATTCAATAATTTGCCGGTAAAATTTAACGAAATTAATGGAAGGTAAATTTATTACAAATTTACTAATTTAGAGCTTTTTTTGTGGTCAAAAAATTAGTTTGGGGATTTGTCACATGTGCACTAATTTTGGTTTTTTTGTGGTATTAACCCCTTTTCTTAATGATTTTTTTTCTTTTATTCCTTTTTTCTTCTTCCTTGGAGGTTGTCGTGGGGCCAATGATAAGCCACAAGTGAGCTCGAGGCTCATGCAAAAGGCTCGAGCTTGCTGATCATCACCATGACTGGTTGAGGAAGAAGAAAAGGAAAAAAAAAAAAATATATATATATATATATATATATATTTATAAGAGAAAACGTTACATTAACAAGGACTCAAGCCCTAGCGCCAAATATCTAGACACGGCCTTTGCGAACCCAACCCTAAGGGTCTAGACCAAAGCTTAAGCATTGGTGCTTTGAGCATAGCCTTTATGACCTAAGCTCGGGTGTTAGAGTATCAATTATAAGCACCAGGGGTTTGGCCTCGGCCTCCCGAGACTTGATCCTGAACACTGGACCCGGGAATCAATATTGTGGTTTCCGTGCTTAAGCATACGGTTTCGGGTCGAAACATCGATACCTAACTATATTTTGAAAAATGTTTTCCTGTTCTTTCAAAGAGAAAATTATTTTCTTGAATTTAAGTTTTAGTTGGAAAACATTTTCATTGACTAAAGAGACATTTTTCGTGACTCATTTTCCCAAATGGATCAAATTATCAGAAAATGAGGAAAATATTTTCTCGAAAAATGTTATCAGCAAAATAAACGGACCCTTAAAAACTCTCAACTTTAGGTCTACTCTTAATTTTCTCCCGAACTTTTTTTGTCTTATAAATCTACCCCCATTAACCATATGTCTCAATTTTTTTATATTTTATTTTTACATCCAAGAGATGGAAAACTCCTGAGCAAGCTATTCAAGAGTCATAAGTTAAGTGTCTTGAGCACGAGAGTCTTGAGCGTGAGCTCTTTGATCTCAAGAGATTAAAGACTCCCAATCATGAAAGATTAAAGATTGAGCCCAAAATCAAAGATCCCCTGCAAGATGGAAGGAAGAATCTCTTAAAAGTAAGAACAATTGAAGAAAGCAACCCAAGAGGTGCATTTGTTTATGGCAAAATTTCATGATAAAAGAGCATACTTTATGGGAAATCATTTCAAGAAAGTAGATAGTTTTTATTTGTTTGGTTATATGTGATCAAAAATATTTTTTGGTGTTTGGATCTCATTTAAAAAAAAGATTTCAATCTCATGGACATTTTTTTGAATTTATTAATAATTTTGAATTTATTTTATTTTTCTTCCCCTCTACTTGTCGCTGGGCTTTGGCAACCTAGTGACAGTCAATTAATGGCCATAGGTGCAGGCCGGTGAGGTACGAGCTTGCCCGTGATCAGTCGCCAACCTTCGCCAACCAAAGAAAAAGAAGGAAAATGAAAAATAAATTAAAATTAAGATTAAGATTAAATATTTGAGATGAGCACTTATGGAAAGTGTTTTCATCTCTTTTAATTTAGAAATTTACTTTCCTAAATTTATGCATTAATGTTTTCATTGACCAGAAAGTATTTAGGGTTTACTAGTTATTTTCCGTGAACCAAATGAGTGAAAGTTTGGAAAATCAATTCTTGGAAAATACTTTCCTCCAATCAAACACATCCTAATTACTACAGTTTTTATCCAAATATCAAATCTAATAAAACACCATTTGGGTTGGTATGGAAACTCATCTAAAAAAGAAATATTTTCATATATATAATTTGGGGAAAAAATCTAGAGTAATAATGTGAAAAATGCCCCATCACTGAGGACGATTTTGGATGGAGGGTTAATGTTGGTAGATATGGGATTTAAGTAAAAGTTCGGGATTTTTTATTAGACAGAAAAAAAAGTTTAGGATAGAATAATAACTGAATCTAAAGTTGATGTGCTTTTTATGGAACAAAAAGAGTTTCTAGATCAAAAGTTGGAGGTTTTTTATGATCTTAAAAAAATTTGAAATAAAATTGGACTGATGTTAAAGTTGGAAGTTTTTATGGCATTACGCCCTCTTGATATTTCAAAATTTTGGGTTCCCCTCATCAACAAAGAAGACTCTATTTTCTCTTATTCTCAAAATTCGCTCTCTCTCACCTTCTCTCCCAATCCGCTGCATTCTCAAGCGCATTGCCTTCGCCTCTGCCTCCGTATCCACCGTCGCATCTAGGAGCCCCAAGTTTTGCACCAGGACTTGTGCTGATGATTCTAAATTGAATGCCAAATATTTGCGCAATTACCTTTTTCCCCGTTTACCTCTGGATATGGGATTTTGTTATAGGGGTTAGATGGGTGAAGTTGAGATAATTGGGAAAACTATGTGAATGGACATCTTGGTTTTGATTTGATTTGCTGTGTAAACTGACGATAAAAACCCCACATTTCAAGAGTAGTTTGTGTCCACACTCATTGAAGGGCTTAGGAGTTGAATCTTGTGGTGTGGGATAGCAATATCCACACTTTCAAGGACTTTGTCAGCATTGGCGAGTAATTACTTCTTGCCTTGAACTCATTTTGCTAATGACACCATTATTAACTTGTTTTAGATCTTGGTCTTTGGGTGGCTTGTGTTCTTATCTTAGTTGTGTGTTCCATGGTCTCAAAGGGTTTGTCTCCATGAAGTTCTTTCCCAGAGCTTTGATAATACACCCTAGCCTCTTCAGGCTAAAAAACGGGCAGATGCGATCCATTGAATCTCTTCCTCTTTTCTTATGCATGTAGAATCACGTGTCAAGTTCAAAAGCAAAATAAAAAAAATAAAAAAAAAATTTCAAAAGTTGGAGTAGATAAGATGGCCTTTGTGAAAGAATTGTGGCGCGATTTCTCTAATTCACTCAAATTCCCAACAATCTAATGTGAGTTCTTGATAGCAATGTTCACACGTTTTGTTTCAAAGAACCATAGAGGCAGCCAACCACTTAGCCCCACATTAGCCTCCTACCTCACCTTGTGATCTCGCGATTGAGGACATGGCCGCACTCCACCACATCAGCATAATCCTTCTCCACTCGGTGAGTGACGCATGGAGCCATGTCCCACCAGGACAAATCTGAAAATCCTCTCTAATATTTCAAAATCTTGGGTCTCATTCTTGTCAATGAAGAAGACTCTCCCTCTTCATCTTTTCAAAATTAGCTACTCTCTTGCCTTTGGTCCCAATCCACCGCATCCTCCACCAGTAGCTACAGCATAATAAATAGATAGATTCATTCAACTATTGAAGTGTATTAAGCCACATCAAAATTGGCGACACTAAGCGGAAAGCTTTTGAGTACAACCAAAAAAGAATGCAATAATTCATCGTCTTTTTGACGTTTCAAGTGTCTATCACTTTCTATCTCACCTTAACAATTTCTAAACTTCTGAGTCGTATCTACCTTTTTGTCTAAACTTATGTCAAGAGAATTTTTTGTATGAAGCATTAAATCCTTTGCTAATATCTTGTAGACAGAGAGGTGCTGAAGCTTGTGACTAGGAAATGGAAGATCTTGCTAAGCTACTGATTGCAAAGCAGTCACTTCTCATGTTTGGCAGAGGATACAACTATGCTACAGCTTTGGAAGGTTCTTCAATAGTAAAGGAAGTGGGATTGATGCACAGTGAAGGAATACTTGTTGGTGAAATGAAACATGGTCCTCTGGCTCTAGGGGATGAGTCTTCCCATTGTGGTGATTACTACTTATGATGCTTGCTCCAGGTTACCTTTTGTTCTATAGGTTTACTCGCATTCGTACTATCTCATTTGTTCTAAAGTTGAAGTTGTCAATGTTAACAGCAAGCGGCAATCAGTTATTCAGCAACTCCATGCCCACAAACGACGCCTAATTGTCTTGTGCTCGAGGGGGGATGCTGCAGCTGTCTCTTGGTGGAGCATGTAGAGTCATTGAAGTTCCTCAGGACGGTCTTCAGCCTCTAGTCAACATAGTTCCTTTGCAGGTACAAAGTGCTTCTGATAGTTTTCCATGCTTGCCAAGATGCAGCATCTTTTTTTCTTACCCTACTGAATGCGTTATTTGCTGAAGAGGTAACTATGATATAGATAGGTGGAGCTGGATGGGAGCATCTAGCTTTTTGTTTCCTTGATCTGTTTTATGCTGTCAGTGTTTATTTTTGCATTAGGAGTTCCAAAATTCTCCCTATGATTTGGTGTTTAGTTCTAAAAGAGAGCATTTTTAAGTCTCAACAAAAACAAAAGAAATAAATTTTATTGATTGAGCCTTAACATTTTGCTATTATTATTTGTTTCTTTATTCATTGCTTATAGAGTATTTTCACATTCTTGTTCTTCCTTTTTAATAGCTCGTTCCATTTTACTAGATTTTGCTAATTCATCCGGCATGAGATAATTCTTAACATTTGTGGTGCAGTTGTTGGCATATCATCTCCCTGTCAAAAGAGGATACAATAGGAACCTCACAAAGGGCATGACAACAGAGTAGAAGCCTACTAATAGATTTCATCTGATTGTGTTTGCTCGGTAGCGAAATGGATTATTTTATGAGAATGTAAAGCATCTTTCTGACACAGAGTATACATTTTGCTAATCAATTGTACTTTATTGAGTGGCGGCCTCTACAAGATCTTTATCTATGATCAATTAGGAAAAATTGTCGTAACCCACCTTTTTTTGCTTGTTCACAGCTTGTTATGCACTTACCTGTCAATTTGCCTCGAAGTGTCGTGCTCGTGGTATGGGAACATTGTTTCGTGATTGACATAACAGTAAATGACGTCAACTTAGTTTGATTGGGGGATGCTATGCAACTTAGAGCAATATGTTGTTCATTAATGCCTTCATCTTAAAGGTCACGAAATAGTTCTATTGCTGAAAATATTAGTTATTGTATTTAGCATTAAGTAGGGAACTCCATTTTTATTTTTTTATTTTTTATGGTGGACTTTGATTGAAGTATCTTTTGCTGCATCATGAGATGTAAAAAGAGTTTGGTGGAGGTTGGAAGAGGGAGATTGTATCACAAAAAATGCAGGTTATTAAATGTGCAAGATTGATGGAATCGATTGAGTTTCTAAGACTGTTGATATCGGTTTTTGCCATTAAAGATGTCTCTTGAGTGGTGATTATCACATCAATAATCAAATTGCAAGTTAACTCCCAATTCACACCTTTCTTGGGAAATATAATTTGAGGCAAATTGTATTGTGTTCTGATTTCTTTGGCAGCATGATAGTTAACTCCATATATAGTCCAATTTGTAGACACGGAGAGGTCTGGTGCATTCGAATGGAAAGAATTTCAGTGTCAACTTGTCCTAAAGTAGTCACTTTATTAATGAATCATATTTCGAACATACAATTTGGCTCTCCCTAGACACCAACAAAAGCAAAACCGTAAGCTCCTGAGCTCCTGCGGGAGCTTATGTTATTAATTTTTCTTCTGAACTCGTGTTTCACTTTTTTGCGTACGTTTTATCAATTTAAAGCAATTAAACTTTGACACATTTACTGATGTCAATTTAATTAAACAAAATAAAAATTTCAGTCCGCCTCACTTTTCTACCCCGTCTACACTTTCTCCTCCGTCTCCGGCCATCTCGAGCCTAACCTCCCTGACTCCCTCCGCCATCGCCACCAGCGGAGTTGCCAACGCCAAGTCCAAGGAGAGAATTGGTGGGCGGAGTTGCAGATCTGCAAGTCGACCACCGTCGCTCGTGGCTGTGGACGAGCCACTGTCACTGGAGCCACGGTTGCAGATCTGGAAGTCGTTTCCGGGGGTGTGTTGGTGGTGGGCACCTGGTGGGACATCCGGGGCCGCGTCAACCTGGACCAATTCCTGATTCCGAAACGGAGAGGGCACAGCCGTGACAGGCAAGAGCAGCAGGGCTGCCAGTCGGTGAGGACGGAACACGTGGACAAGAATAGAGACAGTCTAGTGTTGAACGCACATGTAAAGGTTTCGAGGGAGACCGGGCAGGAGGACCACGGCAAGCAACACGAGTGACAAGAGATAGGGGAATGATTGAAAGGGGCCCGGGACCAACAGCGATGTGAGGGAGGCTACCGAGAGCGTGTCGGCAAGGATCATGAGGACGGGGAACGCTCGGGCACAGCAAGCGGGAGCCAACGACAGGTGAGCGACGAGGGCCAGTGAGCAGTAGAACAGAAGAGAGGAGACGGCGAGGGAGGTGGCGAGAGGGCGGGTGTCGAATGGGGACGCGGGTTTCCCTTGGAAATTCACCTGGACCAGGTTCACCAGCACGGAAACAAGAAAGGCGAGAATGGCGTGGAGGGCAGTCAGGTCGGGAACCTCGGGCGTTTGTGTGGGGTTGACCGCCGGTCAGCATCGTGGTGGGCTTCTACAGGATCCGTAGCCCTATGCAGAGGATATGAAGCGGGTTTTATAGTTTATTTATTTATTTATTTTTATTATTTTCTTTTTGGAAGAAAGAGGGGAGCTTGGGGAAGGATCGAGTTCGGTTGCGTTATGAAAGAAGGTTTTTGGTTTACAAAAAAATGTCGTTTCTTTCTTAGAAGTTTCCCAGTGGGCTCGTGTGCCGTCGGAGCAATTTCTTCGATGAACGGTGGAAGCACCAAAATTAGGGAAAAGCAGGATCAAATTCAGTCAAAACTGTGAGTTCTGTCTACGAAATTTCCATCCTAAATTTTGTTTTGTCTTGTAACAAACTCTCAAATTTTAATCTTAATGTAATTCTCTACTAAATCATTTTTTGTTTTATAAATAATCTTAAACTTTAGATCTAATCCTAATTTGATCTTTAATTTTTTTATCTCGTAAAAAATCATGAACTTTTACTTGAATCTCATATCTATCATTATTAACTCTCCATCCAATCATCCTTAGTGACGTGGCATTTCATGTCATTGCTATAAATTTTTTGAAAAATTTCACATCCGAAAAAACATTTTTTCGAGATTTGATATTAAAAAAATTAGAATTGGCTTTCTTTAATTGCTCGCAAGAGACTCTTCCTCGCATAGAGTCTTCGACTGTGGGCTCGTTTTCATATTGCGTCGCGAGAACCTTCGCGAGCAACTTTGACTTTTACCTCGTCATTAGCATATTTCCTCTCCAACTTTCACTTGGTAGCGTGTGCTCCCCGATCGCGAAGAGCAAGAATTGTTAAAAGCCCCGTGTCGCGCACCAGAAAATATTTGGTGGTTCACGTCACCACGTTCTCCAGGAGCCCCATCCGCAGCTGGAATATGGCAGCACCGAGTTTTGCACCGGAAATTCTAATTGCACACCAAATCTTTGCACAATTACCACTTTTCCCGTTCAGATCTGGATATGGAGTTTTATTATTTTGGTTTGATAAGTGAAGTTTCTAGTGTTAAGCTAATTGGGCAAACTGTACGAATGGACATCTTAGTTTTGATTTGATTTGATGTGAATACCAATTATAAAAACCCCACATTTCAAGAAAAGTTAGGGTTCACACTCGTTGATGGGTTTAGGGAGTTAAATCTTGTGGCGAGGAACACCTTTTTTTCACTTTCGAGGACTTTGTCAGCACAGGTGAGTCATTACTTGCTACCTTGAACCCGTTTTACTAATGACACTATTGTTGACTTGTTTTGGATTTTGGTCCTTGAGTGATGGCTTGTGTTCTTATCTTAGTTGTGTTTCCCATGGTCTTAAAGGGTTCGGCTCCATAAGGTCTTTTCTCTGAGCTTCGATAATATGGCCTAATCTCTTCAAACTAAAAAACGGGTGAGTGCAATCCATTAAATCTATTCCTCTTTTCTTATGCGTGTAGATTTATATATCTAGTTCAAATGTACCAAAAAAAAAAAAGTTAAAAGTTGGAGTGCATAAAATGACCTTTGTGTAAGAATTGTGGCGTGATTTCTCAAATCTACTCGGATTCTAGTAATGTAATATGAGTTTTTGGTAGAATTGTTCACACATTTTATTTCATAGAATGACATAGGCAGCCGATCATTTAGCCTCCTATGTTAGCCTCCCGTCTCACCTTGTGATCTTGCAATTGAGGACATGGCTACTCTCCATCATGTCTGCATAATCCCTCTCCACTCGGTGAGTGACACATGGAGCCATGTCCCAGCAGGGCAGATCTGAAACTTCTCTGTAATATTTCAAAATCTCAGGTCTCCCTCTCGTCAATGAAGAAGACGCTCTCTCTCTCTTCATCTTTTCAAAATTGGCTCCTCTCTCACCTTCGCTCCCAATTCGCTGCATCCTCCAGCGCGTCACTGTAGAATAACAAATAGGTTGATTCATTCAACTATTTGAGAGTGCTAGTATGAACAAAATAAAGGAGTTAGGGAAGAGAATAAGATCACGAGATTTATAGTGGTTCGGCTTAATCCAAGCCTACGTCCACTCTCCCACGATAACAGCCTTCTTGGCTGGATTCCACTATGCAATCAACAAGAGATTACAACTTCGAGTGCAAACACTTAGTAGATCACACTATCTCACTAAGTCACTCTCTTGGTATTTCTCTCACGATTACAAACGTTTAAGCTCTCAAGAGACAAGTATATGATCTAAAGTCGCTCAGACTTTGGAATTATAAATTCTACGCTCCGTCTCTTACTTGCTCATCGGTCCTTCATCTTCTTAAATACTCCTCCACTTCCAAACTACCGTTGGACAGCATCCCGGAGAATCGTCTTCCAATATACCCATTGGACAGCTCGTATCTAGAAGATTTGGTAGCCGTTGAGTGACAAAGGTAAAATTCCAAATTGATTCCGATCGCCCATACAAACGAAATCTTGGTTTCCATAAGTAAAGCTTCTTCGTATAGAAAGTTCTTGTCTTCAATCAAATCAATCTTGATGTGGAATCCAAACCAGATCACTAGCCGTTGTATGATTGGGCTTGAGTTACGATTCATCGAATCGGATGTAAAGTCGAGTCTTGAGACTTTACGATATGAGTCTTGAGACTTTACAATCTGGGTCTCTAGACTTTAAGGTCTGTACCCAATTCAGCTTCAGCATAGAGTCTCATCTTCGGTTCGGCTTCAGCATAGAGTCGTCTTCTGGTTCATCATTCACGTTCAGTCGGAATTAGTCGAGAGAGAGCGGACTTCGATGTAGAACATACTTTGACACTAAAGTCTGGCAGTCTTCAGATTTTGAGTCTTGAGTCTAGCAATCTTCAGACTTTGAGTCTTGAGTCTGGCAGTCTTTAGACTTTGATAATATCCTCTACATGTTCTAACATCTGCATGGCCTATTACTCAACCATCAAATATGTTAGTAGCCTTTGATTTATTTTGTCATCTTCAAAACATCATAAGGGATTTCCCTAACAATCTCCCCCTTTTTGATGATGACAAAACAATCTCTGAATATGCAGATTTGTAAACATGCTTTTAATTTAAATCAAAGGATATCAGAAGATAGCAAATAAATTGAGCATAATAATATATAGAAAATAATCGCAGCTCAATATTATGCCATAGATAATATAATATTAACCAATCATCACATATGCATATTCATAACTTCTCCCCCTTTTTGTCATAATCAAAAAGCGATAATGATGGATTCACGTAGAGAATGATAACAAATATCTTGCATGAATCACAATTTCCACAAATCAGCTTTTATCGAATATTAAAGATATGCAATATAGCTCACTTCGATCATATATATCAGCAAATATTCAATAAAAATCACGGATGCATCATAAAATGCACGTACCTTTTTTTTTTTTTTTTTTTTTTTTTGTCATAATAATATCAATAAGAGATTTGTTAATGACAAAAGGTAATAAAAGATGCACTAACCGGATTTTTAGAATAAATTCTGACACATTTACCTTTCCTTCCATCCATAATAAGATCACGATCAATCCAAAAAGATTTTTCCATAATTGATCAAGGCTCCCCCTCAATTTGTTGCCTTTTGAGATGATCACGATTCTTTTCCTTTTCTTTTGGATTTGATTTCTCCCCCTTGATTTCCTCATTAGATTCTGAGTCTGGTTCTGAATCGACTCGATTCGAGTCTCTGTCCGAGTTAGACTCAGATTCTGAATGTGCCATCAAGCATAGATTTCTTTGCTCATCATCTTCTTTCATGATTCTTTTCTGGCCATTATGCTTGTATTGACTTCTTCCACTGAATTTCCTTTCTTTTCTACTCAGCTTTTTGAATTTCTCGACCATAAAGGCAAATTCTTCATCGTCCATGTCATTTTCTGAGTCTGTTTCATCAAAAACAGCATTAGATATTAAAGCAATGGACTTCTTACCTTCGGGATCTTCATCGTTAAGTTGCTCCACTTCATAGGATTGAAGAGTGCCGATCAATTCATCAACGGTGAGTGGCATAATCCTTTGAGTCTCCCGGATTGAAGTCTTGACATGGTTCCAATCTTTTGAGAGACCTCGCAAGAGTTTGTTGACCTTCATTGGGGAAGAAATTGGATGACCTTGATATGCCAAACCGTTTACAATTTCTGTAAAACGATTAAACATATCTCCAATCGACTCTCCTTGCTTCATCTTGAAGGATTCATAATTGCCGAGCAAGAAGTTTACTTTTGTCTCTTTTACACGATCGGTCCCTTCATATGTAACATGAAGTTTATCCCAAACTTCTTTTGCTGTTTCACATGAAGAGATTCTATTATATTCAGCATGAGACAATGCGCAATATAAAGAATAAATTGCTTTCGCATCAAGCGCTTCTCTTTTGGATATCTCCATCCGAGACATAGGAGCGATGGGGTTGATTCCTCTTTCCACAACATCCCATTGTAAGAGATCTCTGGATCTTATGAATGCTTTCATTCTGTTCTTCCACACGTCGTATTCCTTTCCATCAAAATATGGTGGCCTTGTGTTGCTTTGCCCTTCCATAAGTCCTGGTGCCAACATACTAGCCATAAAGAATCTTTAGCTCAAAAGTAAAAACTCTTTTATAAACCGAGCACTTGGCTCTGATACCAATTGTAACATCCCGGGTCCCACTTGTGTGATATTGTCCGCTTTGGACACTGAGTCCTCACGGCTTTAAAACGCGTCTCACAAGTTAAGGGAACCCAAGCCTTATATACAAGGCCCATGACCCCTCCCTAAGCAATGTGGGACAAGAGGGAGAGGAATCCCTTCCCTTTCCCTTGCGCACGTCCGAGGACCGGAGGCGCGGACGCACCGCCATCCCTCCTCCCCGCGCACCGCCGCTCGGGTCGTCACACTCTCCCCCCCTTGGGAGCACAGCGTCCTCGCTGTGGCCCCACACGCTGTCGGGAGTCGGCTCTGATACCATTTGAGAGTGCTAGTATGAACAAAATAAAGGAGTTAGGGAAGAGAATAAGATCACGAGATTTATAGTGGTTCGGCTTAATCCAAGCCTACGTCCACTCTCCCACGATAACAGCCTTCTTGGCTGGATTCCACTATGCAATCAACAAGAGATTACAACTTCGAGTGCAAACACTTAGTAGATCACACTATCTCACTAAGTCACTCTCTTGGTATTTCTCTCACGATTACAAACGTTTAAGCTCTCAAGAGACAAGTATATGATCTAAAGTCGCTCAGACTTTGGAATTATAAATTCTACGCTCCGTCTCTTACTTGCTCATCGGTCCTTCATCTTCTTAAATACTCCTCCACTTCCAAACTACCGTTGGACAGCATCCCGGAGAATCGTCTTCCAATATACCCATTGGACAGCTCGTATCTAGAAGATTTGGTAGCCGTTGAGTGACAAAGGTAAAATTCCAAATTGATTCCGATCGCCCATACAAACGAAATCTTGGTTTCCATAAGTAAAGCTTCTTCGTATAGAAAGTTCTTGTCTTCAATCAAATCAATCTTGATGTGGAATCCAAACCAGATCACTAGCCGTTGTATGATTGGGCTTGAGTTACGATTCATCGAATCTGGATGTAAAGTCGAGTCTTGAGACTTTACGATATGAGTCTTGAGACTTTACAATGGGTCTCTAGACTTTAAGGTCTTTACCCAATTCAGCTTCAGCATAGAGTCGTCTTCAATTTGGTTCAACTTCAGCAAGATAGAGTCTGTCTTCGGTTCATCATTCACGTTCGTCTGGAATTAGTCGAGAGAAGCAGACTTCTGATGTAGAACAGACTTTGACACTAAAGTCTTGCAGTCTTCAGACTTTGAGTCTTGAGTCTGGCAGTCTTCAGACTTTGAGTTTTGAGTCTGACAGTCTTTAGACTTTGATAATATCCTCTACATGTTCTAACATCTGCATGGCCTATTACTCAACCATCAAATATGTTAGTAGCCTTTGATTTATTTTGTCATCTTCAAAACATCATAAGGGATTTCCCTAACACTATTGAAGTGTATTAAGCCTCGTCAAAATTCTGGCAACACTAAGCGGAAAGCTTATGAGTACAACTAAAAGAGAATGCAATAATTCATTGTCTTTTTGACCTTTCAAGTATGTGTCACTTCCTATCTCACCTTAACAATTTCTGAACTTCTAAGTTGTATCTGCCTTTTCGTCTAAACTTATGTTGAGATAACTTTGTATGAAGCGTTAAATCCTTTGCTAATATATTGTAGACAAAGTTAGAGAGGTGCTGAAGTTTGTGACCAGGAAATGGACGATCTTGCTAAGCTAGTCACTTTTCATGTTTAGCAGAGGATACGATTATGCTACATCTTTAGAAAGTTATTTAATAGTAAAGGAAGTGGGATTAATGCACAGTGAAGGAATACTTGGTGGGGAGATTAAACATGGTCCTCTAGCTCTAGTGGATCAGAGCCTGCCTATCATGGTGATTACTATTCATGATGCTTGCTTTAGGTTAGCTTTTGCGGTATAGGCTAACTTGCATCCTAGTATTCTCTATGTGGTCTGGAACTGAAGGTGTCAATGTTAACAGCAAGCAAGAATCAATTATTCAGCAACTCCATGCCAGTAAATAATACCTGATTATCATATGCTCAAGGGGGATGATGCAGCTGTGTCTCTTTGGGGAGCATGTAGAGTCATTGAAGTTCCTCAGGGAGATTTTCTTCAGCCTGTAGTCAATACAGTTCCTTTGCAAGTACAGGGTACTTACAATAATTTTCCAAGCTTGCCAAGATGCAACATTTTCTTTTTCCTGTTGTATTGAATGCATCATATATCGCTGAATACGAAGCTATGATGTAGATGCGTGGAGCTGGATGGGAGCAGGTAGCTTTCTGTTTCCTTGATTTGTTCTATGCTCTTGGTGTTTGGTTTTTGCAGTGAGAGTTCCAAAATTCTCTCTTTGATTCAGCCTTTAGTTCTAAAAGAGAGTTCTTTTTTTAAGTCTCGACAAAAACAAAATAAATCAATTTTATTGATTGAGCCATAATATTTTGCTGTTTTAATTTGTTTGTTTATTCATTGCTTATAGAGTATTTTCACATTCCCGTTCTTCCTTTCAAACAGCCTATTTCATTTTAGTAGATTTTGCTAATTTGTTGGACATGAGATAATTTTTAACGTTCGGAGTGTAGTTGTTGGCATATCATCTCACGGTCCTAAGAGGATACAATGTCGACCAACCCAAGAATCTCGCAAAGAGTGTGATAACAGAGCAGAAGCCCACCAACAGATTTTTTCTGATTGTCTTAACCCGGTAGTGAAATGGATTATGTCATTAGAGAATATAAAGCATCTTTCTAACACAAAGTATGCATTATGTTAATCACTTGTACTTTATTGAATGGCAGCCCCTACAAACTCTTTCTTTATAATCAATTAGGAAAAATTGCTATAACCCATCTTTTTTTAGTGTTCGCAACTTGTTATACATTTTTCTATCAATTTGCCTCGAGGTGTCAAACTCATTGTACCTGAACATCGTTTCATGATTGACATAACAACGATGACTACAACTTACTTTCACCAGGGATGCTATGCAACTTAGAGCAATACATTGTTCATTAATGCCTTCATCTTAAAGGTCACAAAAAAATTCTATCACTGAAAATATTAGTTATCATTTTTAGTATTTAGTGGGAAACTCCATTTTTTTGGTAGACCTTTGGTTGAGGTATCTTTTGCTACGTCATGAGATGTAAAAGGAGTTAGGTAAAGGTCGGAAGAGGAAGATTGTATCCTTTATGAGGAAAAAAAGAGTACAAAAAAATGGTGCGTCATTAAGGGTGCCAGATTTTGATGGAATTGATCAAGTATATGAGACTTGCTTCTTTTGCGGAGATCAGTTTTTGTGTATTCAAATGGAAAGAATTTCAATGTCAACTTGCTGCGAAACTAGTCCATTCTCTCAATTAGTCATACATGGAAAATACAAACCGACTCTCGGAAGATACCAACAGAAACAAAACCCAAAGGCTACGTTTGGTCGTCTGGATTTCTAATCGGGATAGGATTGGATAGGATAGGATATGAAATCCGGGATTTTTTTATATCCCGTCCAGTGTTTGGTGAATCGCGGTATTAAAGTCGGATATGTTCACATCATGTACATTTTTGTTTTTATATAAATGGCATATCATTATAAATGAACCTATATGTTCGTAAGTGAAGATGGTGAAAATATCTCGTAACACTATTCCTTATTTTATTGATTATTGATTATTTATTTTATTTTTCCTCTTTTTTATATTATTTTCATTATTATTTCTTTTTTTTCCCTTTCATCATTCTTTAATAAAAATTTATCAAATAGTAAACTGTACTAACATATTTAAAATACAAAAATACCTAAAAATATATAATAAATATAAATATTTAATTTATAGATTGAATGTTTGTTATAAAATAGAATTAAAATTGAATATATAAATTAAAATAAGATTAATTAAATTTTTATTTTTTTATTTTTATTTTCTTAAATTGGAATTCATATATTATTTATATTGAAATATAATTTCAATTTTGTTAATTTAATAAAATTTTTATTCAAGAAAAATAACTTTCCTATTATGGACATTAGAAATCCTATCCACCTTTATCCCACTCCCCCATGGGATAATTTTATCCCTGTCTATATCCCCCTTATATCCGACTTTATCCTATCCCGAGTGAAAGACTAAACGTAGGATTGGATAAATTATATCCTATCCCGAATTTTATCGACTACCAAACGCACCCCCAAGTTCCTACTGCTACTGTTATTGGTTGCCAAAGGCAACGTCGTCATGTTTCTTCCCTCGTCGTGTTATCTTTTCCAGGGCTGTGCTAGTTGTGGGCGTCCCGAGGGACATCTGTGGCTGTGTCAAGACAGGCCAATCCCCCAATTCCGGCACAAAGTGCGCATCCATGATGGTAACAGCCAAAAGCGGCAGGGCTCTTCCGCCATGTGGGCAGCGAGAACGGAACACAGCGACAAGCAGATGCACAAGCTTGTGTCAAACTCACATAAGAAGGTTTTTTCGAGCGAGACTATACAAGAGGACCATGGAAAGCAACGCAAATAAGAAGAGATGGCAGAAACAGCGAAAGGAGCCCGGGACCAACAGAGCTGCAAGGGAAGCCACCGAGAGCAAAGCGCCAGCATCGCGATGATGGGAGACGCTCGGGCACAAGAATCGGGAGCCAACGACAGAAGAGTAACGAGTGCCAATGCGCCATACGACATATTACAGAAGACGGCAAGGAAGATGTGGAAATGGTGGGTGTCGATTGGGGACGCAGGTTTATCTTGGTATTTCAAGACCCCTGGGGTTTTTAACGTCGAAGGTATTCCTACGCAGTTTCTGGGCTGCTTCTTGGAGGACCGCGACACAACCCCTTCGTCGAGACAGACGACTTTTTCAAGGCCCCTCGTGCTCCAGCGTGGCAAATAAGAAGCCGCTGGAAAGGGCGACACGTGTCATCTCGTGGGACCCACAGACTAAGGAGAAAATCAGGCGCCATTTTGAAAAGTTTTCGGACTGACTGACGAGATTGTTTCTTCGTGAGTGAGTCTCTTTCTTCGCGCCTTTCCTCTACCCTCCCCCTCTCTCTCTGCGACGAACAGTACGCGACCTCCCAGTCTCTCTGTGCCCTCCCTCTTTCCGACCGGCGAACCACCGCCAGCAACCGACGAACCGCCGCACGGGACCGGCGAGAGGACCGCGAGACCTAGCTCCCTCTCTCTGCCCTCCCTCTTTCCGACCGGCGAACCACCGCACTGGACCGGCGAGAGGACCGAGCAATCGACGAACCACCGCACGGGACTGGCGAGAGGAACGCGACCTCCCTCTCTCTCTCTCTGTCCTCCCTGTAACCACCGCACGGGACCGGCAAACCACCGCGCTGCCCCTCCGGCTCCGGTTCCGGCCTCGACTCGTCCGTCCCTTGCTCTTTCTCTCTCCTCGCGTCTCTGTCTGCCCTCCCTTTCTTGGACGGTGAACCACCGCGTGACCGGCGAACCACCCCGCCCCCCCCTCCGGCTCCAGATCCGGCACCGGCTTGTGCAGGTAATTTCTCGCTTTCTCTTTTCTCTCTTTCTCTCTGTCTGACGGGGTGACGGAAGGGATTTTATAGGAGTCCAGCGATGCCTGTGCTTGAGTGTAGAAGTTGTGGTCATGGTGAAAGTCTTGGTCAGTTTTGATGATAAATGTAGCTCAGCTCCTTTCGGCAATGAGGTCAATAGTGGTGAAATTGATTTGATTATTGATCAGAAAATGCCAGACAATCCTATCAGCTTTTGGACAGCCAATATGCATACCCAATGGCCAGATTTCACTGAGGGGGAGTTATCCGAAAGTCTCTATTGGCATAATTTTTCCACACGTTAAGTCTAGTGTAGCCTAGTCAACTGTCATCATTTATATGACTAATTCAATCTCAGATGACGAACTCCCTTAAAAGATTTGCAGAGACATGTGTAGGTGCTCCATTTAATCTTACTTGTTGATGAAAGTTGCAATGGAGTGGACATGCTCAATTAGAAAATTTATACTGAACACAATGCCTTTATATTTGGAAGCATGTAATAGACTATTTAACACAGAATAATAGCAATCAATCCCTTTCTTTTTCAGGAATTTGGAACTTATGTTGCATAGCTTTGAGGACATTTTACACATGAGAGCTGCTTTTTTAAATACTGAGACCTGAAAAGTCATTAGTTATGTTGTTCTCACATTGGTACCAATTTTTACCGTAGGCAAAGCTTTCACTTGGTCCCAAAAATTGCAAGTTTTCACTTTTTTTCCCCTGGTCATCATTCTGCATCGTTGCGATAATTCATTTCCATGGCTATTTGGAAGCTAAACTCTAACACCCCTAAAAAGGTTGCCATTTTTGCATGTGAAGCTTCTTAGGAGCAATTTGAACTGGTGAAAATCTTAGAAGGGGGTAAGGTGTATATTAATTGGTGTTTTATGGGCAAGCAAGAAGGTGAAAGTACTAAGCACTTGTTGCTACAGTCTAGTGTGACCAGAGAGCTTTGAGAGCTGCTACTATGTGTGGTGTTCAATAGGTCATGCCGTACTTGGTGAAACAAGTTTAGGGTTTAGCAAAGGACTTACTTAGGTGAGAAATAAGAGAACCTCTTGAAATGGAAACTTTGGGAGTGCTTAACAAAGTGCTGTTGTAATCTAGGACTTTAATGTGAGTGTGCATTCTTTATTGGTCTGAGGTGTACATATATCATGTTGATGATGTAAAGTTAAGAGAGTTTGGACCGCCTATTGTTTTTGCGCCTGTTGACTTTGTCCATCTCCTCTCTTTCTGTCTATCTGATATGCAGCACGTTATTCACGTGCATTCTTTATGATCTGCAGCACATTATGCAATGCTTTTGCTAGTCTATATCAAGGATAATGTCCTACTCATAATATATTAGCTATAGTTTAAACGGCTTACACCTGGAATCCATTTTCAGTATGTGCTGGTTATTTGTGGTGTTCAATAGGTCATGCCGTACTTGGTGAAAGAAGTTCAGGGTTTAGCAAAGGATTTACGTAGGTGAGAAATAAGAGAACCTCTTGAAATGGAAACTTTGGGAGTGTTTAACAGAGTGCTGTTGTAATCTAGTACTTTGATGTGAGTGTGCATTCTTTATTGGTCTGAGGTGTACATATATCATGTTAATGATGTAAAGTTAAGAGTTTGGACTGCCTATTGTTTTTGTTGTCATAAATACATGATACAACTAATATATTGCGTCTGTTGACTTTGTCCATCTCCTCTCTTTCTGTCTATCTGATATGCAGCACGTTATTCACGTGCATTCTTTATGATTTGCAGCACGTTATGCAATGCTTTTGCTGGTCTATATCAAGGATAATGTCCTATTCAGAATGTATTAGCTATAGTTTAAACGGCTTATGCCTGGAATCCATTTTCAGTATGTGCTGGTTATTTTAGGCCATACTCTGTAATTGATCGAACTAAATAATAGCTGAAAGCAAGTAGACTTGTCCATGGCTGATTGCATGTTGTGCCTCTTTAACAGGTCAAGCATTTGGTGTTTCATTTTAATCCTAGTTTGAGTGTGAAGTTGCACGTGTAAATTTATTGGATGGCTGAATCAGAGGTAATTCTTTACTTGTACTATTTGAAACATATATTGTTTTCTTAAGTAAAAGTGGGATAATGATAATTTGTTCTTTTAATTGTAGCTTGAAACTTCCCATTTTGCACATGTAATGCGTGATATGGAAAAAGACTTTGAGTTTGCAATAGGAATGGTTTTTTTAAATGAATTTGAAGCATATAATAAGTATGTGGCCTATGCACTTAGTAAAGGATTTGGAGTGAGGAAGGGTAATTTGGTTAGAAATACTAAAGGAAAAATAACCCAACGGACTTTTGTGTGCAATTGTGAGGGGTATTCTGTCAGCTCATCTGATCAAGAAAAGAAATTTGAGAGGTTTGAAGTTAGATGTGGCTGTCTTGCTCATATCAAGTTTAAGGTTGATAATGATTTCTATGAAGTCATAGAGTATAATTCTGAGCATAATCATGCATTTATTCCTGAAGATCAAAGGCATTTGATTAGATGCGGAAGAATCATGTCTGAGACTTGTAAGGGTGTTTTAGTTGATATGATGAAAGCTGGTATTGGGGGAATTACAACATATAAGTGTTTGGCAAATGAAGTAGGAGGAAGCAAAAATTTAGGTTTGCAAAGGACAAGATCCAATAGTATAAGTGGGGAAGATTGTCAAGATCTTTTGAACCATTTTCATAGCATGGAACAACAAAATCCAATGTTTTCATACGCTTTACAAGTAGATCAAGATGGTAGATTAACAAATATATTTTAGAGAGATAGTGTATCCAAATTTGATTATGGTTGTTTTGGTGATGTGCTAATGTTTGATACCACTTATCGTATCGACAAATGTAATATGATATTGTTGGGGTTAATCATCATTGGAAAAATATTTCGTTTGGTTGTGCATTTTTAATGGACGAGACTATGGAATCATTTATTTGGTTATTTGAGGCGTTTTTGAAATCTATGGAAAATAAGGCTCCGAAAACCATGTTCACCGATCAAAACCAAGTCATGGCAAAAGCGATTAGAACAGTATTTCCGAATACACAATATCGTTTATGCACTTGGCACATCATAAAAAATGCCAATCAAAACATTCCACATCTTTATTACAAGTCAGGTTTCGGGAATAAATATTTCTTAGCGCTTATATATAGATGCATATCAGATGACGAATTTGAATCTATTTTGAGGAAAATGGAAGAAAGGTGGGATACTAAGGATAACATTTGGCTTCGGAGATTATACGACCTTAGACATAAATGGAGTTTAGCTTTTGGTCGTGATATTTTTACATGTGGTATAAGATCAAGTCAAAGAAGTGAGAGCATAGGGAGCAAGACATCGACCCTTGTATAATTTGTCTACTGCTACGAAAAACAAGTGGAGCATATGAGAGAAATTGAAAATCAAAATGATTATAGTTGTCGTGGGACACCCAAATTGATGGTTTCGCATGACATCTTGATGCATGCTGCTTCAGTTTATACCGGTGCCATTTTCACAAGGTTCAATGATGAATTTCTCCAAAGTCTCTGAAATTATTGTAAGTAGTATATTTGATGGATTGATTTATTCATACACTCTCGAGTGTAGGGGGACTCAACGTGAACATGTTGTCAGATTTGCTCCTGCAGACTCTTCAGTTTTTTGTGAATGTAAATTATTTGAATCAAAAGGGTGGTTGTGTCGTCATGCTTTGAAAGTGTTGATCAAAAACATATCAGTTACGCAAATTCCACCTGCCTATGTTTTGAAAAAATGGACTAAGGGTGCAAAACAAGGAATTGCGAATGATGAATTTAAGCAAATGTCATTGGATTCATCTAAGTTTAATCAGTTTTCCATGTTAATGCAACAATCTTTTGAACTGATGAATTTAGGAGCTGAAGATGACAATACTATGAGAATAGTGAGGAAATATATGCAAAAAGCGAAGACTGAAATTTCATCATACAAATCAAGTGTGATTGTGATTGATGATGTTAGTAATGAGGATAATGAGGCTTCTTTGTGTGACATTTCGGTATTGGATCCCCTTTGAAAGAAAGAAAATGGAGTAATTTATGAAAGACTTAAAAGTTCAAATGAGAAAAAGAAGAAAAAATCTAAGAAAGGAATACCCTCAACGCCAATCGGAAGTCGAGGTGAGTGACATATTATTGTAATTATATGATTAGTTTAATTTTTTTATGTATGTTATATGATGCATATTAACATATTTATTATAAACTTATTTCCTAGATTATTTGAGTTATTCAAATCAGTTTCACAGTGCCTTTCATCTTAGCAATATCGGTGGTCCTACAGTAAATTCAAATATTTATAGTCAGGTATGTCACTTTTAGTCTTCCATTTGAATTTATATTTTACTAATTTGGTCAATTTTTTTTATATAGATGCAGCAGTCACCATACATCATGCCGCTAGGAATTATGAGTGGATTTAGCCCATTCCCCAATCAGGTATTTAATAGTTTGGTATATTAATTTAATTGCGTTTTACTAACGGATTATTTATTATATGTAGATGCGACCACCATATGTCATGCCATCAGGGATTATGAATGGTTTTTTCCCATTTACTAATCAGGTACTTATTATGAAATCATATTACATTCAATGTTATTTTATCTTATTATTACTACTATAATATTCATTATTTATGGTTTATCTTGAATAGATGTTGGAGTATAATAATGGAACTCACGAAACCATTTTGAGTCAGGTACAACTTGCGTTTTTTCTTGTGGGATTATTTGAGACATTTTTGTCTTGGCATTTATTTAGTTTATGTAAACAAATTGATTTTTCCTTTATACAGGGATCATCAAATTCTTTTCAGCATCCTGGGTTAAATGAATTGAACAATTCTGGAAGAACACAAACAAATGGTCCAAAGTAACGGTACAGGACTCTTATCTTTCGCATTGTGATGCTTCTTGTGGTAAGATCAGCATCATTGATGTTGGGAGCGGCAATTGGAGTAATTTTTTTGGTATTCTGTAGAATATATTATGTTTCCCGAAGTGCCAATTGCTTTGAGGATGCCTGGCCATCTTCTGTTGGGCATTGTTCGGATATATTAAAAAAAAGTGGATTATCTTTTCCACGCGTGTAATATTCTACTCACTGGATTGAGCAAAGTTTTTGCTCCAGTAGAGCTTAATTTGCCAGAGGATACAAGACAGCCACCGGTACAATCTATCACTTTGCTCAACACATTTGAACTTGATGCCATGGATTTGGATGACGCACATGAAGAGGGACACAGATAAAGAATGTTGCTTCAGTTGGTGGAAACGTATGTACTGCTAGTCCAATATCAGACTTGAACCCTCTTTGGATGGCTTCTAGGGAAAAATTTGGAGTTATTGATGGCAAAGGAAACATTAGAATTGTTTCAGCTGAGAAATTTCTTTCTAGGTTATCGGAAGGTGGACCTTGCAAGTGGAGAGATTCTGCTCTCAGTGTTTTTGCCATGGAGCAGAAGGTTGGAGCATGTAAAAGAGTTTAAGCAAGCCCACAGGAGGGATGATGATATTGCTATTGTAAATGCTGGAATGCATGTTTTTCTTGAGAAAAAAGATGATGATCTGGTTGTTGCAGATGCATCAATCATTTATGGTGGAGTGGCTCCTTTATCTATTGCTGCAAGGCAAACCAAAGAGTACTTGATTGGAAAGACTTGGAATCAGGAGCTTTAGCAAGGAGATCTGGAAGTTTTGAGGAGTGACATAATCATCAAGGAAGACGCTCCGGGTGGGATGGTTGAGTTTCGAAAGTCTCTTAACACTTGGTTTCTTTTTTAAGTTTTTCCTCTGGGTTTCTCAGGAGATGGATGAGATGAGATCGATCAGGGAAGAGATACCATTGTCACATATATCTGCCATTAAACCATTTGAAAGGCCATCTGCTGTTGGAAGTCAGGATTACGAAATTGTGAAGCAGGGGACTTCCGTGGGATCCCCTGAGATCCACCTTTCCTCAAGGCTACAGGTATCTGTACTATGTCTGGGAATCTAATGTGGTGAGACTCTTGCATCTTTTGCGTGGTTGACATTGCGTATGTTCATTTGCATCATGGGACTTAATGCCACTTTCCTCAAAGCCAAATTTAGCTTCCGTGATTGCCATCAAATTAGGTATTTGGTTGCACCTTCCTTTCATCCGATAGTATGAACTTCGTGGCCCACTAACATGTTGTAATAAAGATGTATACATGAAAGAATGCATGAAATGGCTGCATCCATTTCCCGAAATTAAGTTCACAAACTTTAGACCTCTCTTTGCTTGCTACAACAAATTTAAATAAAGCCAGAATGTTCAGTTAGTCTTCTTCGCTTCCCATATTGACGTGACCAATCTTTAACCGATGGCAGTTCTTGATGCTTATTCAACCCAAAATTCCAACTATTTTTATTTTTTATTTTTTATAACTTCACATGAGTTTGTCACCATATAATATTTAAGTAAGCTCATGAAGGATGGCCATTTCTGATCTCAAGGGATATCTATTTGGCATTCTTCAATGACTATCTGTAACTCTTCCTTATTTCCATTTTCTATTTCCTTTGCTATTATGTTTTGTTTTCTAGGCGGGACATCTTTGTTTCTTCGTTTTGTGAATTATCCTGCTGCAAATTATCTTATGTATTTAGTACACTAATATTGCACATAGTCCTGATTGATGTGCCTAAAAATTTTTGTGTCAATTCTTTAATGTGCGAGCAAGGTTTTTCATCTTGCATTCTATATAGTTGTGTGATGAAGATGTCATCATGATGTGATCTGTAAATTTTTATTTCCTATCAGTTGCTTTTTTCCATATGCTGAGAATAACTGTTTCACATTCTTATCTACTACTATTTCTTCAGGTCACGGGTGAGGCGGAATATGCTGATGACACACCCTTGCCACCTGACGGTCTGAATGCCGCGTTAGTGCTAAGCAGAAAACCCCATGCCCGTATAATTTCAGTAGATGCTTCAGCAGCGAAATCTTCTCCTGGATTTGCCAGCATATTTCTTGCAAAAGACATCCCAGGAAAAAACAAGATGGGGGTTGTTATATCAGATGAGGAGGTATTCGCTTCAGAATCTGTCACTTGTGTTTGCCAGGTATATCATAGCAGTCAGTCTTTGTATGTTGTACAAGTGCTTTGGACTCCCCCGAACAAATCGAACTTATGACTTAAACTGGGAGCCTCATATTGAAAATTCAAGAGTTAACTGCCAGACTAGGAAATGTTTTTACAGTTTTATAACTCTTCCTTACCCCTTTGTATGTTAAGTCTTCTTGTTTCCATATATTTGTTGCAGGTTATTGGGGTAGTTGTTGCTGATACACAAGAGAATGCGAAACTAGCTGTGAGAAAGGTTCATGTGGATTATGAAGAAGTTCCGGCTATCTTTTCAATAGAAGATGCCATCAAAGCTAAAGCTTTCATCCCAACATAGAGAGGTCTTTGCGAAAAGGTGACGTGGATCTCTGCTTTCAGTCGGGCGAATGTTACAAAGTCATACTGGGGGAGGTTCAAGTGGCAGGTCGGGAACATTTTTACTTGGAGACACATTGCACCCTGATATGGACAGTGGATGTCGGAAATGAAGTCCACATGCTTTCCTCCACTCAAGTGAGTGAGGCCTTTGACCAACATTCTTTTTGCTCTCTTTTATGTTGAATTTGTCTGCAGTCAGATTGAATTGCCAAACATGGATAGCACAACTTGCTTGATAACTGAAGTCAGTTGTAATGGGTTGCTGTGGGATTGGATTTAGCCATTCCTTAGTGTGGCTGTTTATATGATGAGGGTTTTGGACAGAATTGTTGCTTTGGACTCAGTTGCTAAGTTTGATTATGAGAGATTTATGTGCATGTCCTAGTTACCCTTGTTCTTTTATAAGCGGAAAATGGATTCCAGGACTTGACTTTGTAGATAGTAACATGATAGTATTCTTCCTCTGCAGTGCCCCAGGCATCATCAGAAGACTGTTGCTCATGTGCTTGGCCTGCCACTCTCAAAAGTCGTCTGTAAAACCAAGAGAATTGGTGGTGGGTTTGGAAGAAAAGAAGAAAGGTCAGCGTTCCTTGCTGCTGTAGCTTCTGTCCCAACGTATCTCTTGAACAGACTAGTGAAAATCACATTGGATAGGGACGTAGACATGATGATAAGTGGGCAGTGCCATAGCTTTCTTGAAAAATATAAGGTGACGTTTTACTACTGAGCTTGTCTTTTGTTTCCCAAAAAAGTTGTTCATCAAGAAAAGTCTGAGGAATATTACCAAAGAAGTCATATGCAGATGTGCCAATTTGGTCATAAATCTTTCAATTGTACCATTTGAATTCTAAATCTTTTCACATTTGCCAATTTAGTCATTTTGATCAATTTTAGTCAGAAATTGCTATTTTTACATTCTGAATCTGGATATTAGCATCATGGCTTGTTGCATTACGGCATGTTAAGTGTGCTTAGGGAAAAATGTATCTCTGCACGCACAGCACAGTGACCAGTTAAATTACTTGATAAAGGTAGGATATACAAAGGGAAGGAGGGAAAGGTGCTGGCGCTGGATCTCGAACTTTATAATAATGCTGGGAATTCTCTCGACCTGTCTCTTGCTGTCCTTGATCATGCCATGTTTCAATTTGATAATGTCTATGAGATACCCAACATGAGGGTCATTGGAAGGGTTTGCTTCACTAATTTGCCTAGTAACACAGCATTCTGAGGTTTTGGTGGTCACAGGGCTTGCTTGTTGCCGAAAACTGGATCCAGAGAATAGCGGTAGAGCTGAAGAAGAGCCCAGAAGAGATAAGGGTAACTTATACCATTGTTCCTCGGTTTACTCTTTTCCTGGTTATTTTCTCTATGCTTTCTTTCTACTTACTCTCAAATTTCCTTATAGGAAATTAATTTTCTAGGCAATGGGTCGATAATACACTATGGACAACGAATTCAGCACTGCACGCTAGACCCTCTCTGGAATGCACTGAAAGAGTCATGCAACTTCTCGAATGCTTGTAAAGAAGTCGACCAATTCAATCTGCAAAATTGATGGAAGAAGCATGGAGTTGCCATGGTTCCAGATAGAGTTGGCGTGTGTTTCACGGTGAAACATGTGAATCAGGTATGGAATAGCATATGCTGCTCTAGGACATTTTCCGGGTCACTTTATCAAACACCTTGCTTATTGTTGTGTCCCTGTCTTTTCACTTGGGCAGCAAGAGAATTTGTTTCTGCTCTTGATCTTGCTTTCTCCTGACGACTCATTTGAATATTGATAGTTTTCTTCGTCAAGATGCACCATGTTTATAGTGATTTTCTTATGGTTTCTTTAGGCAGGTGCACTTGTTCATATTTATACAGATGGGACTGCTTTAGTTACGCATGGTGGTATAGAGATGGGTCAAGGTTTGCATACAAAAGTCACCCAGATTGCTGCATCTGCCTTCGACATTCCTCTCTCTTCTGTCTTCAAATCAGACACCAGTACTGACAAGGTAGTAATGCCGCTCAGGAAATAAGCAAAAGAATCTTATTATCTGTTTTAGTCATTGATGCTTGCTTTGTGGCAGAATCTTTCGACTTGAGTTGTGCAGCTCATTGGATGAAATACTTTATCTTGTAGATGTGAATATACTTCGCCGCTAGTAAATTCATCCATGCTGGTATTTTGGGCTAATTTTGTCAAAAATAGTTCTTTTCCAATGGTATATAGTGCAATGCCTTGTTGTAATCTTGTATAAATCCTTGCGATATAGGTTCCCAACGCATCACCAACAGCTGCGTCTGCAAGTTCTGATATGTATGGTGCTGCAGTATTGGATGCATGTGAGCAGTTAAAAGCACGCGTGGCGCCAGTTGCTGCGCGGGCGAGTTTCAGTTCTTTTGCTGAGGTATATCCATTGTGCGGAGATAATTATGTGAAAATCATATTAACATGGACAAGTGCTGAACTTAATATGTAAGAACTTCTCTATACGAGTTTCTTAACCGCTAATGTTCGACTCAATCTGCTAATCCACTCAATTTTTTGGTCCGAATCACGAGTTTAAATATGAAGCTGCTAAAAGCTGTTTGCTTATTAGATTCTGCATGTCTTTGTCCTCTGATACCTAACAAGAATGGCTTGTTTTATAGGATATTCTGGAATTGTCACAACATGCGCTTGTAGCTGTTTCTGTAGTTAGTTTAATGGAGGAAGAGTCAGTGTCCTTACAAGAGTTTTCTTTTTTTTTGGTTTCTTATATTACGCAGTTTACAGAAAGATATGTAGTCTTTTTATCGGACAATTATAAGGTGACTTCTATGCGTGTTTAAACGGTAGTTGGCGTTCTGAAGGTCCTAGTCGTAGTCACCCAGAAGCACATAGGGAGAGATTCCAGGATTCTCCTCCTAGATCAGGAGGAGAGATGGATCATGACATTCCCACGCTAGATTTGCCAGAAATAGAAGTTATGCATGATGCAGTTCATGATGATGGCTTTGGGGACTTTCCTCCCCTGACAGATCATTTAGATGATAGAAACTCTCTGACAAGATCTAAGCAAATCATGATGGAAAAGGGAACTGTCACCCCTCCTGTGCCAGATGCCTTGGCTTCTGGAGGGTCATCATTACCATATTAGCAGCATTCTGCAGAAACAGCTGCAGCATTCAGAAACAGCTGCTTCAGCAGATCTGCAGAATGCTGCTGTGTTTCCAGATGAGCATATTTTGTTTGGTGGGTCCTCCTACCACTTTCCACGCACATTTTATTGTGTTTATGAACTGAGTTTATGCCTTTCCAGATTTCCCATAGCTGGCGTTCTTTACATGTGTTTTTCTATATGTCAGAGCATGCATCACCTGAAATGGCAATTCGATCAAGCCCACCTGTCCAGCAGCCACCAGCAAGGAAAAGAAAGAGAAAGCAATTGTTTGATTAATGTGTAGTGTTGAAAAATAGGTAATCTTAATAGTCAAGACACGCGAGCAGACTCAGATATTCTTGTTGCCTTATAGTAACTTGAAAATGTTTATGTGCAGCTTTATGGAAAGGGTTCTTGACAATCCCAGTGATGTACCACGTAAAAGGAAGAACATTCCTAGCTCTGCTTTTGGTCTATGGAAGTTAAATAAATGCCTCAGGAAGGAGTGTGATTTTCAGGAACCCCCCTTCAATGGTCTTTGTCTCTCTAAAACTTTTCTACTGCTTTTTTGCATGTGCTAGGTGGAGAAATCTTCACTAGAGAATCACACTATATGCATTGCTGCAGGCATGTGCAGTGATCTTCAGAATATATTTAAGAAGGATTACGTACCAATAAATCTACATCTTTCTGGCCAAGATGATGTTATTCCAGAGCATGTGGATTCAGAGACTCCAGGTCCAACAACTGAAGTTTTGCCTGTTCTTGGGATTTCTCGTTCTCCTGATAATGCTACTGCTTTTGACATGGAAATCGAACATCTTCGGCATGACAAAGACCAGACTGGTGGCAACTTTCTGGATTTTGTTTCACTTCTGATAAGAGGCATTGGCTCCTTTCTTGGAAGAGATACCTTTACCCCTATATCAGGTATTTTAGGATCGGCGCCGGGGCTTCCTGAGGGAAGTACTGTTGGAACTGGAGTCCTGCCGACACCTGATGCTGCCACGTCCACTGGTCCTTTTAGGTCTGACACGGAAACACCACTGACATTTATAGAAGAAAATCAAGTCGAAGAGAACACTTGCCTTTCAGATATTCCGGAGATGACTGCTGCGGAAGTAAGTCTTTGCTTGCTTTCTAGTGTATTGTAGAATTATATTGAATTCCTTTGCTAACTGGCCAATTACTTCAACAAAACATCTTGTTAGTTATTTGATACCTGGCATTTTTTGTAATTCGAATTTGTCTTGTTTCACTTGGTCCTTCTATAAACTATGTTACAACTGTTTTCATTGTGACATGCCTACAATTTCTACGCTGCAAAGTTGCTCGCGTTCAAGAAGTTTGTTTGGCACATTCTTCATCTTATTTTGCGTCACCAATCTCAGTTCCTTATCCTTGGCTTAGAGTTTTTCTCCTGGGAGTATTCTTTCTTTTGCCTTATCTACTTGGCATTACTACCTTGCAGTCTTTGATGCATCGCCTAGTGCATAATGCTTCCTTCTTGTTTAATAAGATCAAGAGAAGCACACATGTATTGATTTTTTTCCCCAGTAAGTTTGGGTAGTGGAGAGCTTTGACACAAGTTTTTAATTCTGTTGCCAACTTATATGCAGGAACTTTCTTTTGTGGATGCAGATGATACTTCACTGGTGGGTATGATGTAATACATGATTTGTACTACTACTTTTTTCTATCTTTTGTAAGGCTTAATAGGCAAGACTTCATGCAATGATGTTGCAAATTTCCATCTGATACAGGCATCCTAGAAACCAGCATGATATAGTATTCTGAATAAATGCTAAGAATCTCTTGTCCTACTTACTGTTAGGAAAGTGGATGCCAATACTCTACATATAAGCTAATTAATGATAGACACTTTTAACTTGATTTATCATTCTTCATTTGGAAGAGTGAACTAGGCTAATATTTGGTCATTATCTGTGGGACTCGAATGTAAGACGTTTGCTTAACACAATGTCCTTTCTGGCAAGCTTTTGGTATTCAAGTATATAATACAATAATTACAACATAAGATGTACCAAACTGAAGCCATATCAAAAGCGCTTCCGATTTTCTGGATCGTTTTCTCAGTCAATGACTTTTGAAGAGTTACGGACTCATTGATGTGCAACAAGATGAAGCTTATGGTGATAGATCGTTGAAGTTGACTCCTACATTTTCGAAGGCACAAATTTGATGTTAGATGGTCGTGTGCTTTTTATTATCTTGCTGTACTTGGACACAAGGTTATTATGAGTAATGCAGGTGACTCCTCTTAGCAATGATGTTGCACTCTTTACTAATTTATCATCTTGCTATACATAGACACAAGGTCATTATGAGTAATGAAGGTGACTCCTCTCGGCAATGATGTTGCACTCTCCTCTAATTTCTCTTCCCTCTTGCATGTTCAAAGGCTAGAGAGTTTTGTAGAATCAATAGTTGGCCGTTTTCTTTATCTATGTGACACTTTAAAACAAGATATTTAACTGTGGTTTATCGGTGTCTCATGTATAGAAATGGTGTATACAATATTTTCTGCTTCGAATGCATGTGAATAGGCAATTGTTCTTCCATGATAGGAGGAGCTTGTAATTTGCAGCCAAACTGGCTCTTCACCTAGTGCGGATGGACCTTCGTCAAGTTAGCATCAATATCCAAATCCTCACCTTTGATTTGACAATCAGACTTATTCAGACATGACATAATTGGATGCATGTTGAACAGGAGTTGTAGTTTTGAATTCTCTTGTTCAAATTTTTTAAGCTTCTTTAGTCCCTCAAGTGACGCTTGAACTCAACAACCCCTAAATTGAAATGCCAAGGATATCACCCGAAAATGGTAAAGCCCCAATAACCCACAAAAACACCAATCTTGTTATCTAGTGTGCAGCTCATTTACCCCATAGGTTAGTTTTTGTAAAACCTAGAATATACAATGTTAAAGGATCTTCAATCAAATATTTTATAATTTGAATTTAAGAATCCTCAATCAAACGTTTATAAGAATCTTCCACGTGGCTTTTTTTTTTTTAATTATTTTTTATTCATTTTTTAATAGATTTAAAAACTAAAAAAAAAAAAAAAAAGTTAAAGTTTGTGTTTTAAAAATTGTTAAAAAAAGTAGCTTCTTCCTCGCCACTACTATCGCCTCTGCCGCCATCGTCGAAGGGGCGGTGACTATCGCCAACCCCTATGACAATGGCAGCGGTTGCCTTTTTTTTTTTTTTGAATTGTTTTGTTTTTAAATTAATTTTTAACTTTTCTTTTCTAATTTTTAAATCTAATTTAAATATAAAAAAAAATCCACATGGAAAATAATAATTACTTTTAAATACCACGTCAACATTTTCTGTTAAAAAAGTCGACGGCATTAATTTTAAGACTCAATTGAAATAATTTGATAAGTTTTATGACTTGATTGCATTTTTTGCAAGTTTTAGAACTCAATTATATTTTCGTGATAAGTTTTAGAATTTCTGGAGCACTTATCCCTAAATTTAATGATATGCCAATATAAAGGTTCACTTTATTCATCCTACAAACAAAATGCACATACATTTACAAGCGACAACTAAAACTATGAACAACCCAACCAACATCTTGCCAAATCTCATAACATATCAAGTTTAAAAGCTAAAAGGGATAAGTGTAATGGAAGTCCTAAAACTTGTCACAAAAATACAATTGAGTCATAAAACTTACAAAAAATATAATCAAGTCCTCAAACTTATCAAATTATTTCATTCGAGTCCTAAAGTTAACACTGTTAACTTTTTGACGGAAAATACCGACGTAGCATTTAAAATTAATTTTTATTTTCCATGTGGATTTTTAAATTTTTATTTAAATTAAATTTAAAAACTAGAAAAGAAAAGTTAAAATTTATTTTAAAAACAAAAAAATTCAAAAAAAAAAAAAAAAGGCCGGTGCTTCCTTCGCCACCACCCATTATCAGAGGACGGTGAGGGAGGAGTTGCCTTTTAAAAAATTGAAAATAAATTTTAGCTTTTCTTTTTAGTTTTTAAATCTATTTAAAAAATTGAATAAAAATAATTTAAAAAAGCCATATGAAATATGAAAAATTATTTAAAATGTTATGCCTGCACCATGTCAGCATTTTCCGTTAAAAAAGTTGACGGTATTAACTTTATAACTCGATTGAAACAATTTGACAAGTTTTATGACTTGATTATACTTTTTGCAAATTTAAGAACTTAATTACATTTTTGTGATAAGTTTTAAGACTTATATTGCACTTATCCCAGCTAAAATTACCATAAACAACACAATCGACATTTTCAATCTAGAATTTTCTTTCTTCAGTTTTGCCAAATCTTGCTTTAATTTTGCATTGAGAGTCTTCAACATCCATTGAACAACCCTCATCCTCATTATGGGTCGACATTTGTTTTTGCTCAACATTGCTTTGGCAAAATCTTTTTGACACGATCCTTGCCAATTGATTGATTTCCTTATGAGCTCAAACAAAATAATTACAACTTTCTTCTCTATTGTAGTGGTTGTATTTTGGGCAGCCATAGTATCTTCTCCCTTGATTGTCCTTCGACCTTGCTATTCGTAGAGGATATTTTAGGCCACAATAGCAAAACATGGACGTATCATTGTTGATTGGAGGGGTTGGCATCATTAATTGTGACGAATATTCTGCAACAAAGTGAGAATAGCCTAAGATTTAATAGAATCCAAAGGGACATTGCAAGAATCCACTAATCAAAGTTCATAATTACAAAAGGTTCATCAATTATTAAAATTTAATACATGAAGAAGTACATGACATTACTTTCTCTAGAGTCATGATATTGGTGTAGAAAATGGAGTTTGGTTGAGGAAGTCTTGAGCGAAATATATTCTTACGCTTCTCTAACAATAGTCATTGAGCTAACTAAAGCCTTACCAAATGGACAGCCACATTGAAAGCTTAAAACATAAGTCACATACCTGAACTATCTCCTAATTCCAAATGACAACTGCAATTAGAGAGTCTTCAATATTTCTACCACCTTTTAGGAGCTTCCTCAAAGAGTCATCAATTTGGAGATCAACAATTAAAACAGGATTGCATTTTATCATAATAAAAAGATAGCCAAATGTAAACATTTCATCCAAATATGCAAACGTTCTGAGGTCAAGGTGAGCAGACCTTCCTACTCCAATTTCTCCTTCAAATATGTACAGTTTGTCATACATTGCTGCATACACAACAGAATCCAACGGTTATTATAGGTTTATAATCCAAATAGTTAGCATAATGTCAAGAGAGGAAGAATGGTTAAACCAGGGAGAATAGGCCTCGCCCTAGCAATGGCATCTGACTTTCCTGATTAAGAGATTTGAACAACAACGGGAAGAGAAAAGGGAGAAGAAAGAAAAATCAAAAGCAGCAGTTTAATTATTATCCAACTAGACAAATATATGGTGTGGCTCTACATGCAGCAAACTGCAGTATAGTCAAAAAATGAATGTTAGATTACCACGAGCTTTCCGCTTAAATGCTCAAATGTTCCTCTAGACACATATGCATCTACTACAAAGACCTCAGCATTTTCTGCATGAAATAGACAGATCAAGTTTGTCAAAAGCAGGCAAAACTAGCCAGGATTCTGAAACAGTTCTACTGCATGTTCATTTACAATATAAAGGGAATCAAAAGCAGGCAAAACTAGCTAGGATTCTAAAACAGTGTTGTCAATTACTATGTCTGCCTTAGACCTTTTCAAATCCAACGACATCTGAGCATTTATCCTGTTCCTAGCATCTTCCTCGTTTGTTTTGTCTCTTGCCATAAGCCGTTGAAGCTGAGTTTCTGGATCGACCCAGACAACAACAATGGGCTTTGTCCACTTATCCATCTTTGCCTCAAACAACAAAGGTATGTCAAGAACAATAACCTTATGTCCTTTCAACAAAAGTTTCAAATTTCTCGGAAGATGCCTGATGATATATAAGGAGCCAGAAGCCTAAACATGTGTAAACACAGTTAAAAGTTTTTTTTTTTTTTCTCCCGAAGTTCAATGCAACTGTTAAGGCATCATTCAAATAAACACGAAAAAAATCCAAGCTGCATCGTTAAAAGCAAATGGATACTGGCTTCAGAATGAATAAGGGTGAGTTTGGGAAAACTTTGGGGGAAAGTTTTAGGTAAATCGCGAAATCTGGCGCTTTTGAGTTAAAGGTGTTTTTCAAAATGCAACCGTGTTTGGTAAATTATCTTTGAAAGCGGCTTCGTGAAGCATTTTTGAGCAAAATAGTGTTTGGAAATTATATTTATAAAGCATCTTTATGGTAAAAAAAAAATTATCAAAAGAAAAATTAAAAAAAAAATTGACCGTCAAGGGCAGTGACCTCCGGCGACCTTCGGCGACCTCAAATCTGGGGCGGCGAGGCCGCGCGATGCCGTTGTGACCTCTGGTGACCCCGGATCTGGGGCGGCGAGGCCCGGCGACCTCGGATTTGGGTCGTGGCGGAGTCGCGCGACCTCCCACGACCTCCGGCGACCTCGGATCGGGAGGCGGCGAGGTCGCGCGACGCCACCTCGACCTCCGGCGACCTAGATTCGGGGCGTCGAGGTCGCGGGGGACCTCGCCGCCCCGAATCTGGGTCGCCGTAGGGTCGCACGACCTCGCCGCCCCCGGATCTGGGGCGGCGAGGTCGCCCAACGCCGCCGCGACCCAGATCGGGGGCGGGAAGGTCCTCCCGCGACCCTACCGCCCCAGATCTGGGTCCCGGCGACCCACCCCTGGCGTCGGTCGCGTCACCCCCGACGACGGTCGTTTGGGCGACGGTCGCCGGCAACTGCCTGCCTTTCGCCGGCGACTGGTCGCGGAAGAAGAAGCTCGCGCGGAAGAAGAAGAAGCTCATGGAAGAAGACGATGAATAGTAAGGGCGAAAACGAACAAACGAAAAATAAACGAGGGTAATTTGGGAAGGAAATTTGTTTTTTAATCCTCAAGCTCAGCATTTTCGGTAAGCTGAAAGCCCAAGGCAGCCCCACCCTGCCTTGGGCTTTCAACAGTGAAAGCACGCATTTGGGGAATGCTGACCCAAAAACGAATGCCAAACGGGCTGGCATTTGCCCAAGGATGTTTAAGCCTCCAAAGGGCTTTGGGAAGTGGTTCCCAAACGGAGCCTAACTCAGCTATGACCAAGGCAATGAAGATGAAAAAATTTCAGACTAACATCACAAATTACCCACAGCAACTACATGCACGACAGGTTAAAAGAAAAACTCAAAAATTAGAATTTGTCCCATGTTTCATCAAAGCAGGAAGTTTTCCAAGTTGAGCAGAATCTTACGCATCTGCACTCATAATTTGCTGTTGCGTCCAGCATGCTTCGATCCCCATTTTGACGCTAGAACTAGTACTGCAAGTTTAGTTCAGATTTACCATGACCTATTCAACACTTGACGCTTTTCACGATCGAAAAAGACAATTCGGCCCAACTTTGGCCTATCGACTTCTCCGTCAGCTTGTAGAATCTCCTCCCCAAATGCAGCAAAAACTTTCTTCCATCCACCAGTCCCTTTCTTTAATACATCCTGCAAGCACAAGGAATTTAAGAATTCCATCCACCAGTCCATTGACTGTCCCAGGACAAGAAGAAGAGTCAGGTCTTAGCCTGATGGACATTTTAGAAGGAAAGAACGGAAGAAGATCATGCGCGAGAATGTTTTTTGAGACACTAGTACGTTCCTTGAAATCTCTATGGTAGATGGAGAAGGGCCCAAGGTTAGTGCACCCCATGCTCAAATCCACACAGCAAATTAGGAGGAGGGAGAAAGGCGAAAGTAGAAATTCCCTGGACGTTGGAGAGGACGACCGCGGCCTCGAGGAAGGAGGTCAGGCGAGCGACCGGCGGGATTGTGATGCAGGCAGAACTGGAGATTGGCAGGCCGGTCAGAGAGAGGGGGTCAGGCGCGATCGTTCCACCATATAGGACGAGCCAGCACCGGATCTAGAGCCGGAGGGGCGCGGTGGTTCACCGGTTGCAGTGTGGACTAATATAAAAATTTATCTCCAAAAAACATCTTTGGGATGTGAAATTTTAGGAAAAAATTATAGCAATGATGTGAAATGCCATATCACTAATGAAAGTTTGTAATTTTTTGGATCAAATTAGGACCGGATCTAAAATTGATGATTTTTAATAAGACATAAAACAGTTAGGGTAGAATTAGAAAAACTTTTCGAGAAAAAAATTTCGGTTAGAAATATCGTAGAAGAACCCTCCCAATATTCCAAAATTTTGGGTCTCCCTCTCGTCTAGGAAGAGGACTTTCTCTCTCTCTTCTGCTTTACAAAATTCGCTCTCTCGCCTTCGCTCCAAATCCGCTGCTTTCTCCGGCGAATCGCTGCTGCCTCCGCATCCGCCATCGCCTCCAGGAGCCCCGTCGGCCGCTGGAATATGGTAGCACCAGGTTTCGCACCGGAACTTGCACCGGTAGTTCTAAACTGCACACCAAATGTTTGCACAGTTACCTCTTTTCCCGTTCAGATCTGGACATGGAAATTCGTTATTGGGGTTTGATGGGTGAAGTTTCTGGTGTTGAGCTAATTGGGAAAACTGTGTGAATGGACATCTTAGTTTTGATCTGATTTGCTGTGCAGGCCAATTATAAAGACCCCACATTTCAAGAGAAGTTTGTGTCCACGCTCGTTGAAGGGCTTAGGGAGTTGAATCTTGCGGTGCGGAATGGCAATATCCTCTCTTTCGAGGACTTCGTCGGCACTGATGAGTAATTACTTGCTACCTTGAACCTATTTTCCTAACAACACTGCTGTCAACTTGTTTTGGATTTGGTCCTTGAGTGGTGGCTTGTGTTCTTATCTTAGTTGCGTTTTCTATGGTCTCAAAGGGTTCGGCTCCATGAGGTTCTTTCTCAGAGCTTCGATAGTACGGCCTAGCCTCTTCAGACTAAAAAACGGGCGGCTGTGACCCATTGAATCTATTCCTCTTTTCTTAAGCATGTAGAATTATGTATCCGTTTCAAAAGCAAAATACCCAAAAAAAAAAAGTATCTGTTGCTGCATCATTGGATGCAAAAGGAGTCTGGTGAATGAAAGAGGAAAATTGCATGCTCATTCTAGAAAAAGAGCAGGTGGTGGGAACAAAAATGGTGGTTATTAAAGGTGCAAAATTGATGGAATCAATCGAGTTTCTGAGACATGATCTTGTATTTTCACTCAGATCGGTCTTTGACGTAAAAATGTCTCTCAGTGGTGATTTTCATCAAACTGTTAGTGAATTCCACATGGTTCATACCTTTCTTGGGAAATACTCTTGAGGTTACTTGTACTGTATGTTGAATCGACCAAATGGGCATATTAGCATGTATTCCTCCATGGAAACATTCCGCTCTGTAGGCACAGCAGGGACTTGTGTATTTAATGGAAAGATCTTCATGTCAACTCCCTCCAAAGTAGTTGTTCATGGTCTCTTACTTTGACATGTTGTTACCTGAGTTCATTCTATTAGTCAATCGTGTTACAAGATACAATGCGACTCTCACTAGATACCAGCAAAAAGCAAAGCCATAAGTTCCAACTGCGCTGTAATTTTGTCTAACACACTGTTACACGTTTCTTCCCTACTCATTTTTCCCTTTTCAGGGTGTGGGGGTTGCGGGCACCCTGTGGGACATTTGCAGCTCTGTCAACGTGGACCAATTGCCACTTCTGGCACAAAGTGCATATCCATGACTGTACAAGGCAAAAGTGGCCGTGCTCTTCCACCATGTAGCCGGCGAGAATGGGACACTTGGACAGACATAAGTACAATCTTGTTTTGAACCCACACGTAAAGTTTTCGAGCAAGACCATTCGAGAGGATGATGGAAAGCAATACCGACAACAACAAATAGGGGAAAGAGCGAAAGGGGCCTTGGAACAACAATGATGCAAAGGGAAGTCGTCGAGAGCAAAGCAGCGAGCATCATGAGGATGTGAAATGCTCAGGCACAACAAGCGGGAGTGAATGATAGATGAGCAACAAGTGCCAATGAGCTATAGAACAGAAGACAGAAGATGGCAACAGAGGTGGTAAAAGAGTGGGTGTCAAAAGGGGACTCTGGTTTCCCTCGATATTTCACCTCAATGAAGTTGAGCAGCACGGGAAAAATAAAGGTGAGAACTGCGTGGT
The DNA here is from genome assembly GCA_014182545.1 of Eucalyptus globulus. NCBI lineage: Eukaryota > Viridiplantae > Streptophyta > Magnoliopsida > Myrtales > Myrtaceae > Eucalyptus > Eucalyptus globulus. The sequence goes on along the minus strand of CM024724.1, from coordinate 16,001,658 downwards.
GGGAAGTGGAGGCAGGGAAACCTCGGACATTTCTGTGGGGACTACTGCCGAGCGGCATTGGAAACTGAAAGTTTCCAGATTATCCTTTAGCCTATGTACAAGATGATTATCAAAGTAATCAGATAGAAAGATGGGCTACTAGAACAGATACTAATGCATTAGAGTGGGAGCAAATCTTGCTTTTTATAATGGAGTGGTTGAGCACTGCACCAGTAGAGTGTCGATCTATTCTATATTTGTCTCGCCACTCTGCAGCAGTTTGATAAGGCTTAGACCGAAGGAGGGTGACATTATAGTCAAACTGTCGTCGTGCAGCGAATGCAACGGGGGTGTGGACATCACATAAGATAGCATACTATGACTTTCTTCCCATGTCCACGAAACTCTTACATTCATCTACTGCTTCACTCATTGGAGGACAAACGAAAATTGTCTAGCTTTTCTACTTTATAGAGCGCTGGATGGTCCCCGTATTTATTTCTCTATGGAGAAAATGAAGCAGACACTCCAATGAGCCAAAAGAGTTCAGTGTCTCCAAAATGCAAGATTCCAAGTCGACATTGATTAATATACAAGAATTATAAAAAGAAGTTTCTTCGGAGAGAACGAAAGTTTCGGCTGGGCAGCTCCCCCTTCGCCCAAGTAAAAATGGAATAAGACGGGTGATATGAAATTTACCGGTGGGCCGTGGGAGATTTTATGGTCGAGGCTAACGCCAGCAGATCTGAATCTACAAGGGCCCACCTCAATTCTTAGATTCAGTGCGCAATGGCTTTTCAGTCATTCTTACTTACGCTCGGTGAGGAGAGAGTGACCCATTTGAAAATTCTCTCTAATATTTCCACATCACCATAATCTTTCGTTTTCTTTTTTCGTTTTCATCTCGTTCAAGCACGGTCGTTGGTGGCGACACGACCACCTCTTGACGAATCGTCGTCGATCATCATCATCATCCTTCGATCCTCCGAGGAAGACGAATAAGAAGAAGAAGAAGTAGTAGAGCGGGTCAAAGATCAGAAGTGATCTCCATCTCTGACTACTTCTCTCTGTCTCTCTCTCCCCGTCTCCGTCTCCCTCTAGCGGATTTTTTAGTCGGAGTTCCGGCAGCCATGAAGGAGGAGGCGGACGCGGGCGCGGGAGGCGAAGGGGGAAGAAGGGGAGAAACGTGCGGCATATTCGCCTGCCGGAACTTCAATGTGAAGAGGGAGAGGAGCTACATCCTCCAGGTTCTCTTCACGTTCTCCGTCGCCTCTGCACCGCGGCTACGACTCCGCCGGCGTCTCTACCGAGTCCTCCTCCGTCTCCCTCCCGCCTCTCGTCTTCCGGCAGGAAGGCAACATCGAGTCCCTCGTCAAATCCGTCTACCAAGGTATACCCCCCAATTCCCCTTCTCGCGCTTGAATTTCCCGCTTACCTCATGATCTGACGAAGCTTTCTTATATATTATGCTTCTCGTTTGATTTGGAGATTGATTTCGGAATGATCGATTGCCCCGTTTAGTTTGTCTGCCCCGCTCGACATGATTCTTGTGGAAAAGGTCTCTGCATATGATTTTCATGCGCACCTCGGATACAGTTCATCTCCTTGATCCGATTCGGTCTCTCTTTTTTGTTTTTTAGTTAATTTATTATGTTTGTCCTCGTTAAAGGGCGTTGTTCTGCGGTTAGACCTGCTGTGTCGTTTGTCAATTGGTCCCCTTCTGGACTAATTTCGAGAGAAACCGTCCACGTGGTCAGAATGCACTGCTGGAGAGCGTCTTTTGGACTGGAACAGAAAGACACGCCCTTTTTATCATTCTGCTGTTTCTATTCAGAAAAAAGCTCAATAGTCCAAAGGGCCGCCTTTTCTTCTTTGGCTTTCTGATCCTGGTGAAGTAACACAGTTACTTGGCTAAGATAAGGGAAGAGGAAATAAGAAGAGAGAGGTGGAAGCGTCGTGACAATGAAATTGGCCTTTGCTCAGTGGGACTTTAATCGAGACCAACCTTATTGCTAATGGTGGTGGACATTATCTAAACTCTTTAACTCACTACAAGTTGTTTTAATACCTGAGCTTCTGGGTGAAACTAGATATTCATTGTGGGGTGAAAGTTTAACCTTGTTGCCAATAGTTGCTGGACATAATCAAAGCTCACTGAGGTGTGAAAGTCCATCTTTTCTCCGAGATTCTCTTAGAAATTAATTTGGCAAAAATACAAGTTGAGATTATTTTTGTTTCGAGCAGCATTAGGATTTTTTTTTTTTTTTGGGAGATAGAGGAATGTTAAGCAGTGATCCACATGTTCACTGTCAAGTTTAAATGCAGTTTTTGGATTGAAGGAAATATTATTACATAGACCATGTGTATTCACCTTGAATCCATTTGTGCCATTGAAACTATCGTGCCTCATTTGTGAATTCAAGGGAGCTCCACTGGTTTAAATGTTGCAGTTTTGTATGGGTGTATGCATTACTCAACATCTTCGAACTAGGAATGTATTTTCGTGTAGGATTTTTCTTGTTTATTCCATTAAACGAAACTTCTGTGTGGCCGTTCTACTTTGTTATATTTGTGTGATGGATTATTTGACATCTCCATATTTCAAGTCTGGCTTTTTAGTTTTCCTCAACCAAATTCAAGGAACTCGCTGTTGATTATGTTATCATCAGAGGTTGATGCCACAGACTTGAATGTGGAGGAATCTTTTCTTACTCATGCCGGAATAGTGCACACACAGTCGGCGACTCATGGAGTGCCTGCTCCTAGGAATAGTCATCCTCAGAGCTCTGATGCTGAAAATGAGTTTTTGGTTGTACACAATGGGGTCGTCACTAATCATGAGGTTGGTTAAGGCTTAACTGGCAACTATTTGGACTATAGTATACTTTTTATTTATATTCAGGTTGCATTTTACTATATAAATTATGAAAGCTTTCTTTCACCTTTGAGATGAATTAGCTTTCAAATTTTCATGTAGGCCGAAAGTACATCCTTGTCATTGATTATTTGTAACATTTTGACAATGTTGTGCTTACATCTCCTGAGGTATTGCAGATCATATTTTGTGTTTGGATGATTTTATGCCATGAATCAGTTTATGCATCTTAGAGGTATTTAATCTAGACAACTACTCTTTCTTAGAATGTGAGTGAAGGCATAGCTGCTGACTAGAGGGAGAAGTTGATTCAATCAATGAAGCTTTATTTGATTGATCTAGTAAGGGGTCTTATGAATAGGCCACATTAGTTGTTGTTAATAATAAACTGGGGCCAAGGCTTATCGTTCTGACATATTATCATGGACCTTTCATTGAAGGCTTCACAGAGCACATGCAGCTTGAAGTGTGGATCATTAGCAGCAAATATCCTGTGTACCATAAGGAACCTTGCAACAGGTTATGGACCTCATTTTACCCCAGTGAGAAGCATTTTTAGATACCAAGACGCTTTCCTAAAAGAACTATATGATATGTTCCTAATTTAAATGTTACTCTGTGATGAGTCTGTAAAATTCTGTACAATTTCAATGGTATTTCTCTCTAGCTTAAAAGTAACGAAAAAATTTTGCCAGTAGATTCTTCTAAGGTTCTTACCTTTTCGTTTACATTTGCAGGTCTTAAAGCAAATGCTAATTCGACATGGGTTCACATTTGAATCTGATACTGACACTGAAGTGATTCCTAAGCTTGCCAAGTATGTTTTTGATAAATCTAATGAAGATTCGGGTAATAGCCTATATGCAATGAAGATCATCATTGCATTTTAATGAGCTTCTTACTGAATTTGTGTGTGAAGAAAAGGAAACCTCAGTCAACACAATTTCAAGAGACACTGAAATTTAAAAAGTTGAAGGTAATCATTTTAATTTTTGCTTAACAATCTTCCAATTGAAGCTATATTATTAATCTATAGATTTTCAGTTGAATCTCGTGTAATTATATGAAGGTTGTAGTGTTGGAAATCTGATCAACTCTTTGTAAACACTAAAGAGCCATGATGGATAAAACATCTCTGACATCTTTTGTTGAAAGTATTGTTTATGTATGTCAGGCCCATGTTGCGCCAGTACTTTTCCCAACAAGTGTAGGGGCTTCAGATCTTAAAACAAATTGTTTTGGTGACTCATTTCCTTTCTGTAGGGCCTCAGTAAATGGATACTTAATTCTGCAACAGCCTTTTAGCATATGAATGACATCATTTTGGGCAAAAGTTGATTTTATTTCTCCAATTGTTTGCTTGTAGTAAATTGACTGGCAATATGACCACCAATGGGATTGTGCTCATCATATATACATATTCCACATAATTTGCTTTGTGTCTTGAAGTGTGCTATCGTGTTACTTTACCCTAGAGCACAATGTTCAATGACATTTAATTTATGATTGGTATATTATTTGGACTGCGGGTGACACGACTGTCACATTTAGTCAAGTTGTACTGGAAGTCAAAGTAAGTTCCATTTAAAGAGTTGAATCATTATCTATTTTCAGTTGCTTTGTGTCCTTTCAGCTTCACTAAAAGCTATGCTATGTATGTTCTTCTAGAACTCAGGCTATTAACCATAGTTCAATCAAAGTTTCTTATGATACAATGTTTCTGCAAAGAGTTGAATAGCATCTGTTTTGCTTGGTGAAGACAGTATATTGAGTTTTTACTTTGGGTCTTAGAGTGCCTTAGAAATGCTAAGCTGGATCACATTAATTTCCTATTAGAACCGGGAATTGGAATAGCATTGTTACTGTTGTCCACCATGGCACATATTTTTGGTCATGATACGATAAGTTTGAGAAAAGCTTGTGGTTGTCTATGGTGTTGAACTCTTACTTCATTTTTAGGTCTCCATGATGCGTCAACTGTAGCTTAGTCTTAGGATTTCTTTATTCGTGTGTGTAGTTGTCCATTCCTGTTTGTCTTACCTATGCATTTTAGTTGACAAAATTCTTGTTTGTCTTGTAATTTATCATAATTGTAACATAGTTATTAATTCATTCAGGAATTGACGGAAGAATCAAGCATAGGATCATTATTTCATGATGATAAGTACCCTTCGCAGAATGGGAATCCCAGGGAACTGTTTTTATCGAGTGATGCAAATGCTCTGGTTGAGCACACAAGAAAGTTCTGGTCATTGAAGATAATGAAGTTGTTGCTCTGAAGGTAATTACATAGTTGTTTTAAGGAATTTATGTGTATTCTTAACCTTTATGGCGCAGGCTGCCTTATCAGTCTCTTGATTTTATGTTTTATTGATTGACCAAATGTATCTTAGTTGTTAAAATTTTAGGGGTGGGGGGTACTTCACTTCAACGTGAGTTCTATCGATTTCGTCTCAGTATCAATTTGTGAATATACCGTCAGTACTGCATAGCAACATGGTAAAATATGCTTAATATCACCAGTACTAACCACCTATTTAGTTGTACCAAGAACCTTTCGCTCAATGTCGCCAGAATTCTATTTGGCTTGACTTCTTGCATGTAGCTGAATAGCAGTCTTGTCCTTTTCCATTGGAGGAGCATGTTGCCTACATGGGAGGTGAACTTTGATGCGGAAAGTCCTGCTATATCACCTCAATCGAGGGCTGATGACTATGATCATTTCTTTCCAGAGTATTTTGATAACATAGTGACTCATGAGAAGCCAAATGCTGAATTTATTCTATTAATGCTGGTTGCATCAGGATGGAGGGGTATCTATCTTAAAGTTTGATGGTGACAAAGGAAAACGCGGTGTACTTTCCAGGCCAGCATCTGTACAGTGTGCACTTTCTGTTCTCGAGATGGAAGTTGAACAAATAAATAAAGGAAACTACAAACATTATATGCAGAAAGAAATTCATGAACAGCCAGAATCCCTAACAACCACAATGAGGGGTAGACTTATACGTGGAGGCACCTGCAAAGCTAAGACTGTCCTTCTGGATGGATTGAAGGATCATCTCAAGACAATTAAAAGGAGCCAGAGGATTGTTTATATTGGTTGTGGTACGAGTTATAATGCTGCTTTAGCTGCAAGGCCCATCTTGGAAGAACTTTCAGGCAAGTAGTGAATGATAGCTTATGTGGGTTGGAGATGTTAATTTATTTTTACCAACTCTTTTCTTGTTTGCTTGCTTTCAAAACAGGAATTCCTGTGACAATGGAAATTGCAAGTGATCTTTTGGATCGTCAAGGCCCAATTTGTCAGTCTGGTGAAACAGCAGATACCTTACATGCACTGGAATATGCTCTCCAGAATGGTGCATTATGTGTCGGAATTACTAATACTGTTGGCAGTGCAATTGCCAGCAATACACATTGTGGTGGTGTCCATATAAATGCTGGTGCTGAGATAGGTGTGGCAAGCACCAACGTGAGAGAGCACCATTTGACATTCTGTTGTAGAAATGGTCCTCTCTCTTCAAGGTTTTCTTGTCTTTTTTTTTTTCTTCTTTTTTTCATGAAATTGATTTACAGATATGCTTTTTGAGCAGGCATATAGTCAAATAGTTGTTATGGCTATGTTAGCTCTAGCAATTGGAGGGGATGCTATTTCTAACCAAGTGAGAAGAGAAGCAATAATTGATTGTCTTTTTGACCTTCCAAATATGTGTCAATTCCTATCTCACCTTCACAATTTCTGAACTTCCGTTGGATGTGCCTTTTCTTTCTAAACTCATGTTGATAAATCTTTTGTATGAAACATTAAATCCCTTGTTAATATCTTGTAGACAAAGTTAGAGAGGTGCTGAAGCTTGACCAGGAAATGAAAGATCTTGCTAAGCTACTGACTGCAGAACAGTCACTTCTCATGTTTGGCACAGGTTACAATTATGCCACAAATGCTGCAGCTGTGTCTCTTTGTGGAGCATGTAGAGTCATTGAAGTTCCTCAGGTGGCGGACTGTCTTCAGCCTTAAGTCAATATGGTTCCTTTGCAGGTACAGAGTACTTCCAATAGGTTTCTATGCTTGCCAAGATGCAGCATCTTTTTTTTCCTACTCTATTGAATGCGTTATAATTTGCTGAAGATGAAGCTATGATGTAGATAGGTGGAGCTGGATGGGAGCATGTAGCTTTCTGTTTCCTTGATTTTTTTATGCTCTCGTTGTTTGTTTTTGCATTAAGAGTTCCAAAATTCTCTCCATGATTTAGCATTTTGTTCTAAAAGAGAGTTTTTTTTTTTAAGTCTCAACAAAAATAAAAGAAATCAATTTTATTGATTGAGCCTTAACATTTTGCTTTTTTATTTGTTTATTTTGCTTATACAGTATTTTCACATTCCTGTCATTCCTTTCAAATAGCCTTGTTTCGTTTTACTAGATTTTTCTAATTCGTTGGACATGAGATAATCTTTTGACATTTGGGGTGCAGTTGTTGGCGTATCATCTCTTGGTGCTAAGAGGATACAATGTTGACCAACCTAGGAAACCTCGCAAAGAGTGACGATCGAGTAGAATCCTACTAACAGATTTCTTCCGATTGTGTTTACCTGGTAACGAAATGGATTATGTCATGAGAATGTAAAGCATCTTTCTAACACAGAGTATACATTCTGTTGATCACTTGTATTTTCTGGAACATTCGGTTGATCACTTGTATTTTATTAAATGGTAACCTCTGCAAGATATTTATTTATGATCAATTAGGAAAAATTGTCGTAACTCACCTTTTTGCGTGTTCGCGTCTTCTTATGCAATTATCCTCTGAGTGCCGTGCCCATGGCACCTAAACATTGTTTCAGGTGGAGGTTGGAAGAGGAAGATTGTATCCTCATTCGGGAAAAGAAAGCAGGCGGTATGACAAAAAATGTGTTATTAAAGGTATAAGATTGATGGAATTGATCAAGTATTTGAGACAGGATTTGTTTCTTTTGCTAAGATTGGTTTTTGGCGTTAAGCATGTCTCTCGAGTGGTGATTGTCACATCGGTCATCAAGGCAATTTGTACCATGTTCTAGTTTCCTTTTTCAGTGTGATATTTAGCGCCATGATGTGGTTCAATGTATAGACACGCAGAGCTCTCATGTATTCATATGGAAATAATTTCGATTTCTACTTGCTCTGTGAGCAGTCCATTCGTACGATACAATTCGACTCTTACTTTATCAATTAATCGTATGTGGAAGATACGATTCCACTCTCACAAGATTCCAACAAAAGCAAAACTCTAAGCTGCTTCTGGCGTTGTTAACGGTTGTGCAACGCGATGTTATTTTTATTCTGTTGTTTCACTTTCCAGGGGCGTGCTAGGGATGGCACCCCGTAGGACATCTGGGGATGGGTCAACTTGGACCGATTCCCAATTCCGGCACGAAGCGTGAGCATCCATGACTGTGCGAGGCAAGAGCGGCGGGGCTGCTAGTCGACGCGCATCCATGACCGTGCGAGGCAAGAGCGGTGGGGCATCCATGATCGTGTGAGGCAAGAGTGGCGGCGCTGCTAGTCGACGCGCATCCATGACCATGCGAGGCAAGAGTGGCGGGGCATCCATGACCGTGGGAGGCAAGAGCAGCGGGGCTGCTAGTCGGCGCACATCCATGACCATGGGAGGCAAGAGAGGCAAGAGTGGCGGGGCTGCTAGTCGGCGCGCATCCATGACTGTGGGAGGCAAGAGCAGTGGGGCTGCTAGTCGGCGCGCATCCATGACCGTGCGAGGCAAGAGCGGCGGGGCTGCTAGTTGGCGAGGACGGAAAACCTGGACAAAAATAGATAGTGTCTTGTGGTATAGGTTCCGAGCAAGACAAAGCAAGAGGACCACGGGAAGCAACACGAATGACAAGAAATGGGGTAACGATTGAAAGGGGCCCGGGACCAACAACGATGCGAGGGACGCCACCGAGAGCGTGGCGGCGAGCATCATGATGATGTGGAACGGTCGGGCGCAGCAAGCGGGAGCCAACGACAGATGAGTGACGAGCGCCAGTGCGCAGTAGAACAGAAGACAGAAGACGGCAAGAGAGGTGGCAAAAGGGTGGGTCTCGAATGGGGACTCGGGTTTCCCTTGGAATTTCACCTCGACGAAGTCGACTAGCACGGAAACAAGGAAGGCCACGATGGCGTGGAAGGAAGTGAAGCCAGGGGAATCTCGGACATTTGTGTCGGGACGACGGTCAGGCGGCATTGGGATCAGCTTCTTGAGGATCGGTAGTTCTGTGTAGAGGATAATTATCGAAAAGATGAGAGAGAAGGATGGCTAGAGGGGGAGCATTATCTTGGCTGATTGCAGATGCCTGGACAGATATATATATATAGTCTTTGTAGTGGGGACTGAAAGTATATAGTCTTTGTAGTGGGGACTGAAAGTTTTGTCGTCTGCAGCAGACGACAAAACTTTCAGTCCCCACTACAAAGACTAATATATATATATATATATATATATATATATATATATATATATATTCAACTTCAAAATTCTCAGCAGAACATTTTATTCAATAAAATATTTAATTTCAAAATAAAATTCTCAGCAGACGACAAAACTTTCAGTCCCCACTACAAAGATTATATATATATATATTCAACTTTAAAATTCTCAGCAGATCATTTTATCCAATAAAATATTCAATTTCAAAATAAAATTCTCAGCAGACGACAAAACTTTCAGTCCCCACTACAAAGACTATATATATATATATATATATATATATATATTCAACTTCAAAATTCTCAGCAGATCATTTTATCTAATAGTCACTATAATAATCTCAACTATAAACGAGACGGTCCACACTGACGGACTGGAAAGTTTTGGAGTTGAATATTTTGTCGTGTCTGATTAGTCAGTACGATTACCGAAGAGGCTATGACAACAGGCAGCTTCTGGGTTGCTTCCTGTTTCCGACCCACCAGTGGAAACGAAAGGAAAGCCCCTTTCGAGCGCCCTGTGATCCCGCAATTGAAGATGCTGCCACCCTCCACGTCAAGAGATGGAGTCACGTGGAGCCTCACCAATGATCCTAAAATTCTCCAATAGGATTAATACCTAAAAGACCTTAAGTTGTGCTCTCAATTCTATCCTAAACCTTTTCTATCTTATAAAAATCATCCAACTTTAGATCCATTCCTAATTCCATCCTAAAAAAATTTGTCTTAAGTTTAGTCTCAATTTTTCCCTAAACTTTTTTTTGTCTCATAAATCTATCCCCATTAACCCTACATCTAAAATTCTCAAGCGAATTGTTCAAGGCTCCACAACCCGAGTGCCTCCATTGTGAGTATCTTGAACTGTGAGCTCTCACACTACAAGAAATTGAAGACTCCCAAGCATGAGAGATTGAAGATTGATTTTAAAATTGAAGATTCATTATGAGTTGAAGGTAGACTCTCTTTAGAGTAAGAACAATTGAAGAAAGTCAATCTTGAGTTTTCTAGTTTTTACCCAAATATCAAATCTAATAAGACGTCATTTGGACTGATATAAAAATTTATCTTCAAAAACAGTCTTTTAAGATGTGAAATTTTACTATTTTAGGGAAAAATTATAGCATTGATATGAAATGCCATATTACTTATAAAATTTTGTAATTTTTAGGATTAAATTAGGACTGGATCTAAAGTTGGTGGTTTTTAATAAGACATAAAACAGTTTAAGGCAGAATTAGAATAACTTTGTGAGAAAAAAAATTTAGGTTAGAAATATCGTAGAAGACCCTCCCAATTTTCCAAATTTTTGGGTCTCCCTCTCGTCTACGAAGAAAACTCTCTCTCTCTTCTCCTTCACAAAATTCTCTCTCTCGCCTTGGCTCCCAATCCGCTGCTTTCTCCAGGGCATCGCTGCTGCCTCCGCCCCCCGCCGTCGCCTCTAGGAGCCCCGTCGGCCGCTGGAATATGGCAGCACCAAGTTTCGCACCGGAACTTGCACCGGTAGTTCTGAACTGCACACCAAATGTTTGCACAATTACTTCTTTTCCCGTTCATATCTGGACATGGGGTTTCGTTATTGGGGTTTGATGGGTGAAGTTTCTGGTGTTGAGCTAATTGGGAAAACTGTGTGAATGGACGTCTTAGTTTTGATTTGATTTGCTGTGCAGGCCGATTATAAAGACCCCACATTTCAAGAGAAGTTTGTGTCCACGCTCGTTGAAGGGCTTAGGGAGTTGAATATGGCAATATTCTCGCTTTCAAGGACTTCGTCGGCACTGGTGAGTAATTACTTCCTGCCTTGAACCCATTTTACTAACGACACTGTTGTGGACTTGTTTTGGATTTTGGTCCTTAAGTGGTGGCTTGTGTTCTTATCTTAGTTGCGTTTTCCACGGTCTCAAAGGGTTCGGCTCCATAAGGTTCTTTCTTAGAGCTTCGATAATACGGCCTAGCTTCTTCAGACTAAAAAACGGGCGGATGCTATCCATTGAATCTATTCCTCTTTTCTTAAGCATGTAGAATTATCTATCTGGTTCAAAGCAAAATACCCACACAAAAAAAAAAAGTTGAAAGATGGAGTACATAAGATGGCCTTTGTGAAAGAATTGTGGCATGGTTTCTCTAATTCACTCAGGTTTCCAGCAATATAATATGAGTTTCTTGACAGTACTGTTCATGCATTTTGTTTCATAGAATGATATACGTAGCTGACCACTTAGCCTCCCAACTCACCTTGCGATCTTGCAATTGAGGACATGGCCATGCTCCACCACATCAGCATAATCCCTTTCCACTTGGTGAGTGACACATGGAGCTATGTCCCACCAAGATAGATCTGAAAATTCTCTCTAATATTTCAAAATCTTCGGTCTCCTTCTTGTCAATGAAGAAGACTCTCTCTTCTTCTTTTCAAAAATTGGCTTTTCTCTCACCTTCACTCCCAATCTGCTGCATTCTCTGGCGCATTGCTGCAGCATTATAAATAGATAGATTCACTCAACTATTGAAGTGTGTTGAGCCACATCAAATTCTGGCGACATTGAGCGCAAAGCTTCTGAGTACAACTAAAAGAGAATGCAACAATCAATGTTGTCTTTTTGACCTTTCTAGTATGTGTCACTTCCTATCTCACCTTAACAATTTCTGAACTTCTAAGTTGTACCTGCCTTTTTCATCTGAACTTATTTTGAGAGATTTTTTGTATGAAGCATTAAATCTTTTACTTATATCTTGTAGACAAAGTTAGAGAGGTGCTGAAGCTTGACCGTGAAATGGAAGATCTTGATAAGCTACTGATTGCAGAGCAGTCACTTCCCATGTTTGGCAGAGGATACAACTACGGTGCAGCTTTGGAAGGTTCTTTAAGTAAAGGAAGTGGTATTAATGCTGCACAGTGAAGGAATGCTTGCTGGTGAGATAAAACAATGTTTCCTGGCTCTAGTGGATGGCAGTCTACCTGTAGTAGTGATTACTATTCATGATGCTTCCTTCAGGTTAGCTTTTGCGGTATAGGTTAACTTGCATCCCAATATTCCCTGCTTGGTCTAAAACTGAAGGTGTCAATGTTAACAGCAAGCAACAATCAGTTATTCAGCAACTTTTTGTCAGTAAATGACGCCTAATTGTCATGTGCTCGAGGAGGGATGCTGCAGCTGTGTCTCGTGGAGGAGCGTGTAGGGTCATTGAAGTTCCTCAGGTGGAGGACTGTCTTCAGCCTGTAGTCAATATAGTTCCTTTGCAGGTACAGGGTACTTATATAATATCTTAATGCTTATCTATCAAAAGAAAATCTCTTTCTGCCTTTCCAAGATGCAACATTTTTTTCTTATGTTGTACTGAATGCACCATATCTTGCTGAATGCGAAGCTATGATGTAGATGGGGTGGAACTGGAAGTTAGCATTTAGTTTTCTGTTTTCTTGATTTGTTTTATGCTCTTGGTGTTTGTTTTTGGATTAAGGGTTCCAAAATTCTCTCTATAATTTTTTGTTTAGTTTTTAAAGAGATTCCCGTTTTAAGTCTCAACTAGCACAAAAAAAAAAAAAAAACCAATTTTATTGATTGAGCCTTATCATTATGCTGTTCTAACTATTTTGTTCTTATAAAGGACCTTAACATTACTGTTTCCTCTTTTCAGATGGTCTGTTTCGTTTTAGTTAATTTGCTGATTCATTGGACATGGGATAATTTTTAACTTTTGGGATGGAGTTGTTGGTGTATCCAGCCTAAGAACCTCGCAAAAAATGTGACAACTGAGAACAAGCGATTTCTTCCGATTTTATTCATCTGACAGCGAAATGTATTATGTCATGAGAATAGAAAGTGATTTTGCAGCAGAGTTTACATTCTATTGATCCTGTTGATTCAATAGTACTTGTACTTTTTTAATGAGTCAGGAAAAACTGCCGTAACCCAACCTTTTGTGCGTTCACAGCTTGTTATGCATTCACCTATTAATCTATACCGTGAAGTCATAATCATGGTAGTCGATCATTGTTTTTTATAACTGACATAGCAAGAATGGCTACATTTTTGTCTCATCTTGGATGCCATGCAAATTTGAGACAATATGTAGTTCATTAGTGCCTTTATTTTAAAGGTCATGAATATGGTTATTGTCGACATTTTAGTTATCATCATTAGCATTCTTGAGGATGCGGCTATCCTCGAGTATTACCATATTCGGAGACTACTTTTTTATGGTGGACTTTGTTTGATGTATCTTTTGCTGAATCATAAGATGCAAAAGGAGTCTGGTGAAGGGAAGAGGAAAATTGCATCCTTATTCTAGAAAAAGAGCAGGTGGTGGGAACAAAAAAAGTAGTTGTTAAAGGTGCAAAATTGATGGAATTAATCGAGTTTCTGAGACATGATGTTGCTTTTTCACTCAGATCAGTTTTTGATGTAAAAATGTCTCTCGAGTGGCGAATTTCATCAAACTATGAGTGAATTTCACATGGTTCATACCTTTCTTGGGAAATACTCTTGAGCTTACTTGTACTGTCTTTTGAATCAACCAAATTGGCATATTATCATGTATTCCTCCATGGAAACATTCCGCTCTGTAGGCACAGCGGGGACTTGTGTATTTGAATGGAAAGATCTTCATGTCAACTCCCTCCAAAGTAGTTGTTTATGGTCTCTCACTTTGACATGTTGTTACCTCAGTTCATTCTATTAGTCCATCGTGTTACAAGATACAATGCGACTCTCACTAGATACCAGCAAAAAGCAAAGCCATAAGTTCCAACTGCGCTGTTATATTGTCTAACGCACTGTTATATGTCTCTTCCCTTCTCATTTTTCCCTTTTCAGGTTGTGCGAGTTGCATGCACCCTGTGGGACGTTTGCAGCTCTGTCAACACAGACCAATTGCCACTTCTGGCACAAAGCGCATATCCATGACCGTGCGAGGCAAAAGTGGCTGTGCTCTTCCACTTTGTAGCCGGCGAAAACGGGACACTCGGACAGACATAAGTACAATATTTTTTTGACAAACGAAAGTTGTCTAGCTTTTCTACTTTATAGAGCGCTGAATGGTTGCCACGTATTTATTTCTTTATGGAGACAATGAAGCAGACCTTCTGATAATACTTAAATTTTGGCGATCCAATCATTGATTTTTTACATAAAAATTAGGGATTAACTTTAACCCCTAAAAAAAATGAATCAAAACAAATAAAATGAAAAAAATAGAAAAAATGGGAAATTGATTTGATTGATTATGCATGGAAGTTTGAAAATCTAATGAATATTCGAATTTTGTTAAATGCAAAAGCAATTTGAAAATCAAGTGAATAAAAGGTAAGAATTTTTATAAAAAAAAAAAAAAATTGAACAAAATCGAGCTGATTGTGAAATTAGGTTATGATTTTACAGCTTTGATTTAATATAATAGAAGATGGAAATTCGGAAAATACCGAAGTGGCCATTAGAATCATTATAAAAGAAAGTTGCACTTTTTAAGAGAGAAAGGGAGGGAAGAAAAGAAAAGAGTCTTTTTGGAGAGAGGGAGAGAGCGTACGGAGTGACGTGAGAGAGAGAGAAAAAAAATGAAAATAAAGTAAAAAAGAAAAAGAGAGAAACCCTAGCTACTGTTCATCTTCCCCGAGGAGCTGTCGGCACCATCGCGTGCCGCTGTCCCTGCCGTGACCCGACGCCACCGGAGCCCGCACCGCCGCTACTCGCCTCCGCCCGGCGCCCGACAGCCAGCCTAACGCCCGCGCCGCCGCTGCTTGCCTCACTCGCGTCTGCACCAGCGCCCGACGTCCGCGACCCTCCTCTGCTCCGACGCCGCAACCTTCCCCACGACGCCCCTCGCTGTTGCCCTGCTTCGCCGGAGTCCCTCGCCGGTAGCTGCCCTTGCTGCTCTCGCCGGACATGCTGCTTGCCGTTGATCCGCTCGCCGGAGTCCGTTGCCGGCGAATCCCCTCACCAGAGCAACCATCATCTTTGCTTGGAAAAAAGAAAAATAAAAAGAAAAAAATCAATTTAGGTAGTTTTTTTTTTTTCTTCTATTTATTTATCTTATTTTATTTTCATTATTTTTGTTAGTTTACTTTATTTGTTTTTTTTTTACATAATTAGACCTTAATACATGATTGGAAATTCCAACATATCACCTAATTGGCAACCGCATATGGTTTTTTTATTTCATCTATAAAGTTTTTAGATGTAATAATTAATTTGTTAGGAATAAAATGATATTTTGATCTTTGGGCGCTTAAAATTAATTTATCGATTTTATTAGCGAAATATCATCATTTGATCTGAACAATATGTGATATTTTTGATAATTTTGAATGGTCTTGATTGCTTTATATATCTTGAAATATGTTTGGGTTAGAATATTGCATGCTTTAAGGTTATTTGCATATTTAGACTAAACATTTTATTTATCATGAATTTTCGAAATAAATAAAAAATAAATTTAGGATGTTAGATTTTTGTTTCATTAGCTTAAATTGCATGTTTAATTATTTGATTTTTTTAATTTCGAAATTAAGTAAAACAAAAAACAAAAATTATCATGCATATATCATGTGGAATTAGAACATTCTTTGTATGTCATTGCAGATTAGGATAAAATTACATATTTCAATTAAATTTAGATTGATTTAGATAGATTGCATCTTAGGTTAGAGATTTGTTAAGTTAAAATAATATCTTGGTTTTAATTAGGGTTTAGGCTAACCTAACTCCTTAATATAAATTGGATAGAATCTTAATTTAGTTAGATAATTTTCACATTTTTCTAATTTCGAATTTTATAAAAAAATACAAAAAAAAATGTCTTAGAATAAATTAGTTTCAATCTTTAGGATAGATTGCATTCTTTTAAGGAAAAATAAAATAAAGAATGTCATGTGCATGTCATTAGGATTAGATTCATGAAATGTATCCCATTTAGTGATTGTTGCTAAATCCATTTGATTAGAGATTGCATGTCATTAGAATTAGGTCATTTAATTCATATTGCATGATTTTTGTTAATCAAGTGAAAACCAAAAAAGAAATTGCGTATTAATTAGAAATCATATCTAGGGTTATTGATGTGGATTATAATTTAACAGACGTTTTCATTACTTTGAGGTAATTTTGCAATTTATTCATCGTTTATCTGGATGCTAAATCGGTGATTACTCACCTCACACGTTAGGAAAATAAATTTAAAATCAATTCAAAATGCCTGCAAAAACATTTATGAAAATAAAAAGAAATGACATTGAAAGGGTATTAGAGAAATCTAGTGTAACCAAGTCCCCGTACCCTTAATCTCTAGTTCGTAAGAGTACAAAAACATTTATGAAAATAAAAAGAAATGGTATCGAAAGGGTATTAGAAAAATATAGTGTAACTAAGTCCCCGTATCCTTAATCTCTAGTTCGTAAGAGTAAAATAATCATCACATTATTTTACTTAGGTGTTTAATCAACCTACACTAAACTGATTAGCGGCGACTCTTAGATAATAATTATTTGCATGTTAAATATTTGAATCACAAGTCACGAATTGGTATGGGTTTGAGAGAGTCCGAGTTAAATTTAGGCTTAGTAATCCATTAGCCAAACCTAGGTGGTTTACAGAAAATTTGGTCGCAACACCCTCCAATGAGCCAAAAGAGTTCAGTGCCTCCAAAATGCAAGATTCCAAGTCGACATTGATTAATATATGAGAATTTTAAAAAGAACCTCCGGAGAAAATGAACGTTTTGGCTGGGCAGCTCGGAAGCTGGTCTCAGAACCCCTCCCATTCGCCCGAATAAAAATGGAATAAGACGGGTGTTATGAAATTTACCGATGGGCCTTGGACATATATTATTGGTCGAGGCTAATGCCAGCAGATCTGAATCTACAAGGACCCACCTCAATTCCTAGATTCAGAGCGCGATGGCAGTTCAGCCACTGTTACTTGCTGCTTTCAGGCTCGAAATCTCTCCTTCGCCTCTCCTCCCTGTCTCAACATTGGTTAATTATAAAATATTGTTTATGGTCACCCCAGGTTTCTGATGGGCTTTAGTTAAGCCCTCCTGGTTAAGAGGCGATAAAAATCGTTTTTCAACTACCCGCCGCTAGCGCTAGACTTCCATCGAAGGTCTAGTGTTTGAAGCTCGTGCAACGCAAGCTGTAGGAATATTAGCTTTGAGACTCTTGGCGACTTATTCGGTGGCACGTGTGTGGTGGCTAGCATGTGTCGCCCCCAATGATTTACCTCCGGCTGCCGGTCGTGCGGAGTTCCCTAGGTCACAAAAAAAAAAAAAAAATCATTTTTCAAGTTGAGAGAATGTTCCACAAAGCTGGGACGTGGATGGAGGTGGAAGAGGGGGATGATCTCTCTTCCGTGGCTTGCTCTTTGGGCCACTGCTATTATTCACCTGTCCCCAGTGATAGGCTTTGTTTATACTCTGCACTTCACTTGCAGAAAACTTGCAGGAGCTTTTTACAATTTCCTCTCCCATTTTTCACTTTAGACAAATTATAACTAGGTGCCACCAAGGTCACATGCAAAATGCATACTTGAGCAATCCCATTCACAGTATGTCCATCTTCTAGAACAATGGACACCCGTACCTATATTACTAACTTGCTTAGGCTTCGAAAGCATGTCAGTCCTTCTAATCATGTCACTTAACCTCTATTAGATAGAACGAAAACAAAAAGTGCAATAGAACGGAAGCCATTTCTTGACAAAACCGTTACTTTGGTCCGTTTCTTTACTGGCTACCCCTCTGATGCATGTTGAAAAGCAGAGCTGGCATACTGAAGAGCTGACTTGTTGCAGAAGCTAGCTGCTGCGTCCCTGACCCTTTTTTCCGGTTTTGTACAGAACAATTGAGAGGTAAATCTGATTAGTTGCCATCATCCTAGAGACTTGATGACGATTACGTCATAGTCACAATATAAACAACACAGAGGGAGTTGTATGGATGATCATTTTCCTCTCCAATCAACGGTGAAAGCTTTAGTCAATACGGTGCGAATAAACAAGTCAGTCCTTCAAAGTATAGTTCGAGGGATAATTACAGCCTTATGAAATCATGATTCTTTCTGGAATGCTTAAAAATAAGAGATAACTACACTAAAATTTTTAGAATTTTTTTGAAAAATGCAATTCAATCATAGGACTCCGAAAAAGTAGAATCATGATACTTGTGGAGTTGATTAATGTGGTTTTTTTCTTATTACATTCTTAAAACACATAGCGTTTGTGGCTTTTTCTTCTTCTTTTTTCTCTTCACTTTCACGCTTGCTTTCCCTATCACTATTCATCTTCTTCACCGCACAAACTCAACCACGATGCAGTCATCATTAGTGTTTGCCCGCCAACCAAGTCTCGGGAGAAATGTCACCACCAATCTCTTCCCTACCGTTGACAGCCAGTGGCGAGGCTAAACAAGATCCCCTAGTTTCAACTCACCTTTTTTGTAGTTCCAAGCAGCCCTTTTTTTTAACTATGACAGTTCTCGAGCTGTCCCAAATGCTCATCCCGTGCTCCGTAGACTTCTGAGTAAAGGCCAGCGACACCTAGAATCCACCACCGACCGAGATCCAAACGCCCTGTTTTCATGCTCATGTCTTAATCATAACTCACCTTTTTGCTCGTTCACAGCTTCTTGTGCATTTACCAATTAATCTCTTGAAGACGTAACCATGGTACCTGAACATTGTTACATGATTGACATAGCAAGAATGACTAGGCTTAGTGTCATCCAAGATGCCACGACTCTCAAAGCAATATTTTAATTCATTAATGCCTTTATCTTATAGGTAATGAAAATTTTTTATTGCCGACATTTTAGTTATCTATCAAAGTTGTAAACTTCTTTTCTTTATCATATATATATTTGTTTAAGTTATCCTTTGCTGCATCGTAGAATGTAAAAAGGAGTTTGGGGTAGGTCGGAAGAGAGAGGTTGTATCCCACATGTGGAAAAAAGAGTAGGTGGGGGAAACAAAGTGGGTCATTACAAGTGCAAGATTGAATCGATCGATTATCTGAGACCTAATTTCGCTTTTTCGAGTGGTGATTACGAGGCCTCTTGGATTCAAATGGAAATAATTCAATGTCAACTCCCTCCAGAGCAGTCGTTCGTGGTCTCACTTTTGACTTTGTATCACCTAAGTCCATTCTATTAATCAGCCATGTTACAAGATGCAATGCTACTCTTCACTATATATACCAACAAAAGCAAAGCCATAAGATCCAAAATGCGCTGTTATTAGTTATCTAACTCGCTGTATATATGTTTCTTCCCTGCTAGTGTTTCCTTTTTGAGGATGTGCGAGTTGCCAGCACCCGTTGGGACATTTTGCGCCCATGTCAACATGGACCAATTGCCTATTTCAGTACAAAGTGCACATCCATGACCGTAAGGGGCTGTTTGTTTGTGTTCTTTCTTTCGATCATAAACACAATTTATATTTTTTTTTTCTTAAGAACAAAAAAATAATAGAAACGCATTTGTTTACGTTTTTGTTCCTGGGACTTGTTTTTGTTTTAGGGAACAAAATTTAAAACAGAAACAAGAAACAAAAAAAACTTATTTCTTATTCCCAAAGCACTTCTAAGAAACAAATTATCTTTCATATTTTTTCCTTCTTTTTCTTTTCTTCTTCTTTTTTCATTGGCTGGTCGCCGGAGCATTGCCGGCCGGCAAGGCTTAGCCTCGCCTTGGTCGGGCCGCTCGAGCTCGCCAGATCCGGCGAGGCCGCCAGCCCTTGTCTATCGACCACCGGCCATAGTTGAGGCTAGTGATCAACCAAAAGGAAGAAAAAAAATTAAATTTAAAATATTAAAAAATTAAAAGAAACAAAAAATTTATACAAATTTACCAAACGTATTTCTGTTCTTTTTCTATTCCAGGACCAAGTTTACCAAACGTGTTATTCTATTCAAAAAATTGTTTCTCAGAATAGAAATAGTTTTTCTATTTCTATTCCCTGAAATAAGTTTTGAAATGCACCCTAAGAGGCAAAAGTGGGCGGCAGCCTTCCACCGTGTAGCCGGCGAGAACTGGACGCATGGAGAGACAAAATTACAATCTTGTGTTGAACCCACGTGTAAAGTTTTCGAGCACGACCAAGCAAGAGCACCACGGAAAGCCATACGGGTAACAAGAAATAGGGGAAGGAGTGAAAGGAGCCTTGGAACGACAACGAAGTAAGAGAAACCACCAAGAGCAGAGCAGTGAGCATCGTGAGGATGTTAAACACTCGGGCATAACAAGCGGGGGCCAATGATAGATGAGCAACATTTGCCAATGTACAATAGAACAGAAGACAGAAGATGGCAACGTAGGTGGGAGACCAGCGGGTGTGAAATAGGATCTTGGGTTCGGCTTGATATTTTACCTCGGTCAAGGTGAAAGCTTTAGTTATAACCAGGCGAATAAACAATATGATCCTTTCATGGAGTGGAAAGGAAAAGTAATGGCTTATCAAATAATCATCCTCGGCAAAATTCTTAAAAATAATGACTCACAATTGAAACACATATTCAACTAGTACAAAACTAGAAATTCAGATTTTCTCTTCCCCTTTGACTTCAAACCCGCCAATTCATTTCTCTCTATAGGATTTCACCCAGTTTGACATGATATACATGGTGACATAACATTCAGCTCAACAATGACAGGTAACACACAGTTAACATTTTGAAAGAGAAAACTGCTCTTGCAGTCCTCATTAAGCTACGAATTTGTCCAAGAAAACTATTTCCATTAAGTAATGTCAAACTTGTCAGATAAAGAGGTAATAGGGACAAAGTTCTTGAGAAAAACTTCATATTCAACATTCTCTGTGAAAAACGGACCATCACTCAAAGGACTATAGGACCAAGATTGACTAAATACTAGTGAATATATTATTTCATCCAGAAGATTAATCACAAAATAACACAATAACTATTCATCCCCAGGATAACATGATTACTATATGCGAAATGACTCGCAGAAATGAGATGTCCAGAAGATTAATCACAAAATAACACAATGACTGTTCACCACCGGATGACATGATAAATAAATAGACGGATTCATTTCAGTGCCAGTCACACCTCAACAACTTCCCACCTGACCAAAATTCAATTTCTAGCTACATGTCTCTGAAAGATGAGAGAATTCAAATACCTCACAAAAATCTAAGCATCTTCCGTAGGATGCAACACTTAACATCCATTTGTCTGCAGCTCCACAAAAGGGTCCCAATTCAATAAGTTGTCTAGAAAGCTCTAAGACAAGATTCCTCCTACCTTGGTTTAGTGACAGTCACGTTAAAATTCTAGTACTTGTTTTTTAACCTTAGACTTGAGGGTTATTATCCCACAGCCTATGAGCCCTGAGCTTGATAACTCGACCTCAGCTTGGCGTCGCCTTCTCCTTGCGCTCTTAGACAATTTACGTGAATCCTCATGTAATTCAACTTGCAGTTCCTTTCCATCTTCTGAGCTATCCCTCTCACCTTAACCGAGAGTCGATAACTGTGATCCCTACATTGATCATTTCCTGTTTTGAGCCCAAACAGAGCATTGCGGAAAGCTTTCAATAATTGCCTTGGGTAAGCATTTTGTCGGCACGTACACTTTGTTACAATTATTGATCGTCTTTTTGACCTTTTAAGTATGTGTCACTTCCTATCTCATCTTCACAATTTCTAAACTTCAGTTGGATGTGCCTTTTTTTTTTTTTTTTTTTTTGTCTAAACTCATGTTGATAAATTGTTTGTATGAAACATTAAATCCCTTGTTAATATCTTGTAGATAAAATTAGAGAGGTGCTGAAGGTCAATCAGGAAATGAAAGATCTTGCCAAGCTGCCCATTGCAAAGAGGTCACTTCTCATGTTTGGCAAATTCGCAGAGGATACAATTATGCTACAGCTTTGGAAGGTTCTTTAAAAGTAAAGGAAGTGGCATTGGTGCACAGTGAAGGAATACTTGCTGGTGAATGAAACATGGTTCTCTGGCTCTGGTGGACAAGAGTCTTCCTATTGTAGTGATTGCTACTCATGATGCTTGCTTCAGGTTAGCTTTTGTCGTACAGGTTTACTCGCATCGGTGAAATCTCTATTTGTTCTGAAGCTGAAGGTGTCAATGATAACAGCAAGCAACAATTAGTTATTCAGCAACTCCATGCCCGCAAAGGACGCCTAATTGTCATGTGGTCGAGGGAGAATGCTGCAGCTGTGTCTCTTGGTGGAGCACGTGGAGTCTTTGAAGTTCCTCAAGTGGTGGACTGTCGTAGTCAATATTCCTTTGCAGGTACAGAGTACTTCCAATAGTTTTCTACGCTTGCCAAGATGCAATATCTTATTTTCCCATTCTACTGAATGTGTTATAACTTGCTGAAGATGAAGCTTTGATGTTGATGAGGTGTAGCTGGATGGGAGCATCTAGCTTTCTGTTTCCTTAATTTGTTTTATGCTTTCGGTCTTTGTTTTATGATTTGGCGTTTAATTCTAAAAGAGAGTATATTTTTAAGTCTTAATAAAAACAAAAGAAATCAATTTTATTGATTGAGCCTCCTACGGGCTGATGCTGACGATTTCAATAGCCATACCAACATTATTAAAACCCAAGAGTTGGGCAGAAAAGGGGGCACTTGATGACAGGAAAGCCGGCGACCAAAGCATGGTGGACAACTGCTGTGTCCTTTACATGGAAATCAAAGGACGGGGGGTTCTTGGCGGTTCAAATTGAAAAGGAAATGGTTTAATTTTTTTTTTCCTCTTTATCATTTAGGAAAGACAAGAAAATTTCAAGATAGCAAACATTCTCTAAAACTTCTCTTAGACTCGAACCCATAATTGATGATAGAACTAGATTACTAATCCTTGATTATTGAGGAATCCTTCATCATTGTTTGTGAATGACTGACTTTTTTTTAATCTTTTCGACCTTAGTTCTATAGGAGTACGTCAGAATTTTGCTGTTTTTATTTGTTTATTTATTCATTGCTTATAGAATATTTTCACATTCCCGTTCTTCCTTTCAAATAGCCGGTTTCAATTAATTGGTTAGACATGAGATATTTTTTAACATTTGGGGTTTAATTGTCGGCGTATCATCTTAGGAAGTATCATCTCAACTTCCTAAGAGGATACAATGTCGACTTGACCAACAGCCTTGCAAAGAGTGTGACAACAAAGTAGAAGCCCACTAACAAATTCCTTCTTATTGTGTATACTCAACAACGAAATAGATTATGCCATGATAATGTAAAGCACCCTTTGGACACAAGAATATGCATTTTGCTGATCATTTGTACTTTATTGAATGGCAGTCCCTACAAGATCTTTATTTATGATCAATTAGGAATAACTGTCGTAATCAACCTTCTTGCACGTTTATGGCTTGTTATGCATTTTCATGTCAATCTACCTTGAAGTGTCACCTTAACATTGTTTCAAGATGGAGGTTGGAAGAGGAAGATTGTATTCTTGTTCGGGAAAAGAAAGTAGGCGATATAACAAAAATGGGGTCATTAAAGGTGCAAGATTGATGTAATCGATTGAGTATCTAAGATGTGATTTGCTTCTTTCATTAAATTGTAAGGTTGGCATGATATGTTACGTTATAATATGATCTGATTTGTAGACACATAGAGGTCTCGTGTATTCAAATGAAAAGAACTTTGATGTCAACTTGTTGCAAAGCAGTCCATTCTATCACTTGAGGTGCATTTGTTTCGTGGAAATTTTTTTTTAAGGAAGATGTCTTCCTCATTTTTCGATATTTGGTTTACTTAAGAAAATGAGTCATTTAACTTAAATTCAAGAAAATAATTTCCTTTAAATAACCGGAAAACGTTTTCAAAAGTGTTTTCCTAGTCTTTGGGTGCTAGGTTAATGAAAATTTTATTCTTATAAAATAATTTTTCAAAAAAATCGAAATTTTATTTATTTTTAAAAATTTTGAATTTGTACTTATTATTTATTTTCTTTTCTATTTTCTTTCCTTTCCTTTCCTTTCTCTTTTTTTTTCTCTTTTCTGTCCTTACCTGCCGTAAACCTAGCTCCTCCTCCCCTCTCTTTCTCCTTCGCCCCTTCCCCTTCGCCGCCGCTCTTCGGTACGCCGTCGCCGGCCGCGTCCGGAGGATCGTCGCCGTTCAGAATGGCTCAGCCTGCCGCGAGCTCTGGTCCGTCGCCGCTCTCGTCGAGTTCCTCTTCGCCATTGCTTGCCTCGTCGGGAAGCCCTGCTGCTTCTCTGTTCGGCACGCCTGCGCCTTCTTCCAGTGCAATTGCAGGTTCGTCCTTGTTTGGGCCGGCCCCTGCCTGTGCTTCGAGCTCGGCCGAGCTTCGGTGGACGGAGCCGGGGTAGAGGGAGGCGAGGTCGTCGGAGATGGCGGCGGTGGCGGTGGTCAGGAGGAAGGAGCGATGGGTGAGGTGGAGAGGCGGATGGGAGAGAAGAAAAAAAGAAAAAAAGAGAAAAAAAATAAATACTATTTAATTTTTTGTTTGTTTGAGATAAAGTATTTTCCAATGAAATCCAAACTCAAGAAACATGTGCAATCGTATATTATTAAACAAAGGAAAACTCATCGTACTCCTATCAGGAAAATATTCACTTTTTCCACCTATATTAACAGGTGAACATTACAAAAGCACAGCGCTAAGCTCCGACCGTGCTGTTAACGATTGTTAGGTTTCTTCCCAGCTCGTGTTTCATTTTCCAGGGGTGTGCTAGCGGTGGAGACCCCCGCAGGACATCTGCGGCCGTGTCGACCTGGACCGATTCCCAGTTCCTGCACGGAGCGCACGTCCAGCATGGCAAAGGGGCAAGAGCTGCAGGGCTGCCCTTTCAGCGTGTAGACGGCAAGAACGGAACATGACCTCAAAGATAGATTCAATCTTGTGCAGGACCCACACGTAAAGGATTCGGGCGAGAGGCCCGGCAAGCAACACGAATAGCAAGAGATAGGGGAAAGAGCGAAAGGGGCCCGGGACCAACAACGATGCAAGGGAGGCCACCGAGAGCATGGCGGCAAGCATCATGAGGATGCGGAACGCCAGGGCACAGCAAGCAGGACCCAACGACAGATGAGCTGCGAGCGCCAGTGCGAAATAGAACAGAAGGCAGTAGACAGCAAGGGAGGTGGTGAAGGGGTGGGTCTCGAATGGAGACTCAGGTTTCCCTTGATATTTCACCTCAACGAAGTTGAGAAGCGCAGGAACAGTGAAGGCGAGAATGGCGTGGAGGGAAGTGAGGCCAGGGAAACCTCGGACGTTTGTGTGGGGACGGTGGTCGGTCGGCATTGGGGTCGGCTCATAGAGGATCTGTAGTCCTATGTAGAGGATGATTATGGAAATGGTCGGAGAAAGGGATGGCTAGAGTGGGAAGCATATCTTGGGGTTTTATAGTGGAATTTGAAGACAAGGGCAGTCTTCCACGAGTATAGCAACTTAGTAATTTCCCCAAAGGATTCGCTTTCGGCAAGTTTCCAGTAAATTTCGCCAAAATATTATAGTAATGCTAAGTCAGCGGGCGACGACCGTTTTGACTCGAGCGACTTCTTCTCGGCACTTCCACGTTGCCTTGCGATCTTGTGATCGACGACGTGGCCACGCTCGACGTCAGCAATAGCGTATAATCCCTCTCGAGTGTCCACTCGGTGGGGTGGTCATGTGAAGCCACACACGGATGTGAAAATTTTCTCTAACAGGCTTAATATCCTAAAAAATAAAGTTCGCTACCAATTTTATCCTATAGTCATTTTAGCAAGAATATTTAGGTTCGCTCCCAATTTTATCCCAATTCCATACACAGAGAGAGATACTTCTGAAAAACATATTCTACAAATCATTTTATAGGAATATGATGGGAAAAATTATAAAAAATTTCATTTTCTTAGGATATTCCACAAAAAACTCCAAAATGGTACACCTGTGATAAATTTATCACAAACTAATTTTTTTTACTACCAAAACTTCAAACTGCTACATTTATGATAAATTTATCATCCATTAGTTTCCATTAAATTTGATTAATACCACGAAAATCTCTAAGCTAATATGCCCATTAAATTGGGAGTCTTCAAGGGTTTGGCTCCATAAGATTCTTTCTCAGAGCTTTGACAATACGGCCTAGCCTCTTCAAACTAAAATTGGGCAGGACGATCCCTTGGATCTATTCCTCTTTTCTTATGCATGTGGAATTATGTATCAGATTCAAAAGCAAAATGCAAAAAAAAAAAAAAAAAAAAAAAGAGTCAAAAGATTGAGTACATAAGATGACCTTTGTGTAAGAATTGTGGTGTGGTTATTCTAATTCACTCAGGTCACAGCAATATAATATGAGTTATTGGTAGCACGTGTTCACTTGTTTAGTTTAATAGAAGATATAGGCTGCCAACCACTTAAGGTTTGTTTGATAATCATTCTATATTTCTATTTTTCTATTATTTTGTTCTTAGAAATAGGAAAGGAACAAAAATCCATTTGGTAACATTAGCAATTTTTTTTTTATTTCCCATGAATAGATTAGTAGCCAGAGAATAGATTTGGAACGGAAACAATAAGTAAGTAAAAACTTACTTCTTTTTCTTGAGAATAAAAAGAGAAATAAGGCTATTTTTGAAAAACAAGCTCAACGTAACCTAACGCTTGTTTTTACACAATCAACACAAAGTCCAATTTCCTGACCTAATCCAAGTCCCCATTTTTTGGAATAAAAAAAATCAGAAATTTAGGAAAAAAATTAGAAATTAGATTTTGAGTAGTTTTACCAGATTTTAGAGTTAATTCTAGTTTAGAATTAGTTTAGCATAAAAAAAATATGAAATTGTTTGATGAAAATTGGATTCAAAATTGAATAAGCTTTTAAGGCCTTACTATATGGACTTTTGAATGTTGTTTTCTTTTAGAGACAATGTTAGGTCGCAAGAGGTTGGTGACTCCGGTATTCTTCCTTTAAGATAATATTAGAGACATCTTTCAAATCATCTTTAGTTCTATTTTAATAGAAAAATATATGGCTTTGAATAAGTATTTTGCATTATCATTTGTCTTGTGTTAATAGCAAATAAGTCTATGCTCCATGAATTTTCGATGTCATTTCCTCGAAGGTTTGACGAGTTTGTACAAATAAGTGCACCAAAAATCGACTCCATCCTCAGTTGTTCTGTCATCGCCCATTCTACTGAGCAACGTTTGCTCTTTTTCTTGCAATTAAAAATGGTCAAAAGGTCGAGCGACCCCAAGAGGAGAGAGGAAAAGATAAGGAAAACGTTGACATTTATAATTGTGTCCCACGGACAAGTCAGTGGGAATCGGCACGTGTCGGTGGTCCGACCGTTATTTGCCTCCCTCCTAATCTTTTGTTTTCTTGCGGGTTCCCCTTTGTCCGTATTAACAAAGGAGAAAATATGCCACGAAAAAAAAAAAAAATCAAAGCTCCCACCCTTTGGTTCGACGCCTGGACACTGGACAGGGTTGACCCGGGGGGGCACGTGTCGCCGCTTCCTGCTTGGTGGCTCGCGACAAATATCTGTCCGGAGAGAGAGAATCTATTCCTTGGAGGCTATTCGATTGTTTTTCTCTGATTGGTGGGGGACGCGCCGGTCGCCATCCCGCTTCTCTTTCTAGGTTTGAACTTTTGGAACCATTCAATAAATAACATAGGGACAAAGTTTGAGTCCACCACCCCCCCCTTTCTTTCCCCCACCCCACCTTCTCTCTCTCTCTCGTTTGGAGAGAGGGGGACCCATTACCTGAACTCCTCATTTTAGTGATGGCACGGTTAGATAATACTAATAGATTTATTAAGATTGATCTACAAAATCGATGTGATGGATCATGGATGGATATTAGATAAGTGGGCCGTGTTCAACACCTCATAACAATCTGTATATTTGATTTTATAGACCAACCTCGAAAGCTTAAGGTTTTTAAGGTTTATGGACCTGTTTATTATAATGCCCAAAAATTTACGGTTAACATTCTCATATTGTGAGGTATAAACTAGTAGAACTCTTTGTTGTCATTTTCAATCATTAATCTTTAACTAACTATTACATTGGATTTTTTCGATGCCATCTTAGAATATTTGGATCAATTAAATCCTTACAAAAGTCTAGTTTTATTTGAAAATGAATTGTTAAATTTCCACTAACTTTTTTATAATTAAATGAAAAAAAATGGGAACAAAAATTCTAGAGTTGTACCAAATGCATTTATGTCATTTTTCTATTCTGTGAATAAAATTTTTGTATAATTATTAAATGCATTATTCTATTCATAAACTCATCTAAGGAATATTTAAAAAAGCAAGTTCTGAACAAAATTCCTCCCGATTTCAAAAATGTAACTAAACGCATCCTTAGCCTCCCACCTCATCTTGCGATCTCGCAATTGAGGATGTGGCCATGCTCCACCACATTAGCATAATTCCCCTCCACTCAGTGACACATGGGACCCATGCCTATAGGGATAGATCTGAAAATTCTCTCTAATATTTCAAAATTTCAGGTCTCCCTCTTGTCAATGAAGAAGACTCTCTCTCTCTCTCTCTCTCTCTCTCTCTCTCTCCCCCTTCACTCCTGATCCGCTGAATTCTTCGGTGCGTCACTACAGCATAATAAAATAGACAGATTCATTCAACTATTGAAGTGTGTTAAGCCACATCAAATTATGGCAGACCCTGAGGGGAAAGCTTCTGAGTACAACTAATAGAGAATGCACTAATTGATTGTTTTTTTTATACCTTTCTAGTATGTATCACTTCCTATCTCACCTTAACAATTTCTAAACTTCTAAGTTATATCCACCTTTTCATCTAAACTTATGATGAGAGAATTTTTTGTGTGAAGCATGAAATCCTTTACTATTAACTTGTAGACAAAGTTAGAGAGGTACTAAAGCTTGACCAGGAAATAAAAGATCTTGCTAAGCTACTAATTGCAGAGCAGTCACTTCTCATGTTTGGCAGAGGATACAACTATGCTAGAGCTTTGGGATGCTCTTTTATAGTAAAGGAAGTGGTATTAATGCACAGTGAAGGAATACTTGCTAGTGAGATGAAACATGGTCCTCTGGCTCTAGTGGATGAGAGTCTGCCTATTGTTGTGATTACTATTTATGTTGGTTGCTTCAAGTTGGCTTTTGCGGTATATGTTAACTTGCATCCCAGTAATCTCTATTTGGTCTAGAACTGAGTGTGTCAGTGTAAACAGCAAGCAACAATTAATTATTCAGCAACTCCGTGCCTGTAAATGACGCCTGATTGTCTTGTGCTCGAGGGGAAATGTTGCCGTTGTGTCTCTTGGCGGAGCATGTAGAGTCATTAAAGTTCCTCAGTTGGAGGATTGTCTTGAGCCTGTAGTCAATACAGATGCTTTGCAGGTACAGTGTACTTACAATAGTCTCTTTATGCTTATCTATCAAGAGAAAATCTCTTTATGCTTGCCAAGATGCAACATTTTTTTTCCTGTTGTACTGAATGCATCATATCTTGCTGAATACGAAGCTATGATGTAGATTAGGTGGAGCTGGAAGGGAGCATCTAGTTTTCTGTTTCCTTGGTTTGTTTTATGCTCTTGGTGTGTGTTTTTGGATTAAGGGTTCCAAAATTCTCTCTATAATTTGGGGTTAGTTCTTAAAGAGATTTCTTTTTTATGTCTCAGCTAGCACAAACATAACCAATATTATTGATTGATACTTGTCATTATGTTGTTCGAACTATTTTGTTCTTATAAAGTACCTTAATATTATTGTTTCCTCTTTTCTGATAGTCTGTTTCATTTTAGTTGATTTTGTTGATTCGTTGAACATGAGAAGATTTTTAACTTTTGCGTTGCAGTCGTTGGCGTATCAAGCCTAGGAACCTCGCAAAGAGTGTGCCACTTTTCGGAAGTTTGACGAGGCTGGACCAAAGGAGGCTGGACCAAACTGGAATAGTCAAACTGTTCGTCTTGCAATGAATGCAACGGGGGTGGGGACATCACACATAAGATAGCATACTATGACTTTCATGCCATGTCCACGAAACTCTTACGTTCATTTTCTGCTTCACACATCGGAGGACAAACGAAAGTCGTCTAGCTTTTCTACTTTATAGAGCGCTGGATGGTCGCCACGTATTTATTTCTTTATGCAGACAACGAAGCAGACCCTCCAATGAGCCAAAAGAGTTCAGTGCCTCCAAAATGCAAGATTCCAAGCCGACATTGATTAATATACAAGAATTTTAAAAAGAACCTCCGGAGAAAACGAAAGTTTTGGCTGGGCAGCTCGGAAGCTGGTCTCCGAACCCCCTCCCCATTCGCCCGAATAAAAGTGGAATAGGACGGGCGTTATGAAATTTACCGGTGGGCCTTGGACAGATATTATTGGTCGAGGCTAACGCCAGCAGATCTGAATCTACAGGGCCCACCTCAATTCCTAGATTCAGTGCGCGATGGCAGTTCAGCCATTGTTACTTGCTGCTTGCAGGCTCGAAAATCTCTCCTTCGCCTCTCCTCCCTGTCTCAACATTGGCTAATCATGAAATATTGTTTATGGTCACCCCAGGTTTCTGATGGGCTTTAGTAAAGCCCTCCTGGTTAGAGGCGATAAAAATCGTTTTTCAAGTTGAGAGAATGTTCCACAAAGCTGGGACATCGATGGAGGTGGAAGAGGGGGATGATCTCTCTTCCCTGGCTTGCTCTTTGGGCTTGGTTTATACTCTGCACTTCACTTGCAGAAAAATTGCAGGAGCTTTTTACAATTTCCTCTCCCATTTTTCACTTTAGACAAAAGATAACTAGGTGGCACCAAGGTCACATGCAAAATGCATACTTGAGCAATCCCATTCGCAGTATGTCCATCTCCTAGAACGGATGCACTTCTTATATGGTCACCTTCTACTGAACAATGGACACCCGTACCTATATTATTAACTTGCTTAGGCTTCGAAAGCATGTCAGTCCTTTTAATCGTGTCACTTAACCTCTATTAGATAGAACGAAAACAAAAGTGCAATAGAACGGAAGCCATTTCTTGACAAAACCGTTACTTTGGTCCGTTTCTTTACTGGCTACCTCTCTGATGCATGTTGAAAAGCAGAGCTGGCATACTGAAGAGCTGACTTGTTGCAGAAGTTAGCTGCTGCGTCCCTGACCCTTTTTCCGGTTTTGTACAGAACAATTGAGAGGTGGATCTGATTAGTTGCCATCATTCGAGAGACTTGATGACAATTACGTCATAGTCACAATATAAACAACACAAAGGGAGTTGAATGGATGATCATTTTCCTCTCCAATTAGGTGAAAGCTTTAGTCAATACGGTGCGAATAAACAAGTCACAGTCCTTCAAAGTATAGTTGAAGGGATAATTACAGCCTTATGAAATCATGATTCTTTCTGGAATGCTTAAAAATAAGATATAACTACACTAAAATTTTTAGAATTTTTTTGAAAAATGCAATTCAATCATAGGACTCCGAAAAAGTACAATAAATCATGATACTTGTGGAGTTGATTAATGTGGTTTTTTTCTTATTACTTTCTTAAAACACATAGCGTTTATGGCTTTTTCTTCTTCTTTTTCTCTTCATTTTCACGCTTGCTTTCCCTATCACTATTCATCTTCTTCACCGCACAAACTCAACCATGATGCAGTCATCATTAGTGTTTGCCCGCCAACCAAGTCTCGGGAGAAATGTCACCACCAATCTCTTCCCTACCGTTGACAGCCAATGGCGAGGCTAAACAAGATCCCCTAGTTTCAATTCACCATTTTTGTAGTTCCAAGCAGCCTTTTTTTTTTTTACTATGACAGTTCTCGAGCTGTCCCAAATGCTCATCCCGTGCTCCGTAGACTTCTGAGTAAAGGCCAGCGACACCTAGAATCCACCACCGACCGAGATCCAAACGCCCTGTTTTCATGCTCATGTCTTAATCATAACTCACCTTTTTGCTCGTTTACAGCTTGTTGTGCATTTACCAATTAATCTCTTGAAGACGTAATCATGGTACCTGAACATTGTTACATGATTGACATGGCAAGAATGACTAGGCTTAGTGTCATCCAAGATACCACGACTCTCAAAGCAATATTTTAATTCATTAATGCCTTTATCCTATAGGTGCCGACATTTTAGTTATCTATCAAAGTTGTAAACTTCTTTTCTTTATCATATATATATATATATATATTTGTTTGAGTTATCCTTTGCTGCATCGTAGAATGTAAAAAGGAGTTTGGGGTAGGTCGGAAGAGAGAGGTTGTATCCCGCATGCGGAAAAAAGAGTAGGTGGGGGAGCAAAGTGGGTCATTACAAGTGCAAGATTGATTGAATCGATCGATTATCTGAGACCTAATTTCGCTTTTTCGAGTGGTGATTACGAGGCCTCTTGGATTCAAATGGAAATAATTCAATGTCAACTCCTTCCAGAGCAGTCGTTCGTGGTCTCACTTTTGACTTTTTATCACCTAAGTCCATTCTATTAATCAACCATGTTACAAGATGCAATGCTACTCTTAACTATATATACCAACAAAAGCAAAGCCATAAGATCCAAAATGCGCTGTTATTAGTTATCTAACTCGCTGTATATATGTTTCTTCCCTGCTAGTGTTTCCTTTTTCAGGATGTGCTAGTTGCCAGCACCCTTTGGGGCATTTTGCGCCCATGTCAACATGGACCAATTGCCTATTTCGGTACAAAGCGCACATCCATGACCGTAAGGGGCTGTTTGTTTGTGTTCTTTCTTTCTGATCATGAACACAATTTCTATTTTTTATTTTAGAGAAAAAAAAAGAATAAAAACGCTTTTGTTTACGTTTTTGTTCTTGGGACTTGTTTTACGTTCCAGGGAACAAATTTGAAACAGAAACAAGAAACAAGAAAAACTTATTTCTTGTTCCCGAACACTTCCGAGAAAAAAATCATATTTCCTATTTTTTTTCCTTCTTTTTTCTTTGGCTGATCACCATAGCGTCGCCGGCCCCGGCGAGGCTTAGCCTCGCCTTGGCTAGGCCGGCTCGAGCTCACCCAGATCCGGCGAGGCCGCCAACCCTCGTCGACTAGTCACCGATCATAGCCGAGGCCAGCAACCAACCAAAAGGAAGAAAAAATAAAATAAAAATATTAAAAAATTAAAAGAAAGGAAAAATTTATACAAATTTACCAGCGTGTTTCGATTTCTTTTTTTTATTCCATGAACAAGTTTACCAAACGTGTTCTTCTATTCAAAAATTATTTCTTAGAATAAAAATAATGTTTTTCTATTTCTGTCCCCTGGAATAATTTTTGAATAAAAATGTTACTAAACGTATCCTAAGAGGCAAAAGTGGGCGCACCCTTGCACCGTGTAGCCTGCGAGAACTAGACACATGGAGAGAGAAAAGTACAATCTTGTGTTGAACCCACGTGAAAAGTTTTCAAGCGCGACCAAGCAAGAGCACCACGGAAAGCCATACGGGTAACAAGAAATGGGGGAAGAGTGAAAGGAGCCTTGGAACTAGGGGTGTCAATGGGTCGGGTCCGGTCGGGTCTTGTTGTTACCTGACCCGACTCGAAACACAATGGTCACACACTGTGACCCGACCCAACCCGACCCGAAACACATTAGATCGGGTTGCTGGGTTTCCTCCTTTTTTTTTTTTTTTTTTTTTTTTTTTTTTCGGGGTTCGTTAAATCCTTTTAAAGCTCGAGAATTTGAGGCTGTAGTTCTTCGTCACGAAGCTTCTCGATCATTTTAGATGAAGTATAGTGTTAAACCTGAGGCAAGCATATGTAATGGTGACATGAAGAAAAGTCCCCATATTTCTGTTTAGCTTGACTAATCGATTTAAAGCAGCTTTCTTAAGGTGCTTGGCACCAATGCTTCGTCCCAGGACCGTGTTGCTTTGTTAAATTCAACCTGCATAGACACATTGAAGCCTTTAGCACAACCATCTATTGTATTGATATTCCCACCATAAACCTGCAGACAATGGACATATAAATAAATAAAATGACGTGAAACCTAAGACAACATAAAAGGAGAAGTCCATGAATAACCTCAATCTTTTTTTCTTGTATAAAGCTTCATAACCATGTTTGTCTAATTCAGGGGCGAAAAACTCCTCGAAATGATCACTTTGAACCTGGAAAAGAAGACATATCTGTTTTCAATGTACCAAACATGCCAAAAAGGGAGGACAAAATTAATAGTCGATCTCCATCAACGCATGAGGAGGAGGCCTAGTTAACATTCTGTTCTTCCAAACAAAGTAAATCTGATCAACATACATCCTCTTACTATAAACTTGGATGAACCCTTGGGAACACAGAGCAAACAGGGATGATAAACTATGAAACCCTTGGGAACACAGAGCAAACAACAATCCCTCCAAACTAAAGCAGAAACTGAAAGTCCTGGTTCAGAAAATTCTTGTGGATGGATAAACGCTCTTCGATTGGTTTTACAGAGTTAAACGCACGCATTGTCTCTTTAAGTCATTGCGAAGTGGCCATCATGAAGACAGAGCAAAAACTTGGATGAAGAACAAAGCACCAGGCAATTTAAAACTAAACTACGCACCTCACAATGTAATGAGAAATGCCCTTGTTTATATTGAAACAACAAGTAGTGTACATCAAGATGAAATCTAAGAAACAAGAAGCCCGCGTGAGAGAACATGGAGAGCGAGACGACGATGCGCCTAATTTTTCTCATACGCACATTAGTCCGAAAGCCCTATCGTTCATCCAAGTTCAGCTTGACTTCGAGAGAGAAAAAGATGCTCTCTCGGAAGTCAAGCTGCCGAATCTCTTCTTTCTTGGCAAACACCAATTACACAAATCCGACGGCAACTCTCCGATTCTTGCTCAGCTTCCTAAATCCAACTCCACCAGACGACTCACCCCCATTTCCCGAAATCATCCAAAGCTAAAGAAGACGACGCAGAGAGACGCATCAATCATTTTAGCTATAAATTTCGGCAGAACAAGAACTGCCGCACTCGCTCGACATGAAAACCAGACAACTCGTAGGAAACAAAACGAAAACGAAAACCCAGGAAATCAAGAAGCAGCGGATCAAACCTATATAGAGCGTAATCGAGGACTATAGGGGAGAAGCGAACCTTGAAATTCCACTGGAAGCTGTATCGGAGCTCGGGGTCGAGAGCCGACTCATCCTCCTCCTCGGCGTCGCCGGCAACGATCGACAGATTCGGCGGCGGCTAGGGTTCCGGCATTGAAACGAGGGGTGGCGACGGCGACGGCGAGGCGAAGGCGCGTCGACGGACGGCAACGATTGACTGATTCGGCGGCGGCTAGGGTTCCGGCAGTCATGAGCGACGTTGGAGAAGAAGGCTGAGCCGAGAAAAATACGCGTTTACCGTTTAGTGTTTATGTTTGTTCGATTATTTGGGTTTGGGGGTTATTGTGTTTCGGGTCGAAACAATGTTCTAACCCTACCCAATCCTAAACACATATTGTTTGCTTGTTTTATATTTGTCTCTTAAACAATATCAAGACCCAAAATAAGTCTAATACTTGTTTCGTGTTCGGGTCGGGTCGGGTCGGGTTTTTTTGACACCCCTTCTTGGAACGACGATGAAGTAAGAGAAACCACCAAGAGCGAGTAGTGAGCATCATGAGTAGGGGTGAGCAGCGGTCTAGGGTCGACCCCGGACCGGCCCAACCACCTAGCCCCTGGTCCCGGTTCCCAAGGGGCTAGGTCGTCCTGGTCTGAAATTCGGGACCAACATTTCTTGAGTTGGTCCTCAGTCTAAGAAGTTTTAGGTCGGTCCAACCTTGGACCCACCATGTATATTATATTATATTCTATTATTTATAATTCTTTTATATTTTCAAATCTAAGTAAAATGTCTGTTATATTATATTATATTGAGATGTTCTATTAATAGCATTAATAGTAATTTTAATTTAAAACTTTTGTTGAGTATTAATTAAGTGTCGTTTGTTTTGTTTTGGTGTCTAGAAGTTCAAGTGAATTAAGAAGATGTGAAGTTATATATTCATGGTTTATATTAAGTATTTTGAACTTTTTATGATTTAGTTATATTTTACTAATGAATTTCAACTGCACTTTACTTTTCAATTTGTGTCAAATGGTAGAAGTTTTTGAAAAGTAGAGTAGTATTGTAGTTGCTATAGTGATTTGCTAGTCAAGTGGTGTGAAGCTCATTTTTTGGTTGAGTGGACTCTACATGATCAAATGTAGGAAAATGCTTTTGCATATGATGTTATGAATATTAAAGATAGATGATTACAAAAACTTTCCATCTTGTCCCATATCTCGATATGTGGTTAGCAGGTACGAAATTTCTATTATTGTGTCATCTTAAATTTGCTAAATATATATCAGTATTTATAGTTTAGTTGCACAATGCCACATTGTCGATGAATGTGTAATTTGAATTTGTAGGTTTGCTTTTTTTTAGGGGGTATAAAAATAAGACGAAAAAAATTATCAATCAGCCCCGGGTTGACCCTGGAACCGGACCGAACCCATTGAGTCGGTCCGGTCCTTGGTCCCAGGCTCAATAGGGTCGATCATTGATCCTAAAAATTGAGGACCGACACTGTATGGGTTGGTCCTAGGGTTAGGGGGTGGCCCGAACCAACCCAGACCATGCTCACCCCTAATCGTAAGGATGTTAAACACTCAGGCATAACAAGCGAGGGCCAAAGATAGATGAGCAACATGTGCCAATGTGCAAAAGAACAGAAGAAAGAAGATGGCAACGTAGGTGGGAGACCAGCGGGTGTGAAATAGGATCTTGGGTTCCCTTGATATTTTACCTCGGTCAAGGTGAAAGCTTTAATTATAACCAGGCGAATAAACAATATGATCCTTTCATGGAGTGGAAAGGAAAAGTAATGGCTTGTCAAATAATCATCCTCGGCAAAATTCTTAAAAATAATGACTCACAATTTGAACACATATTCAACTAG
Organism: Eucalyptus globulus; assembly: GCA_014182545.1. Classification (NCBI taxonomy): domain Eukaryota; kingdom Viridiplantae; phylum Streptophyta; class Magnoliopsida; order Myrtales; family Myrtaceae; genus Eucalyptus; species Eucalyptus globulus. The sequence continues at coordinate 15,964,457 of CM024724.1, read as the reverse complement.
TACAAAACTAGAAATTCAGATTTTCTCTTCCCCTTTGACTTCAAGCCCGCCAATTCATTTCTCTCTATGGGATTTCACCCAGTTTGACATGATATACATGGTGACATTCAGCTCAACAATGACAGGTAACACACAGTTAACATTTTAAAAGAGAAAATTGCTCTTGCAGTCCTCATTAAGCCACGAATTTGTCCAAGAAAACTGTTTCCATTAAGTAATGTCAAACTTGTCAGATAAAGGGGTAATAGGGACAAAGTTCTTGAGAAAAACTTCATATTCAACATTCTCTGCGAAAAACAGACCATCACTCAAAGGACTATTGGACCAAGATTGACTAGATACTAGTGAATATATTATTTCATCCAGAAGAATAATCACAAAATAACACAATAATTATTCATCCCCAGGATAACATGATTATTATATGCGATATGACTTGAAGAAATGAGATGTCCAGAAAATTAATCACAAAATAACACAATAACTGTTCACCATCGGGATGACTTGATAAATAAATAGATAGATTCATTTTAGTGCTAGTCACCCCTAAACAACTTCCCACTGCCACCTGACCAAAATTCAATTTCTAACTACATATCTCTTAAAGATGAAAGAATTCAAATACCTCACAAAAATCTAAGCATCTTCCATAAGATGCGACACTTGACATCCGTTTGTCTGCAGCTCCACAAAAGGGTCCCAATTCGATATATTGTCTAGAAAGCTCTAAGACAAGATTCCTCCTACCTTGGTTTAGTGACAGTCACGTTAAAATTCTAGTACTTGGTTTTTGACCATAGACTTGAGGGTTATTATCCCACAGTGAGCCCTGAGCTTGATAACTCGACCTCAGCTTGGCGTCGCCTTCTCCTTGCGCTCTTAAACAATTTACGTGAATCCTCATGTAATTCAACTTGCAGTTCCTTTCCATCTTCTGAGCTATCCCTCTCACCTTAACCGAGAGTCGATAACTATGATCCCTACATTGATCATTTCCTGTTTTGAGCCCAAACAGAGCATTGCGGACAGCTTTCAATAATTGCTTTGGGTAAGCATTTTGTCGGCACGTACACTTTCTTACAATTATTGATTGTCTTTTTGACCTTTTAAGTTTGTGTCGCTTCCTATCTCATCTTCACAATTTCTAAACTTCAGTTGGATGTGCCTTTTTTTGTCTAAACTCATGTTGATAAATTTTTTGTATGAAACATTAAATCCCTTGTTAATATCTTTGTAGATAAAATTAGAGAGGTGCTGAAGCTCAATCAGGAAATGAAAGATCTTGCTAAGCTGCCCATTGCAAAGAGGTCACTTCTCATGTTTGGCAAATTCACAGAGGATACAATTATGCTATAGCTTTGGAAGGTTCTTTAAAAGTAAAGGAAGTGGCATTGATGCACAATAAAGGAATACTTGCTGGTGAAATGAAACATGGTTCTCTGGCTCTAGTGGATGAGTCTTCCCAGTGTAGTGATTGCTACTCATGATGCTTGCTTCAAGTTAGCTTTTGTCGTACAGGTTTACTCGCATCGGTGAAATCTCTATTTGTTCTGAAGCTGAAGGTCTCAATGTTAACAGCAAGCAACAATTAGTAATTCAGCAACTCCATGCCCGCAAAGGCGCCTAATTGTCATGTGCTCGAGGGGGGATGCTGCAGCTGTGTCTCTTGGTGGAGCACGTGGAGTCTTTGAAGTTCCTCAAGTGGTGGACTGTCTTCAGTCTGTAGTCAATATAGTTCCTTTGCAGGTACAGAGTACTTCCAATAGTTTTCTATGCTTGCCAAGATGCAATATCCTATTTCCCCACTCTACTGAATGCGTTATAACTTGCTGAAGATGAAGCTTTGATGTTGATGAGGTGGAGCTGGATGGGAGCATCTAGCTTTCTGTTTCCTTAATTTGTTTTATGCTTTTAGTGTTTGTTTTATGATTTGGCGTTTAATTCTAAAAGAGAGTATGTTTTTAAGTCTAAAAAAAAAAAACCAAAAGAAATCAATTTTATTGATTGAGCCTCCTACGTGTTGATGCTGACGATTTCAATAGCCATACCAACATTCTTAAAACCAAAGAGTTGGGCAGAAAAGGGGGCACTTGATGACAGGAAAGCCGGCAACCAAAGCATGGTGGACAACTGCTGTGTCCTTTACATGGAAATCAAAGGACGGGGGGTTGTTGGCGATTCAAATTGAAAAGGAAATGGTTAAATTTTTTTTTTTCTTTATCATTTAGGAAAGACAAGAAAATTTCAAGATAGCAAACATTCTCTAAAATTTCTCTTAGACTCAAACACATAATTGATGATAGAACTAGATTACTAATCCTTGATTATTTGAGGAATCCTTCATCATTGTTTGTGAATGACTGACTTTTTTTCAATCTTTTCGACCTTGGTTCTATAGGAGTAGGTCAAAAGTTTTTTTGTTTTTATTTGTTTATTTATTCATTACTGATAGAATATTTTCACATTCCTGTTCTTCCTTTCAAATAGCCAGTTTCAATTAATTCGTTAGACATTAGATATTTTTTTAACATTTGGGGTTTAATTGTCGGCATATCATCTCAAGTTCCTAAGAGGATACAATGTCAACTTGACCAAGAGCCTTGCAAAGAGTGTGACAACAAAGTAGAAGCCCACTAACAAATTCCTTCTGATTGTGTATACTCAGCAGTGAAATGGATTATGCCATGAGAGCGTAAAGCATCTTTCGGACACAAGAATATGCATTTTGCTGATCATTTGTACTTTATTGAATGGCAGTCCCTGCAAGATCTTTATTTATGATCAATTAAGAATAACTGTCATAATCTACCTTCTTGCGCGTTTATGGCTTGTTATGCATTTACATTTCAATCTACCTCGAAGTGTCACCTAAACATTGTTTCAAGATGGAGGTTGGAAGAAGAAGATTGTATCCTTATTCAGGAAAAGAAAGCAAGCGGTATAACAAAAAAAGTGTCATTAAAGGTGCAAGATTGATGTAATTGATTAAGTATCTGAGACGTGATTTGCTTCTTTCATTAAAATCAATTTTTACGTTAAGCACATCTCTTGAGTGTTGATTGTCACATCGGTTGTTAGTTTGAGGTAAATTGTAAGGTTGGCATGATATGTTACTTTATAATATGGTCCGATTTGTAGACACAGAGAGGCCTCGTGTATTCAAATGAAAAGAACTTAGATGTCAACTTGTTGCAAAGCAATCCATTCTATCACTTGAGATGCATTTATTTTGTGGAAAATATTTTTCAAGAAAATGTTTTTCTTATTTTTCGATATTTGGTTCACTTAAGAAAATGAGTCATTTAACTTAAATTCAAGAAAACAATTTCTCCTCTAAAAGAACCGAAAAACATTTTCAAAAATGTTTTCCTAGTCTTAGGGTGCTAGGTTAATGAAAATTTTATTCTTATAAAATAATATTTCAAAAAAATCGAAATTTTATTTATTTTTTAAAATTTTGAATCTGTACTTATTATTTCTTTTCTTTTCTATTTTTTTCCTTTCCTTTTCTTTTCTCTTATTTTCTCTTTTCTGTCCTTACCTGCCGTAAACCTAGCCTCCTCCCCTCTCCTTCCCCTTCGCCCCTTCCCCTTCGCCGCCGCTCTTCGGTACGCCGTCGCCGTTCGCGTCGAGTTCCTCTTCGCCATTGCTTGCCTCGTCGGGAAGCCCTGCTGCTTCTCTGTTCGGCACGCCTGCGCCTTCTTCCAGTGCAGGTTCGTCCTTGTTTGGGCCGGCCCGTGCCTGTGGTTCGAGCTCGGCCGAGCTTCGGTGGACGGAGCCGGCGCAGAGGGAGGCGAGGACGTCGGAGATGGCGGCGGTGGCGGTGGACAGGAGGAAGGAGCGATGGATGAGGTGGAGAGGCGGGTGGGAGGGAAGAAAAAAAGAAAAAAAGAGAAAAAAATAAATATTATTTAATTTTTGTTTGCTTGAGATAAAGTATTTTCCAATGAAATCCAAACATCAGAAAACATGTCCAATCATATATCATTAAAAAATAAAGGAAAACTCATCGTACTCCTATCAGGAAAATATTTTAACTTTTTCCACCTATATTAACAGGTGAACATTACAAAAGCACAGCGCTAAGCTCCTACCGTGCTGTTAACGATTGTTAGGTTTCTTCCCAGCTCGTGTTTCATTTTGCAGGGCTGTGCTAGCAGTGGAGACCCCCGTAGGACATCTGCGGCCGTGTCAACCTGGACCGATTCCCAGTTCCTGCACGAAGCGCACGTCCATCATGGCAAAGAGGCCAGAGCTGCAGGGCTGCCCTTGCAGCGTGTAGACGGCAAGAACGGAACATGACCTCAAAAATAGATTCGATCTTGTGCTGGACCCACACGAAAAGGATTTGGGCGAGAGGGGCCAAGAGGGCCCCAGCAAGCAACACGAATAGCAAGAGATAGGGGAAAGAGCGAAAGGGGCCCGGGACCAACAATGACACGAGGGAGGCCACTGAGAGCGGGGCACAGCAAGCAGGACCCAACGACAGATGAGCTACGAGCGCCAGTGCGAAATAGAACAGAATGCAGTAGACAGCAAGGGAGGTGGTGAAGGGGTGGGTCTCGAATGGAGTCTCTGATTTCCCTTGATATTTCACCTCAACAAAGGTGAGCAGCGCGGAAACAGTGAAGGTGAAAATGGCGTGGAGGGAAGTGAGGCCAGGGAAACCTCGGACGTTTGTGTGGGGACGGTGGTCGGTCGGCATTGGGGTCGGCTCATAGAGGATCTGTGGTCCTATGTAGAGGATGATTATCGAAATGATCGGAGAAAGAGATGGCTAGAGTGGGAAGCATATCTTGGAGTTTTATAGTGGAATTATTGAAGACAAGGACAGTCTTCTACGAGTATAACAACTTAGTCAATTTCGCCAAAATATCTTGGGGTTTTAGTAGTTTCCCCAAAGGATTCGCTTTTGGTAAGTTTCCAGTAAATTTCGCCAAAATATAGCAATGCTTAGTCAGCGGGCGACGACCGTTTAGACTCGAGCGAATTCTTCTCGGCACTTTCACGTTGCCTTTTCAGTCGGCGACGTGGCCGCGACGTCACAATAGCGAGAAAATATTGGGTGGGTTTAACACTCCACGTAGGCGAGATGTACCACCATACAAAAGTTGACACGTGGAAAATTTGGGCTCCCCTGTCAGCGTCTTGTCTCTCCGTTAACTCCGTCTCTCTCCCATTTACTCTCTCTCCTCCCCTCCGTTTCTGCCCACACCTCTCTCCCCCTTCTCTCTTACTTCTCTTTTTCGAGAAAATTTCCCTCATTAGTCTGACACACGCTAGGGAAAAGACAAGAAAAGCAGAGAGAGAGAGAGAGAGGTGGGAAAGAAGAAAGAAAGCGAGGGAGAAAGTCTTCTTCTTCGCCCATCTTCGACCGAGTATCCCCCATTCCCGACGCCGCTGCTTCCCACCGCCTCGACGAGCCGCTCCTGACGCCGTTGTTTTCCCGGCACGCCACCGCCGCTGCTGCCCCGAGCGCCGCGACACCCCTTGCCCGCCACTGCGGACGTGACCTCGTCCTCATCCTCTTCGCCATCGTCTGCGGGTTCCTCGGCAGATCCAACAGCGGCGGGGACGGGGGTCGGCGGGGTCGTACCAGACGTCGGACTCTCGGAAGTCGTCGTCGTCGAATCCGGGGACACCATACAAGTGGCACGACAGCTACGAACGTCGGAACTCCGAGGGGAGCGAATATGGGTTCTTCGGCAGTTTGTCTGGCCGGATGAGAACCAGCAGCTTGTACTCGGATCTGAGGGCGCAGTACTCGCTGTGGGATTACGGCGAAGGGCGGCGGAGACTCTACGACGATACCCATCTTGTCGCGGGTCGGGGCTTCGGGACGAAACCGGTCTATTCAGGAGAAAAGGAACGGAGAAGTAGAAGACGAAGAAGAGAAAAAGTTTGAGACCAAGCGTGTGGTCGCCGAAAATAGTGGTGATCGTAATGCTGCAGTCGAGGAAATGGAAGTTTCAGTCACGCCTCCGCCGAGGAGGAGGTATGAGACTGTTACTCACACGGCTAAGGATGAGGTTAAAAAACCGCCAGTGGTGCCGCCGGCGCCTCCGCCACCTCTGCCGCCGCCAAAGCCCATGTGTTCCCCCGATGGAGGAAAGAAAAGAGAAGTGGAGAGAGAAGAGGGGGAGAGAGAGCTGTGGGCAGAAACGGAGGGAGGAGAGAGAGTAAGTGGGAGAGAGACGGAGTTAACGGAGAGACAGGGCACTGACAGGGGGCCCAAATTTGCTACGTGTCGACTTTTGTATGGTGATACATTTTCGCCTACGTGGAGTGTTAAACCCACCCAATATTTTCTCCACAATAGCGTATAATCCCTCTCGAGTGTCCACTCGGTGAGGTGGTCATTTGAAGCCACATAAGGATGTGAAAATTTTCTCTAACAGCCTCAATATCCTAAAAAATCCAGTTCGCTACCAGTTTCGTCCTATAGTCATTTTACGAAGAATACTTAGGTTCGCTCCCAATTTTATCCCAATTCTATACACAGAGAGAGATACTTCCGAAAAACATATTCTATAAAGTCATTTTATAGGAATATGACTTTATTTTCTGTTGTTTAGCTAAAATCTTAAAAAAAAAAATCTAAAAAGTATTTTCCCTAAAATGTGATGGGAAAAATTATCAAAAATTTCATTTTCTTAGGGTATTCCATGAAAAACCCCAAATGATACATTTGTAATAGATTTATTTTAAAATAATTTTTGGATAATTAAAACTCCAAATTAGTACACATGCGATAAACTTATCACATACTAATTTTTTGACCACAAAAACCTCAAATTAGTACATATGTGATAAATTTATCCTCTGTGAATTTCCATTAAATTGGGTTAATACCATGAAAATCTCCAAGCTAATATACGCGTAACAAACGGTTCATAAAACCACAAACCGATATATCCATCAAGCTTTACGTGTCATCCAATTCAATAATTTGATAATAAAATTTAACAGAAACTAATAGATAATACATTTATCATAGATGTACTCGTTTAGGATTTTTAGCGGTTAAAAAGTAGCTTGGAGTAAATTTATCATGAGTATACCGATTTGTGGTTTTCATAGTATTAACCCTAATTTTTTAATTATTTTTTATTTTTATTATTTCTTTTTGCTTCTTCCGTGGCCGATTGCTAGCCATGGAGACAAGGCCGATGATCAGCCATAGGCAAGCTCGCCTGATCGGCCAAGGCTCAAGCTTGCCAACCATCACCATGACCCACAACTAGTTAAGAAAGAAGCAAAAAATAATAATAACAAGGAAGAAAATCAAAAAAAAAAAAAAAAAAAGGAAAGGAAAGAAAAAAGAAAAGAAAATTTGAATTTTTATTGAAAAATATTTTTAGAAGAATAAACATTTCATTAACAAGGACCCGACTCTTAGTGCCGAGTACCTACGCATGACCTTTATGGACTCGGCCTTGAGGGTCAGGACTAGAGCTCGGGTGTTGGTGCCTTGAGCACGGTCTTTATAGACCCGAGCTCGGGTGTTGGAGCATTAGGTATGGGCATCAAGGGTTCTTATTCTTTTAAAGAGAAAATCATTTTCTTGAATTTAAGCTTTAGTAGGAAATCATTTTTTGTTGACTAGAAAAATATTTTCCATTGATTCATTTTTCTAAACGAACTGAATGCCAGAAAATAAGGAAAATGTTGTCAACGAATGGAAAACTCCTAGATAAGTTGTTCAATGGTCTTAAGTCGAGTGTCTTGAGCACAAGCGTCTCTAGCGTGAGCTCTTTGACCACGAGAGATTGAAGACTGAGCCCAAAATTGAAGATCCCTTGCGAGATGGAAGGAAGACTCTGTTAAGGGTAAGAACAATTGAAAAAAGCAACCTTAAGGGTGCATTTGTTTCGTGTTCATGATAAAGGAAAATACTGGCCCTGTTTGGTTCAGCATTTGGAATGCTCATTTGGACTCTAAAATCCCTTGGCCAAATGCAAACGCATTTGGTTCATATTTTTGCACGACTTTGGCAAGATGCAATTGCATCTCCAAAGGAGTCTAAAGGTCTTTAGCCCAATGGAGCTCTTGAGGTACATTGGCAAGTTGCATCCTTGGAATGCAAATCGGTATTGTTCATCTTCTCCAAGCCACCGCCGATTGGAGGCCAATGATCGCCGGCCAAGGGGTCGTGTGCACCGGCGACGCACCGGCAACCGCCGCCTGAGGGTTGCCCAACCTCGGTAACCATTGCCGGACCTCAGGCGACGATTGGGTTGCGCAATTCAAGCCCCTGATGGCCTGAATCGCGCGACCCAGGCGGTCGCCTGAGGTCAAGCGAACCCAAGTGATGGCAGCCTGAGGTCACGCGACCCAAGCGGTTGCCTGAGGTCGAGCGACCCCAAGCGACGACAGCTTGAGGTTGAGTGACCCCAAGTGACGGTAGCCGAGGTCGCGCGACCCGGGCGACGATCGCTTGGGTCGCGCGACCTCGGGCGACCCAGGCAGCCGTTGCCTGGGTTGTGCGAACCTAGGCGACGGCTGCCTAAGGTCGCGCGACCCAGGCGATGCACGACCCAAGCGACAACCACCTAGGGTCACACGACCTTAGGCGGCCATCACCTAGGGTTGCCTGACCCTGGCGACCGTTCAGGGGGCCGAGATCCACCATTTCGACCGGCCTGGATCAATGTCCGGCCGCCGGACTTCAAAAAAAAAAAAAATATGTGTATTTTTCTTTTTTAATTTAATGAAAGTTAATTACAAATGCAAATTTTACCAAACGGTATTTTGGCCAAAGTTTTTTTCAATGCAAATTTTACCAAACGATATTTGCATTTCGGAAAACCCCCTTCACCCAAAGGTATTTGCATTACTGCAAATGCATTCCCCAAAAGCCGAACCAAACGGATCCACTTTCCGAAAAATCATTTTTTAGGAAAGTAGATAGTTTTCATTTGTTTGAATATATATGATCGAAAACGTTTTTTTTGATATTTGGATCTCATTTGGAAAGAGATTTCAATCTCATGCAAAAAATATCGAATTTTTAAATAATTATTATTTTAGTTTATTTTATTTCTGTTTTCTTTCCTCTCCGTCGGTTCTTTGGCCTCGATGACGGCTATTATAGCCACAAGCACAAGCTATGGAGGCCTCACCCTTGCAAAATCAACAAGGCTCAAGCTCGCTTGTGTTTGTTAGCCACCTTCGCCCAAACCCGATTGGCCGAAGAAGAAGAAGGAAAATAAAAAATATATATTAAAATATAAAAATAAATTAAATTAAATTAATTTTAGAATATTCAAGATGAGCAATTTCAGAAAGTGTTTTTCACCTCTTTACATTTAGGAATTCATCTTCCTAAATTTGCACATTAATGTTTTCATTGATCAAAAAATGTTTTCAGTTGACTAGTTATTTTCTACGAACCAAACGAGTGAAAGTCCGGAAAATCCATTCCCAAAAACACTTTCCCCAAATTGCTATAGTTTTTACCCAAATATCAGGTCCAATAAAACACCATTTGGGTTGACATGGAAATTCATCTGAAAAGGACATCTTTTTTAATATGAAATTTGGAAAAACTATAGCAATAACGTGAAAATGCCACATCACTAAGGGTGATTTTAAATGGAGGGTTAATGATGGCAGATATGGAACTCAAGTAAAGTTTGTGGTTGTTTAGTAGACAAAAAAATTTTAGAGTAGAATTGACACTGAATCTAAAATTAGCAGTTTTTTATAAGACAAAAAACAGGTTTATGATAGAATTAGGACAGGACTAAAAGTTGGGGATTTTCTATGAAACAAAAGAATTTTAGGATATAATTGAGATTAAAGTTAATGTTAGGATCTTTTAGGTATTAGCTCTTCTTAATATTTCAAAATTTTGGGTCTCCCTCTCCCTCTCGGCCGTCGCCTCCAAGAGCCCTGTTGGTGGCTGGAATATGGCAGTCACCACAGCTTACACTATTTAGGGATAGGCATGGTTCTAGAGTAGAATCGAAAACCGGTCTAGTTCCAACTTCAAGGGAGAGATGGTTTGGTTCCCAATTCTACTTTTAGGATCTAGTAGTTCCTGATTCCCATTAGAACTAAATCGGATTCGAGAACGGGATCGAAACTGGAACCAAAACCGGGCGGCCCGAGAAGTTAAAGTAAATCCCTAATTTTTCTCCCATACCAAAACCGAAACTGATGATTATATTTTTATGTATGGTACTTTATTTTATATATCTAATGAGTGAATGTTTTATATAATCTCTTCTTCTTCTTTTAGATATGGATTGTCTTATGAGATGTTTTTATTGGTTGTGGTACGAGTTATAACGCTGCTTTAGCTGCAAGGCCCATCTTGGAAGAACTTTCAGGCAAGTAGTGAATGATAGCTTATGTGGGTGGGAGATGTTAATTTATTTTACCGACTCTTTTCTTGTTTACTTGCTTTCAAAACAGGAATTCCTTTGACAATGGAAATTGCAAGTGATCTTGTGGATCGTCAAGGCCCAATTTGTAGAGAAGATACGGCAGTTTTTGTCAGTCAGTCAGTCTGGTGAACTAGCAGATACCTTACATGCACTGGAATATGCCATCCAGAATGGTGCATTATGTGTAGGAATTACTAATACTGTTGGCAGTGCAATTGCCAGAGATACACATTGCGGTGTCCATATAAATGCTGGTGCGGGGATAGGTGTGGCAAGCACCAAGGTGAGAGAGTACCTTTTGACATTCTGTTACAGAAACAATCCTCTCTTCGTCATGGTTTTCTGGTATTTTTTTCATGAAATTGATTTACAGATATGCTTTTTGAGCAGGCATATACAAGTCAAATAGTTGTTATGGCTATGTTAGCTTTAGCAATTGGAGGGGACGCTATTTCTAATCAAGCGAGAAGAGAAGCAATAATTGATTGTCTTTTTGACCTTCCAAGTATGTTTCACTTCCTATCTCACCTTCACATTTTCTGAACTTTTGTTGGATGTGCCTTTTTTGTCTAAACTTTATTGATAGATTGTTTGTATGTAACATTAAATCCCTTGTTAATATCTTGTAGATAAAGTTAGAGAGGTGCTGAAGCTTGACCAGGAAATGAAAGATCTTGCTGCAAAACTAGTCCATTCTCTACTTTTTCATTATGATATCATAAGGATAGGCCTCGTGTATTCAAATGGAAAGAATTTCAATGTCAGCTTGCTGCAAAACTAGTCCATTCTCTCAATTAGTCATATAGGTAAATTACAATGCGACTCTCAGAATATACCAACAGAAACAAAGCCCAAAGTTCCTACTGTCGCCGTTATTGGTTGTCCAAAGCAAAGTTGTCATGTTTCTTCCCTAGTCGTGTTATCTTTTGCAGGGTTGTGCTAGTTGTGGGCGTCCCGAGGGACATCTGCGGCCGTGTCAAGACGGCCCAATCCCCAAGCAATTCCCAATTCCGGCGCAAAGCACGCATCCATGATGGTAACGGGCAAAGGTGGCAGGGCTCTTCCACCATGTAGACAGCAAGAACGGCACACAGCGACAAGCATAGATGCAAGCTTGTGTCGAACCCACATAAGAAGGTTTCGAGCAAGACGATACAAGAGGACCATAGAAAGCAACACAAATAACAAGAGATAGGGGAAACAGCGAAAGGGGCCCAGGACCAACAAAGCTGCAAGGGAAGCCACCGAGAGCAAAGCTACGAGCATCGCGAGGACGGGAGACGCTCGGGCACAGTAATCGTGAGCCAACCGCAGAAGAGTAACGAGTGCCAATGCGCCCTACAACACGTCACAGAAGACGGCAAGGAAGATGTGGAAAGGGTGGGCGTCGAATGGGGACGCGGATTTCCCTTGGTGTTTCAGCTGGAGGAGGTTGAGCAGCGCGGAAACAAGAAAGGCGAGAATGGCGTGGAGGGTAGTGAAGGCAGGAGAACCTCGGACGTTTGCGAGGGGACGACGGCGGATCAGCATCGGGGTCGGCTCCTATAATCCCCGAGTCCTATGTCGAAGTTGATAATCGACACGATCAGAGAGAGATGGCTAGAGTAGGAGCAGATCTTGGGTGGTTTTATTGTTGAAAAAGAGGTCGGGTGGTCGTACCGCACAGGCGGATCTGAGAAGCTTCCCAGCAGTTTACCACGACATTGGTCGTCGTCCTTCGCCTTGCGTCTTCCCATGCTTCTACATTTGGTCGAAGACTTCTCATTTGCGAGCGACTCACTTTTGCGACTTTGCCTTGGCATTTACGGGGGAATATATTGGCTGAGCGATGACGTGCGAGGTCGGTCTCATGCAATATTTTCTTATATTTTCTTAACTCGCCTTATTGAGGACGGGGCCATTTAGAAAGTCATTTCCCAGGAAAGTGACTTTATTTTTCTGTATTTGATAAAAACTGGAAAAAAAATCTGAAAAGTATTTTCCATCGATTAATAAAAAAATCTAACGGTGAAATGTATTATGTTATGAGAATGTAAAGCATCTTTCTAATACAAAGTATACATTCTGTTGATCACTTGTACTTTATTGAATGGTAGCCTCTACAAGATCTTTGTTTATGATTAATTAGAGAAAACTGTCGTAATCCACATTTTTTGCGCATTCGCGGCTTGTTATCAATCTGCCTCAAAGTGTTGCACTCATGGTACTTGAACATGGGGTCCTGGTTGACATAACAAACAACAACGACTACAACTTAGTTTTATCTGGGATGCTATGCAATTTAGAGCAATATGTTGTTTCGTTAATACCTTCATTTGACAAAAAGTTCTATTAGCTAGTAAATGTATTCAGCATTTAATAGGGAATTCCATTTTTTTTTTTTTAATATAGGACTTTGATTGATGTATCTTAGGCTGCATCATGAGATGTAAAAGGAGTCTGGTGGAGGTTGGAAGAGGAAGATTGTATCCTTATTTGAGAAAGAAGTGCAGGCAATATAGCAAAAAAAGTGTGTTATTAAAAGTGTAAGATTGATAGAATCAATCAAGTATATGAGACATGATTTACTTTTTTCATTGAGATCGGTTTTTGCCATTAAAGATGCCTCTCGAGTGTTGACTGCCGCGTCGGCCATCAACTCTTGGTTCATACCTTTCTTGGGAAAAAGTCCAAGGCAACATGTGCCGTGTTCTAATTTCCTTTTTCAGTGGGATATTTACTCCATGATGTGGTCCAATTTGCAGACACGCAGAGTATTCAATTGGAAAGAATTTCGAAGTCAAGTTTCTCCAAAGCTGTCCATTATTCTAACAATTGATCATTTTTCGAAAATACAATGCTACTCTACAGAAGCAAAACCACAAGCTCCTGCTGTCGCTGTTATTGGTTGTCAAGCACAACCTCGTCATGTTTCTTCACTAGTCGTGTTATCTTTTCTGGGGTTGTGCTAGTCGTGGGCACCCCCCCTAGCGCAACTGTGGCCGTGTCAACACGGACCCATTCCCAATTCCGGCGTAGAGTGCACGTCCATGTTGGTACGAGGCAAAGGTAGGGGGCCACACCACGTAGTCGGCAAGAACGGAACATGGGGACAAACATAGATACAATCTTGCGTTGAACCCACATGTGAAGATTTCGAGCGAGACGATGCGAGAGGACCACAGAAAACAACACAAATAACAAGAGATAGGGGAAACAGTGAAAGGGGCAAGTTTGTGATTTTTTATGAGAAAAAAATTAGGGTCAAATTAGTACTTGGTCTAGAATTGGCGATTTTTCATAAGAGAAAAAACAGTTCAAGGTAGAATTAGAACAAGATCAAAGTTAAAGGTTTTTTATGAGACAAAAAAAAATAGAAATATCGTAGAATTGGAATTTGAGGTAAAATTTAAATTTTAAATGGCATTAGACCCTCCTCATATTCCAAAATTTTGGGTCTCCATCTTGTCATCAATGAAGACTTTCTCTCTTCTCCTTTTCAAAATTCACTCTCTCGCCTTCGCTCCCAGTCTATTGCTTTCTTCAGTGCATTATTGCTACCTCCGCCTCCAGGAGCCCTATCCACTGCTAGAATATGGCGGCACCAAATTTCACACCGGAACTTGTACTAGTAATCCTAAATTGCATGCCAATGTTTGCGCAATTACTTCTTTCCCTATTCAGATATGGATATGGGGTTTACAGGGATTTGATGGGTGAAGTTTCTAGTGTTGAGTTAATTGGGAGAATTGTGTGAATGGACATCTTAGTTTGGGCGGGCTTTATATATTTATCAAGAAAAATTAGAAAGGAAAAATAGATGAAAACAGAATGAGTTAAAGTAAATGAAAAGAATAAAAAGAAAAATTATGGGTAGGCGATTTTTATGGAAATGTGAATGTGTAAAAGGAAGAATCATTTTTTTCACAACCAAAACACAACGACAAGTATACTCCTCAATAAGAGGAACACAATGAGCATAGTGTGTTTTTTCATCCTCCTTTCAAATTTTTAGAGGTTAGGACACTTGGAGTGCCATAACTTGGCACAGAAGGACACTTAAGTACCATAACTTTGAAATGGTATACTTAAGGGCCAATATCGAAGTAAAATGGAACACTTAAGTGTCACTCCGGCGAAAATCCAGCCAAATGGTTGACGTGGCAATTTTGGTCCAAAAAGCGTCGTTTTGCACGCTAACGTGGCGAGAAAATGCAAAGCGACGCCGTTTTGTATCGACATGTAAATAATAATATAAAAAATAATTCAATTATATTTATATTTAAATTTATTTAAAATATTCAAAAATTTAAAAAATAAAAATTATAAAAAAGAGGGGGAAGGGGGAGGTCGAAGGGGGTGGCTGAGGGTGAGCTCTCGCCACCGCCGTCTCCCTCGCCGTCGTTGGGAAGGGCCGGCGACGGAGGGGGAGGTTGGCCAGGGTCGGCGGCCCCGGCCGACCCTCCCCACTCCATCGCCGGCCCTTCCGGCGGCGGCGTGGAGGCGGTGAGGGCCCGCGACCCTTGCCCCCCACGAGCCCTCCCCTAGATGCAGGGTAAGGGTCGCGGCCCGCACCCGGATGAGGTGGGTGGCTCGTGGCCCTCACCGCGATTCGACGAGGACTCGCGGGCCCTCGCCGCCAAGAAGGGCCGGTGACGGAGTGGGGAGGGTCGGCGGGGCCGGCAACCCCGGCCGACCCTCCCCTCCGTCGTCGGCCCTTCCCGGTGACGGCGGGAGGCAGCGGCGGCGAGAGCTTAGCCACCCCCTCCGAACTCCCGCCCCTCTTTTTTTAAAATTTTTTAAATTTTTGAATATTTTAAATAAAATTAAATTTAAATATAATTCAGAGCCGATAGGAAAGTATAGATAGTCTTTGTAAAAACATACTCTCGGATCGAGAGCCATTTGTTGGCATCCTTCTTGTTTCTACAGAGTGGTCCGGGCCGTAAGTCCATGATTGGCTGTTAGACCGTTGGTTTAGCTCATGCGGTTACGAAGAAGGAATAGTTCCGATCTTAAGTATGAGCTTACATAGAAGATCTACATCTTCCTCTAGTTCTTTATCACAAATGGACTCAGATCCAAGTCCTATACATAGAGAAGAAGTAAGGATAGAAGATTTCAACAAATCTATAGAAAATTGGGAAATTCCTAAAATACAGCTTAAGGAAATATACAAACAATCAAAATTGAAATTTTTCAAAAAATCTGATTATGTCATATCCACCGAAGAAAGAGATATTCCTCTTTCTAATTCATATGAAAAAATACATCTTTTAAACAAAGAGTCCATTCAAAAGCATAAACAAAAATACAATTACATTCATATAGGATTAGTACAAGTAGGAGTCAAACCTCTCACAAAAGAAGGTCTTAATACTTCTATTCTCTTAGTTTTAAGAGATTCACGCCTCTTAAATTATGATGAGTCCATTCTAGGTACTGTAGAGACAAGTCTCTGCAAAGGACCTATACATTTTGACTGTTATCCCAATTTCTCAGTTTCCCTCAAAGATAGGAACATTATTAGAGCTCTAACACTCCAAATCAAAACCCATAATTATAAAGTAGCAGATGGATCTATTCCTTTAGCCCTTGTCTATAGAATTCATTATAAAGCCATGTCCTCCGCTTTTGGAGAAAATGCTTTCAAACATAGTCCTCGAGGAGAAACACTTCTCCTTCAAACGGACATTTCCAGAGCAAATACAACAATTCCTAGATCTATTAATTGGAAACAAGTTACTTTACCAGAACAATGGGAATTAGAAAACCAAATTCCCCAACAAGTTGTTCAAAATACAGAACCTACTAATGTCATTCAACATCCAGAAGGAAGAGTGACCATTAGATTTCCTAGAAGATCATTCGATTCAAGATCTAGTCCTTCTTTTCACAATTCTTATACAAGGTCCATAGATCTTAATCCCAATCTTCCTCCTATAATCACCATCCCTCCGAGTACTCATAGAAATACACCTCCTCCTAGTGTGCATAGAAACACTCCCACACATGATACAACACATTTACCTCCTTCCACCAGTAGAAGTAATAATGAGTTACCTCTTGAACCTGAAATTAGTGGATTAGATAATAGATCGGGGATTTCCGGGCCAGTTTATCAACAAAACTAGCCCGAACCAGTCCTAGAAAATACAGATTCTCCTCATCATTCTCCTACTTATTCACAAATGATAGATGCTGAGCTTAATGTTTTAGAAAAACATTTTGAGCCAAACAAAACTTTTCTTAATAAAGAATTTAATTCCGAAAATAACAAACAAATCGAGAGAATGGTTCTTTAAAACCTTTGCTGATAAAGCAAAAGACATCAAACAAAAATATTACGACTACATATATGAATATGAAGTCCATATATTTTTCTTTGATTGGTTAGAATAACAATTCCTCGAACCAAAAGAAATATTTGTTTTAGATCATCATTACAAATGGAAACTTGATAATGGTGAAACCATAGAATCCAATCATCCACCCCTTAGAAGAATAAAAATTCCGCATGGAGATAGCGAGGTTACAGCCACTCCCTTTAGGCTTCCAGACAAAGGAGACTCTCTATACACCCACAAAGTTATTGAACAAAACAATTTTACTAATCAACATTTAGTAACCCTAGGAAAACAGTTGAATAGGATAGAATCCATCATACGAATCCCACTCAGCTTATTTCACCTCAAGTTGACACACTCAAAAAACCCATTTTTAAAGCCTTCGAATTTCCAAAAATCTTAGCCTGAGTTTGCCAAAGCTATAGAACAAAAAGAAAAACTCTTAGGAAAATCAAAGTTAGAACCTGATCCTATACTAGACACTCCTAAATTCCAGAATCTTATCATTAAAGACACTCGGACCAACCAACTATTAGTACCCGACCAAACACTCGGCAATTCCGATAATGAGTCCGTCAATGAGATTACAGACTCAATTGGAGACAACCTCGAAGCTTTATTATAGTAGAGCTACCCCACCAGACATTGCCCAAGAAGAATCATCGCAAAAAATACATAATAAATACTCTCCGACGCCATCTATGAATGGAACATTGATGGTGTTGCAGAAACCAATATTATGAACATTCTTAACAACATGGTGATGCTTGCTAATGTTTACAAAACACAGCAAGATGTTTCTGACCATGCTGTTGCTAATCTTTTAGTAGCCGGTTCTTGGACAACTAAAAGGTTGGTGGGATAACTACCGACAGATGAACAAAAGACACAAATTTTAAATGCTTATAAGGTAGATGATTTTGGTCAACGCATGGATGATGATCAAGGACATCTCATCCAAGATGCGGTCAATACCCTTATCTATTCTATTTCACAACACTTTGTAGGAGATCCTTCACACATTAGGGATAGAAACCAAGATCTCCTTTCCAATATGTGTTGCAAATCCTTAGGAAGATTTAGAGAATACAAAGAGCTTTTCTTTCAAAGGGTTCTTATTAGACCCGATTTGCAATCAACCCTTTTGGAAAGAAAAATTCTTAGCCGGTTTACCTCAGATTATAGGTGACCAAGTTAGAGATAAAATTAGAGAAGATTATAGTGGTCAAATTCCTTATGATCTCCTTTCTTATGGAGAAATAGTCTCTTATGTTTATAAACAAGGAACCCAAATGTGTAATACAATCAAATTACAAAGACAACTCAAGGAAGAACAATCCCTCACCAATAGAAGTCTAGGAGATTTTTGTGCTCAATACGATCCCT
Organism: Eucalyptus globulus; assembly: GCA_014182545.1. Classification (NCBI taxonomy): domain Eukaryota; kingdom Viridiplantae; phylum Streptophyta; class Magnoliopsida; order Myrtales; family Myrtaceae; genus Eucalyptus; species Eucalyptus globulus. Next base: position 15,946,354 of record CM024724.1, on the reverse strand, counting down.
CTTATAATGAAAAAACAAAATCAAAATGTAAGGGAACTTGTCCTCCTGAGAAAGAAACAAAGAAACATCACAAAAAACCTCCATTTCGTAGAAACAAACAAAGACAAGAGAATAACCAAAATAGACCTCAATCGATAGAAAAAATTCTAAAGACATTAAATGCTATTCTTGTGGTAGAAAATGTCATATTTCAAAATATTGTAGGATTAATAAAAAATTGAATGAACTTTCTTTAGATGACAATACTCTTAATCAGTTAAATAACATCTTCATAGAAAATGATGATACTTCTTCTGATGAACTTCTTGAGGAAGAAGGTCTTGATTAATGAGATAGAATCCTCTTGATTCCGAATACGAAGATGCTTCACCAGGAAAACTCATTCCGAAGTAAACGTCTTAACAAAAGAAGAAGAATTCATTCTCAAAGCACCGCCGACAAAATACTTGACCCCGAAGCCAAAAAAAGAATACTTAGATAGACTACACTCTTCTATGAATATTACTTCCAAGCCTAATACTTCTTACAATCTTAGAGACATTCTAAATAGAAACAAAAAACCCCAATCTAGACCCATAAATATTAATGACCTCCAAAATGAAATAAAACAACAAAAATTAGAAATACAAGCCTTAAAAGAAACCCAATCAGAAATGAAACAAGAAATTTCTGATATAAAGTCTCTTGTCATAAAAGGAAAAACAAATATTGATGACCAAAATGAAATCACTAGTACCCCAAATACTTCGATCCAAAGCATTCCTTATGTTGTTAACTGAAATCACATCTAGGAAATGGATAATAAATATTAAAATAAAAATCAATAATGAGTATATTATTGAAACAACGGCACTCTTTGATACGGGGCTGACCTCAATTGTATCAAGGAAGGCCTTGTTCCAACAAGATACTTTGATAAAACATCTGAATCCTTAAAATCAGCCTCGGAGACAAACTGAATATACAATACAAGTTACCCGAAGCTCTAATAATAAAAGACCAAATGTCTTATAAAACCTCTTTTCTTTTAGTTAAAAATATGAGGCAACAAGTAATTCTTGGAACTCCTTTCATACAACTAATACAACATTTTACAGTTACTAACGAAGGTATTGAAACCCATGCTCTAAACAGAAAAATCACCTTCAACTTCATAACAAAACCACAAAAGAGAAGCCTAAATATTTTACAAGAACATTCTATTTCAGAAATAAATTGCCTTATAAAAGACAAAGAAAATCAACTTGAATTCTTAAAAGAAGATTTAGAATTCAAAAGAATAGAAGAAAATCTTATAAAACCAAACATCATAGAGAAAATAGCTTCCCTACAAAAACACATAGAAAAACTATATGTTCTACTCTACCCAATGCCTTTTGGGAAAGAAAAAGCATATCGTCGATTTACCTTATGAACATGACTTTTCTGAAAACAAAATACCTACCAAAGCTCGCCCAACACAAATGAATCAAGAAGTTTTGAAATTCTGTCAAGCAGAAATACAAGATCTCTTAGATAAAAAACTCATAAGAAAAAGCCAATCACCTTGGAGTTGTTCTGCTTTTTATGTCAATAAAAATGCTGAACTTGAAAGAGGAGTTCCCAGATTAGTCATTAATTATAAACCTCTTAATACAGCCCTTAGGTGGATAAGATATCCTATACCCAATAAAAAAGATCTGTTAAACAGACTTTGTAGATCAAAAATATTTTCAAAATTTGACATGAAGTCGGGATTCAGCAAATACAGGTCGTGATAAGGATAAATACAAGACAGCCTTTACAGTCCCTTTTGGCCAATATGAATGGAATGTTATGCCATTCGGCCTCAAAAATGCCCATTCAGAATTCCAAAGAATTATGAATGAGATTTTCAACCCGTATTCAGAATACATCATAGTTTATATAGATGATGTTCTAGTATTTTCTTCAAATATAGAACAACATTTCAAACATTTATCTACTTTCATAAAAATAATAATACAAAATGGTCTTGTAGTTTCTCCCACTAAAATTGCACTCTTCAAAACCAAGATCAGATTCTTAGGTCATTACATTCATTTAAATACTATAACCCCCATTGAAAGATCAATCTCTTTTACCAATAAATTCCCTGATGAGATCAAAGACAAAACTCAATTACAAAGGTTTTTGGGTAGTCTCAATTATATTTTAGATTTCTTTCCAAATATAAATATCATTTGTAAACCTTTACATCAAAGGTTACGAAAGGATCCTCCACCCTGGACCTCTGTCCATACAGACATTGTCAAACAAATCAAAATGCATGTAAAAGATATACCATGCTTACACCTTGCTGACCCTTCCACTTTCAAAATAGTTGAAACAGACGCCTCAGAATTAGGATATGGTGGTATTCTCAAACAAGTCAATAACAACAAAGAACAAGTTGTTCAGTTCATTTCAAAACATTGGAATTCCACTCAACAAAATTATTCGACAATCAAAAAAGAAATACTTGCTATAGTTTTATCTATATCAAAATTCCAAGGAGATTTATTAAATCAAAAATTCCTCTTGAGGATTGATTGCAAATCAGCCAAAGACGTTTTACAAAAAGGCGTTTTAAACATTGCATCAAAACAAATTTTTGCCCGATAGCAAGCCATACTTTCAGTATTCGATTTTGACATTGAATTTATAAATGGTTCTTCAAATTCATTACCTGATTTTCTCACAAGAGAATTTTTACAGGGGATACAATCATGCCAAGACCCAAAAAAGACAAAGATAAAGGCAAAGGCAAAGCCACTGCTGAACCCTCCAATACACCACCAAAGCCAAAAGGCTTAACATCTGTCAAGACATGGCTCCAAATGGCAGAAAACAACCAGACATTCTTACAACAAACACCTTTGACAATAGAACCCATATCATCTGAACCCATGCTAGCCTTTAATCAGTTAGCCAACATACTACCAAAAGAAACAATATTGCTACTTGCCCAGTCTTTACAAAATGTAAAGAAAGAGCCATCCAGTGCCATAGAGGTAAGTAAAAATCCTTCCCCGCTTGCTACACAAAAACAAGCGGAATACAAAAGAATTTCCAGTGAGGTGGTTATTAGGCCACAGGCAACCCCTCCTTCTCAAAGATCAAAATTTTTCCCCAAAACATCTTTCCAAAAATATTGACTGTGGAAGACGGATTCTTTGATGAAGATCCAATAAAATTTGCAAAAAACATATTTCCAAAAAATTGGCTTTTCAAACCCCACAATACAAACAAAACCCTTGCTTATTATGAGCAAATTTTAGTGGAAACAGAATCAGCAAGATTCACTCACTTTGCTGATAAAAACAATACAGAAAATATCCTTTACTCCACTATATCCATCAGTAAAGTCATACACCCCTCACAATGGGGAGCCTCACCCCATACACCCAGAAAATTCCAAACCAGACTTACCCAAAGCCTGCCATACTCCTCCTCATATACATATTGGGACTACCAACAAGCTTGGTGGAACGTCTTTTTCAGACAGAATACAAATTTCCAACACTCCTGGTTATTATTCTTCAAAGACAACTTCCCAAGACAAAGCTTACCAAACTGGTTTGACTCCTGGTGGGATCTCTTTGGTCCTTTAGACATAATATTACACCCCATAGTCAAACAATGATACAAAGTTTTCAGTGAACAATTCATACCAACACCTCATGATATAAGGTTCCCATGCTTCTGCATTTCTTCATAATATTCAGAATCTCTTGGGTAACAGCATGGGAATTTGAATACAATACATCCAATAAACCAGGTGTACCAGTACTTGTCCGAAAATACAAAACAAAATGGTGGGATGGATTCAGATTTTTTGATCAAGGATCCGGCTGCGGTTAAAACATGGCTAAAAAGCCAGAAAACCCAAATAATCGCATCCCCATCAAATACATCGTTCTTACTGGGGGGAAAAATCCATGGCAAGTGCAGCACTTGCAGCAGTCCAAAAGAGAGAGGATTCTGCAACATCCTCGGGACAATGCTCTCGAAGCGAGGAAGAATCACAATGTGGATCTTCCAAATCTCAAGACAGTCAAGACGAATCCTCCCAGTCACATCACAGTGGAAACACTAATGAAGACGACTGCTACGGGATAAATCTGGACAGAGATTAAACTCAAAGACATCACATGCCAACACTATTACGAGCGGCGCAAAGGCTATACACCGTACCGTAATAGACATACACTTTGTTCATACACTGTTCACTATTCACTTTATCTTGTTCACTCGTCATTGTTCACTTTACCTTTTGTTCAGCACCTTTGTAGCAATTTCTTTGTAGCACCCACTATAAATACACCCTCTCAACATAGAAGAAGGGGCTCGAAATTTTCCAGATTTCTCTCTTCTTCTTCCCCCTCTCTCACTTGTAACCCATCATCTCTTCCATCTCCAAGCTCTCTTACCTTGTATCCCCTGGTTTCAAAGTAAGTTAGTTTTCACATACATAGTTTTATACAGGGTTACCAACTTACATGATAGTTGGTTAACCATTTCTTGTAATACACATCAATACTCCTGGAGTGCGGATTACCGCCCTAGTGGATGACTTGATGCTTTAAGTTTCTGCATCTTTCAATACATGTAATTTCAGCTTTTCAGCTTTATTTAATACAAGTTCGAGACCACCTTCATGGTTGGTTTTTGTTTATGCATACTCTTACTTTATATCTTATATATTGCTTTCGGTCTTTACATTATTTTTAATTCTCGCGATTTTATTTAAGTTATTTACCTTCTGTTCTTATACATTATTCTCATTTTAGATACATCTAATTTTTATATTATTATTTACACGCCGGTGACGAAACAACGTAATTTTTATATTTTCTCACCACGTCGGCGTGCAAAACGACGTTGTTTTGGACCAAAATCGCCGGAAAATTACCACGTAAGCCATTTGGTCGGATTTTCACCGGAGTGGCATTTAAGTGTTCCATTTAACTTCAAAACTGACACTTAAGTGTACCATTTTAAAGTTATGGCACTTAAGGCCCTGCATGGTAAAAAGTGTTTCTGTTCCCAAGAACACAATTTTTTGTTTTTTGTTCATGGGAAAAAAGAAGAAACGCGTTTGTTTGTGTTTTTGTTCCAAAATTATTTTTGTTCCCGAAAACACATCTGGAACGGAAACAAGAAACAAAAAAAAAGTTGCTTTTGTTTTCGGAACAAGATTTATGAACACTTTTTCTCTCTCTTCCATTTTCTTCTCTCTTTTTCTTCTTCTTTTTTTCTTTCTTTTTCTTTGGCCGGTCGCTGGCCTTAGCCATAGCCGACGACCGGCCATCGAGGACCTGCGACGCCGGAGCGTCGCCGGCCCCTGGCGAGGCTCGGCCTCGCCCCAGGCTAGGCGAGCTCGAGCTTGCCCAGCCAAGGCGAGGCCGCCGGCCCTCGTCGACCGGTCGCCGGCCATGGCCGAGGCCAGCGAGTGGCCAAAAGAAGAAAAAAGAAAAAAGGAAAAAAAAAAAATAAGAAAGAAAATAGAAAAAATAAAATAATAATATTAAAAAATTAAAAGAAATAAAAAAAATTATACAAATTTACCAAACGTGTTTTTATTCTTTTTATATTTCTAAAACAGATTTACTAAATGCGTTTTTTTGTTAAAAAATTGTTCCCTGAAGTATAAATATTTTTTTCAATTTCTGTTCCCAGAAACAATTTTTAAACAGAAATGTTACCAAACGCACCCTAAGTGTCCTCCCGTGCCAAGTTATGGCACTTGAGCTGTTCTTCTACCCAAATCTTTATAACAAAGATTTGACCGTACATTCCACAATGAAGAAAATGAAATTTCAAATCTCTACGGTACCTTTCTCGATGGAAAAAAATGACTTGAAAAATAGTCAGATTTCATTCATTCTACTAGGTCTAACCACGTTTAGATAATTGCAACGAAATCACTACAAGATATATTGATGTACTTTGCGATTGTAGGGGAGAATACTAAAAGTAATTATCAATATGAAACAAAAATAGTGGGAAAAAATGGGATTTTGCCTCATTTCTAATCTAAGGTGTAAGAGGAAAAAATGATGGCGTAAAATAAAACAGAAAGGAATATGAAGACGACCTTGGACATTGAAGAACAAGCGCAGCACGGCTAATTGGTGAAAATCGATAGACGCTCATTCACCTCTTTGGGCTAGCAAATGTTAAAGATTGGAAGAATAAAATGGGCCTCAAAGAAGGGCCAAGGCCCACGAACAACTCTAGAACAACCGTCGCTACAAAATGGAGAAGGCCTTTTTACTTCTTTTTTATTATTTTATTCTGGGTAAATAGTTTTGATCCTCTTCTTCAAAAAGATGTCTCCGCCATTGGCGAGTGACTTGCACCGGTAATTCTAAATGGCACGCCAAACGATCTATTCCTCTTTTCTTATGCATGCATAATCACGTATCTGGTTAAAAGCAAAATACAAGCATAAGATGACCTTTGTATAAGAACTATGGCGTGATTCCTTTAATTCATTTGGATTCCCAACAATGTAATGTAAGTTTTTGGTAAAACTATTCACACATTTTGTTTCTTAGAACGATATAGATAGTTGACCACTTAGAGCGCTAATGATAACCATTATATTTCTCTATTTCTTTGTTTTTGTGTTCCCCGAGACAATTTAAAACATAATTCTGTTTGGTACTTCAAAAATGAATTTGGACAAAAAATAAAAAATTAAAATTTTTATCTTTATTGTGGAGACGTAACATTGTCCTTGAGGCTGCGAATGTATTATTTCACCAATAATATTTAGTGCCGGAGTGTCATGGACTCCCCATTATCTGTTCTTCACTTATCCCATCATTCTTTCCTTCAGACTTAAACAGAATAGATTTTTAACAGGAAGGATAGTTCATTGTCCAGCGGAAGATGGAAGTTTGGATGGTTGCCTCTTTGACTTTTATCTCTTGATTTTGTAATTGCTACAAGGGTGACTTTGAATTCATGATTATCTGATGTGATTTTTTGGCTTGTATGGCCTTGTGGACAAATATATTTTCTTATCTGAATGTTTTTCCAAATGTAAGAGTAAACTCATCCCATTGAGTTATTGAGGGTGTTCTCTTTTGCTTTATGACTGATCTTTACTTATATGGAGAGTTTAGTGGCTTACTTCTGGGTGATCCCATGCAGGCCTGGCGATTTTTTCTTACTTTTGCGGATGTACTTGGTCTATGGCCTTTTACTCTTGATGAGTTTGTTCAAGCTTTTTACGACTATGTAAGCAATGTTCCCTCTAATTGGATATCTTTGTTTCTCATATGATTTACTTTTATTAATTTTTATGCCCATCTGCACGTTCTACTTCATGGCAGGATTCAAGATTGTTGGGCGAACTACATGTTGCTCTTTTGAAGTCAATAATTAGAGACATCGAAGATGTTGCAAGGACACCTGCTACTGGTTTGGGAATCAAAATAATGCTGCCAATCCTGAAGATGGACATCCACAGATTGTTGAAGGGGTAAACTATGCTTTTCTAAACTATGCTTGGGGTTTCGATATACGCAAGTGGCAGAAGCATTTGAATCCATTGACATGGCCGGAAATACTTAGGCAATTGGCATTATCTGCTGGATTTGGTCCACAATTGAAGAAGAGAGCTGTTGCACGACCTTGCCGGCAAGATATTGATGAGGTTCTTTATTTGAACTTCGCTTTTACCTCAAACATGAGAAAATAACTTTTTATCGTCTTAACCATGAGGAGGGGAAGGAGAAAGAGAGAGGGAGAAGGGAGCCCGCGAAGGGGGGATTTTTTTGTGCTCGTCAAAATTGAAGAGGAAATTCATACAGAATTCCTCCTTTTAAGAGCCAAAGTACGGGTGCTTACCTAATATCCTCAGACATAAAAGAAGCAAAAGTGCCAATTGGCCTATGATTATGAATGTCACATAATTCGACCTGATTGACGTACCAAGTACATAAATGATGCTGTATATTCAGAAACATCATTCTAATAGCTTTCGCCATGGCTTAATCTTGATCGGTGAATATAGTTTTAGGAGCATTATTTCCCATAGACTCCAAAAACACATTAAATGACCAAATAAATTATTCCGCCGTCTCGTCCAACAAAAATGTACAGCCAAACGGAGTATTTTTCCAATTGTGATTAACCCCAACAAAATGTGTACAAATCAAATTATATCTATTAGTTCAATACATGGAATCAAACACCAGCACATCACCAAAACAACCGTAATCGAATTTGGACCAACTATCTCTTCAAAATAAATTTGTCAATCTACCATCTTGATCTACTTGTACAGTATAGAAAAACATTGGATTTTGCATTTGCATGTAATGGAAATGATTTAACAGATTTTGACAATTTCCCCCATCTATACTCTTATTGCTTTCTCTCTGTAATTTTTTTTGACAATCACGTAGAATGAAACCCAAGTTTTTACTTCCACCTACTTCATTTGCTAGGAACTTATATGCCGTAGTCCCACCAATGCTTACTTTAATCATGTTACCTAAAACACATTTGCAAGTATCAGATATCATCATTCCACATCTAATCAAATGCTTTTGATCTTTCGGTACAAATGCATGATTATGCTCAGAAACATACTCTATAACCTCATAGACACCATTATCAACTTTAAATTTGATATGAGCAAGACACCCACATCTAACTTCAAGCCTCTCAAATTTCTTTTCTTGATCAAATGGGGTGACAGAATGGCCCTCACAATTACACAAAAATGTTCGTCGGGTTATTTCTCCTTTTCAATTTTTAACCATATGACCCTTCCTCACTCTAAAATCCTTTGCCAATTGCATAAGCCACATACTTATGATATGCTTCAAGTTCATTAGAAAAAACCATCCCGATGGCAAACTCAAAATCATTTTCCATATCACGCATTACATGTGCAAGATGGGAAGTTTCATGCTGCAACCAAATGAACAATAAATAATCAATAAGAAAAATAACATCAAAAGAAAATAAAATATATTTCACATTGTATGAATAAATAATTACCTCTGATTCAGCCATTCGATAACTTCATACATGCAAATTAACTAAGGTGATGTCTTCAAAATAGAATTAATTCTTCAATAATTCCTTTCTAATAAAATACAAAACAAACATTTTTAGAACATAATCACTCACGCTTGTACATATCAACCAATTAATTCTAGGTTATGTTTAAACCTTGAATGCAAATGTCATATTAACCAATTTTAGAATATGTGATCAAAGATTTTTTTTTCTTTTTAGACACTCGCTTATGCAATTCTTCTTATTGTTTTAAAGCATGACAAAAAAAAAAAGATATTTATTTAAAAGCATCCGAAAGAACTTAGATAGTTTTGCATGACCTAAACGTGTATCAATGTGTAACTCTCATAAGAATGCGCCTTTGTGATTTATAAGAAAATTCTTAATTTGCATAAGTTGATAATTATGGTAAAGTTAAACTTGCTTCCATCTATAACAACTTGCAAAATCATGAAAAACCAATTAATCTCCATCTCAAATGCTCCTTTGTCTATCCTCACTAATAAAAAAAAAAGTCAAATATACGTAGTCTATTGCATACATGCTGCAAGGTTATACCTACCGGCAATACCAAATGGTTAGCTATGAATCAAGTATAATGAAGCTTAGGTACAAATACATCATCATTGGGCTACAATAGAAATCTGGAAAATGTAGGTAGGTGGTCTTTGTCATTGATCATCGGCATATAAACGATAAAAAAAAAAAAAGACAATCGAGTACCACCGCATAATATGATCAATAATCATCCAACAATTTTAAAGTTCTCTCTAATGCTTGTTAACCGGTCATTTCGATGCTCCGAACAATACTCATAGTAGTAACATAAACTTGGTAAATATGGATATATTACCTGCCAAAGCATATCAAGAGAAGGATCCACACAAATGCACTAAGCCAACTTGATTCCTTATAAGAAACCCAAACCTAAAAGATCATGAGATCGATATAGAAATGAGTTACACAGGGTAAAACAAGACAAATGTCTCATCCCCAAACTGTAGCCATCAAACAAGAACTCCTAATTGTGGGCGTCTAAAACCAAAGGTGCTGCTCTCAAATCTAATAGGCATGATTGCAGGCAATGGTTCCATAAGCTTATGAAGGATAAACTTTGAAGTTGATGAAACCATATTATATCGCTTCACAATCATCCTATCCATTACTAACGGACACAGTCCTTTTTATGCATGTCCTCTATTCTATCAGATTAGTCAAAAAAATTGCATGTACCAAAGTTAGCCAACATAAGCGTTAGAGACATACAGAAAGAGCAACAACGTTGATGTAGAAGTCAATTAGCGTCACTGTCATCCACCTACAAATTGATAGCATCATTCAGTGCATTCATAGAACATAGACTAATATGCTTACATATTAAAAACTGACTCAGATACAAATGAAAGAAGTAGGCTCCCCTCATATTTATATTTAAAAAAGAGAGAGAGAGAGAGAGAGAGAGAGTCAAGTCTTGGCATGGGGACCTGCTTAAATTGCATGACCTCATGATTGAAGAAAATCTAATATCCCAAGGGAGAGTTTGGTTCTAGCAAGCAAAAATACTCCTGGGAGAGTTTGGTTCTAGCAAGCAAAAATACTCCTATGACAATTATAATATATGGCATACGGAGGGCACAGCACACCACAAAACAAAAAGAGAAAAAGGCAACATATTGCTAGGGTCAAAGGTACATTTTTAAATCAGTAAACTCTTCCTACTCTAGTATAGTTTGAGATGATTTACGCATCGTATATACGAGGGGAAAAAATGGCGGCTCCTAACAGCTGAATAAGTAAGAAAACTAATGCAACAAAAGGTGTTTAAACCAAAAACTGCCAAGTCCCTAACCAATTTTCGAGATACATGAATAGAAAAATATGCATGGGCACTTATAATAATCCTATGTGTATTCTGTTGGAAAAATATGGCTTCGAAATGGGTTGAAAAATGAAATTGGATCGAGTAAAACAACTCGGACTTTGAGGCGTGATATCACTTTCTTTAAGAATTTATTTGTCCCATAACGTTGTTGATGGTCACCGGAAAAAATCCTCCAAGATACAACAAAGTCTCAAATGAGAATACTAGACAACAATTATAGTATTTCTCCAGGATCTCTCTAGGAAATAATCTAAAAAATGGCTGCAGCTTTTCAGAAAGAAGACTCGAAAATGACCACCATTTTTCCTTCTGAAAATTGACAAGTATATATATGAAACAATCTTGCAACTCTTCGTGAAAATTGCCAAAGAATGAACAAATACGTCCTTTAGAAAATTGTTCAGATAAACAAATGTAACTCTTCGGAAGAAGTCGAAAACCGAACAATTGCAACCCTTTGGGAAAAGTTGCAAAACCGAATAAGTAATTTTTCCAAAGGTTGTCTTGAAAAGACACAAACAAAATTCGGAATAATAATAATTTTTTTAATAAATAAATTTCGATTTTCATTTTTTATAATTTATTTTCTAAAATTCTTAAAAACAAAAACAACCTTTGATTAAAATTAATAACATAACAAAATAATAATAATAATAATAAAGGGATTAGTGCTAATCAAACCGCGAGCGTGCTAAGTGCTAAGTGCGCCAAAATCGCGCACCCGCATACGGGTATGGTGGGGTCTAGCCCCACCCGATCATTCCTTTATTTACTCAAAGGAAATCCCGCACTTTTAAGCTGGCCCACTTCCTCCCATTTTTTCTATGTGGGACAGAGAAAAAAACACTTATTTTGTTTTAACAAACAAAACTCCAACAATCCCCCACTTTGTTTGTAAAACAAAGATTTCAAAATTAAAATTAAAAAAAAAAAAAAATCATACAGCCAAAGTTTCAATAAGATTAATATACATACATAAAGGTCTATTTCGAGTTAAACCTTTATTTAGTGCAAGTATATCAAAGCTCTATCAAAGTGACAAGTATCTCGGCTTTAAATTTGTACTTTTATGTGATAGAATCGGACATACTGCACATACACTAACCTCTTGTTTCAACGAGAAATTCTATATTACTCCGCACTATCATGGCCTTGTGCTTGATCCTGTTTCATGAGCTCTCTAAAAAGCAACCCTAACTTTCGTAAGAAGCGGCACCACTTCTAAGCTCATATAGGTGAAGTGTTTACCATGTGTTTCTGTTACTATCAACGCACTACAAATTTGTATCATACTTCATTAAGAATTCAATTCAACTTACACAACGTAACAGACGATACTGACTTCTCATATCAGGGTTACGTCAGTATCAAACAATCACATTCAATAACTTGTTCTTACCCATTAAACCTTGTAACTAGTGATGTTCTAGAAAAAAGGTTGGGTTACCATTATTGGTGATTTTAATTAAAAGGTTTCAGCCCCATTTCTTGTGATGTCATTATTACCATATGTCTTGGTAAAGCCTTTGTCAAAGGATCGGCAAGATTATTACTTGACCTCACATAGACAATTGTTATGGTACCATCTTTAATCAATTGTTTCACATATCCATGTCTTAGACTAATGTGTCTAGACTTACCATTATAGGTGCTACTATAGGCTCTTGCCAAAGTGGCCTGACTATCACAATGGATAGAAATAGGAGGCATAGGACTAGGCCATAATTTGATATCCAACAACAAATTCATAATCCATTCAGCCTCTTTCCCGGCTACCGCTAAAGCAATAAATTCAGATTCCATTGTTGAGTGAGTTATATATGTCTGTTTCTTACTCGCTCAAGATACAGCACCTCCAACTAGTGTGAAGATCCATCCCGAAGTGGAGCGCTCATCTCCTACACTTGTAATACAACTAGCATCGGTATATCCTTCTAATACAGCCGAATAATTATTGTAGAACAATCCTAAATTTTTAGTTCTCTTAAGATATCAAAAAATTTCTGGTAATAGCTCTCCGATGTTCTGTACTTGGATTACTAGTATACCTACTCAACTTACATACATAATAAGCAATATTAGGTCTAGTACAATGCATCGCATACATTAAAGACCCTATAGCACTTGCATATTCTAGTTGTGCCACCGTCCTACTAGTATTATAATTTAATTTAATACTGGAATCAAATGGAGTACTTATTTCCTTAAAATCAAGAAGTTGAAATTTATTTAATAATTTTTCAACATAACTACATTGGCTTAAAGAATAACCCCCATTATATTTCTTAACTTTAATACCTAAGATAGTATCTACTTCACCAAAATCCTTCATTTTAAACATGGAAATTAGATACTTCTTAGTCTCATTAATTCCAGTCATATTCGTTCCAAAGATAAGCATATCATCAACATATAAGCACACTAAGACACCATAGTCTTTAGTGAATTTAGAGTATATACACCTATCGGCACTACTATTTATGAAACCATTTGACAATATGACCAAATGTTAGGGAACCAAAACATATTCCTCATAGTACACCATGACCAAGTAAAAAACAACCTATTTTAATACCTTCTCCAACATAACTCCAAATGTTAGGGAACCAAATGACAAAGACCCATTGAAGACTGAACAATTAACTTACGGAGTTAAAAGTTCTTTCTGGAAAGGGTATCCATCGATGAAGATAGTGTAGAGAAGAGTCGCCAGCATCAAACAACCCAAAACAATGAAAGTGATTCTAGCAATTATAACAAGAAAATGCTGCTTCTTCTGTTCTATGCCATCCCTGAAGAAAGAAATTGCTCAGATAAAAATGTATTCCAACACACCCAAAATCATAGTTGGAAATGACAGAATTAGCACATCAAAACTTTCCATTTGTTGTTCTCCTCAAGAAAGAGACTGCAGCTCAAAATTGAAAGCATAATTTTGGAGTGGTTGGGCACATTAGTAACCTGTTATTAAAACTAAATATGTGGAGCAACCTAATCAATGTCTGAAAGATTTATAGTTTCGAAGCAGAAAATTGTTCGTTTACCGTAGTCCGGTGAAACCATGAGCTCATAAAATGGAGTGCAAGCATACTTGCTAGAATGCTGCAGCAGAACATGGTAGATGGGATCTTGTGAAGACTCTTGAGGTGAGAGCTTGAGAAATTGCAAAAGAATGTAGAAGCACGTTGTGACATTGAGATAAGAATCGCATCATAATGCACATAAATGTCAATTGAGAAATCAATCAAAAGCATTTTTCCTGTTAAAACAACTTAAAGTGGCTTTTGTGCCACTTGCAACTACAAAATAAGAAGCCGAAATCCCGTTGAGAGAATTTAAATCATACCTGCCTAGGCAGATAAGAAGCATTGTCCAAAGTAAAGCGCTAAAAAAGTTCAATTCCTTTTACCAAACCCAAGCCTGAAGACATATTAATTGTAAGCATTCACTGAAAATTCTTCACAGAACTCTATATAAAAAAAAGCTTCAACAACAAATGAAATATATCATCTTGCATTGACCGACGCAATTATTTATTCACTTCTATATTGTGACAAAATCACCATAGGGCGGACCTACAATATCTATAGATGCTCAACAGCCAGAAAAAATTGAGAAAAACAGCACCATTTGAAGGCAAGATGGCCTACAAATGGCCCAAGATACTCGCCACAGACGCGCGTACAAGAGATAAAGCAATACCTACTGCAGATGTATCTATAAACTTAAACATTAACATCGTACCGAATTCCACTAAGTGGAATACCAAAAAAAAAAAAAAAAAAAACGAACCTTTAGACGTACGGGAGTCGCCAATGGGGTGCCTATCGGTGGGGCTTGGGAAGGCAACAGTGGGAGGCGACGGTGTTGGCGGCATTCGCGTTCAGGAGCAGGGGCGCTTCGTGGAGGAAAGAGAGAGAGAGAGAGAGAGCGAGTAGAGCGACCTTCGTTCGCGGAGAGGGAAGCCAAAACGTGAGCAGGGGTTCGTTGGTATCGGGATTGGCCTGCAAGGGCACTTCGCAAAGGAAAGAGGGAGAGAGTGGAGCAGAGGTCACGAGAGGGAGGTGAAAAGGCGTCGGTGACGACGTTAAGGGCAGAGGCGAAGGCAGAGTCGTTGCGGTTTTCTAGAAGAGAGGTGCGACTTTGAGGACGAAAGAGACAGAGAGCGAACTAGAGGTCGCGAGAGGGAAGCGGAGAGGCGTCGGCGTCAAAGTCGGGAGCGACGGAGGCAACCGGCTTGAGGGGCGTCAGAGTCAGGGGCGACAGAGGCAACTGGCGGAGGGTTGTCGGCGTCGCGGTTCACTGGAAGCCACTTCAAGGAGGAAAGAGAGAGAGGGCGGACTAGAGGTCGTGAGAGAGAGGCAAGGGCGTCGGCGTCGGCGTCGGGTTCGAGGGCGTAGGTGGAGGTGGAGTCGGCAATGTCGGCGTCGGCGTCGGTGTCGGAGTTGGGGGCGATGGAGGCAACCTTTGTGGAGGTGGAGGCGGAGGTGGAGGGGCGTTGGCGTCGTGCGAAGGAGCGTCGGCAGCATCGGCATCAGGGTGGGGGGAGATGGAAGCAACCAACAGAGGAGAGAGAGTAGAGGAGGGGGAAGAGCATATGGAAGCAGATCTGCGATTTTTATTCTCCTCGCAACGAAACGGAGAATGGGGAGAGAGAGAGAGAGAGAGGAGAGAGAAGACGAGTCAACACATCTATAGAGGAGAACAGTTCGAGCAGAGGAGAGAGAGTGTCAGAGTGTGCAAAGTGATGGGTTAGGTATACAGGAGAGAGAGCAGAGGAGGGCACCGAGCAAATTTTGAATCTCTGACCCATTTACATGTGGAGCCACTTGTCGAGTTCTGAATGATTTTACTCTTCGCCTACATGGAGTGTGGAACCCAACCAATATTTTCTCCTGAAGATCTCTCCTTCAGTCTCTATACAAGAGATGATCAAAGCATGCTTAAAGTTCGCACCTTTACCCTTAATCTAAATCAAGTTTTATTGTACTTTTAGGCTATGTTGCACAGACATGTTACACGTGCTTCCGTATCGTGTCTGACACGTCAACATGCTCGGACATGCGTTGACCGCGTGTTGGATTTGTTGACATGTGGTCAATTTTTGTCGACACATTTCGACACGCGTGTTCGAGGGTAGAGGCAAGGGCGAGGGAGTAGAAATGAGGCCGTGAGCCAAGGCGAGCCCGCGACAGCGAGAGATGGCCAGAGAAAGAGTAGAGACTGAGGTGAGGGTCGTGAGCAGGAACTTCATGAGGGAGGCGCGCGTGGGGGAGGGTGGCGTCGTCGAGTGGGGCGGCGGCAGTGGCGACGACGACAAGGGGGAGGAGGAGGAGTTCGTGGCAGTGTGCAGCCTTTCAGCGCATAAGGATAGCGCGTTCCGCCTTCTTTTCCGATCCCTTATCACTGAAATTTTTTCTAGGTTACTCCCTTTTCCGCTCCTTCGGTGAATGTTGGTGTTCTTCTTGATCGAGTCTTCAATGCTTTTGGAGATAGGCGTCGTGTGGCAAGGAGGAGGAGAAGAAGGCGCTGCTAGCCACTAGTGCTAGGGTTTCGAGAAGCAAAATAAAAGAATGAAAAAGGGACTTGGAGTTGGCGTGTTGGAGGGAGGGAGAAGTGACAGGAGGTAGGGGAAGTGACGGGCTGTCAGGTGGTGGGGGAGGGAAAAAAATTGAAAAATTTTTTGGGGTGGAGAAAGATACGAGGGAAAAAAAGAGAGTTTGGGTGGGGGAAGGGGGTTTTGGTGGTGGATTTCGAAAAAATAAAAGTAAATTTGGAACAATGAAATAAAAAAAAAAAAACCTAGAATCTTAGCGAAAGTGTTGAATGATTAGTGTAAATTATATTCAAATTAATTAAAAATAAAAATATTCATTTAATATACAACATGTCTCGGCGTGTCGAAATTTTCTATTTTTAAGAAATGACGTGTCGACGTATCATGTCATGTCGTATCGCGTGTTTGTGTCACATGTCGGTTCAACCTAGTTTTTAGGTGGACGAAATCTAGCTAAATTCAATTAATGTGACCGTCAATCCACGTTGCAATGTGATGAGATAAAATTTTCCCAAAGTGCACGTCCACGTGAATGTCCACACCGTCTAAGTTTTATTCACATCATACTCTTATATTATATATATTCGCTAATATTTTTCACATAGATTCAGTGGGTTTCGACTTGATTTATTTGCTTCGTCATACTTTTGCGTTGCGTGATGGATAAAGCGAATTTTCTCGGATTTGGTGTCAGAGAGACTTGATTAGAAGATTTATGAATGACTTGATAAGATTAATAAAATACGTAGTTGACTGGGCCATCCCTACCGAGCCCCACTCCGAGTCCATCAAGCCAAAAATGCAATTGACTACGCTAGAGGTACATGGGGAGTATCCTCACACAACATGAGATATAGCTTTGGGAGGTTGGATTGATAAACTTCAATGGATGATTAATGCTACTAAAGGAGAAGACTTGGCGGCGAGGCTTCGATATCTTTCTAATGACTAGTTATTGCACTTCGATAGTTAGCAAGGCCAGACATTTTCAAAACAAGTAAGCTAATAACCACTTTATTTTGGTTAATGTGCATAAAATTGTAAGAGATAGAACGAGGAACTTTATACCTTTTTAGGCAAATGTCGTATTAGCTATTATGTGGAGGTTTTCTCTCTCCATCTTCTCGCATTGTTAGTTCAGTTTGTAATATTGGTATGCCCAAAAACTTCTATACTTGTTTCACTAGAATTTTTCTTGCAACGAAATATCTTTTACCAAAAGTTGTTATTTTGATTTTTAATTGAAGGAGAGAGGTTCTACGTCAACTATGGATAGGAAATATCACAAGCGATAAGAAAATCAACAAATTTAATTCAAAGGGGACTTAACTCTTTATTGAGATTGATAATCATATAAAGCAACATATATTTTAGCAATTTGCATCAAGGTCAAGCTTCCTTCTTACATACATATTCCTCTGAAAGCACACATTAGAATTAGAGGAATAATTTATTGGCAGCATACTCGATCAAATGAAATAATCCTTTTTTTTAACCCCTTTTTCAGAAAGAAGAATAGGAACAAAAAAAAAAAATCTGTTTCTTCTTTCCAATGGAAAAATTCAATTCAATTCTCAACTACTCCTCGGATATACTAATTTCTTCTAGACTAGTCAGGCAGTACTAGTACATGTGTAGAAAAAGGGTCTCCCTTTGAGGAGAAAATATAATCCCTCGGATTGCTTTAGTATTCTCTTATTTATTACCTATGTTTACTATTGAGACAGAATACCGTCACCCATTACTAATAAAAAATTCAAAGAAACCTCATAAATGGAAGAAAGGGGGAAGACGAGGAAGAAATAGATATAGAAATAGAAACGACTTTCAAAGCGAAGGGGACTAAACATGAACAAGAGGGATCGGACAATAGGTATGCCTATAACTAAAAGGTTAGTAGACATCGTATATCTATATAGTTCAAAGGACCACTCATTACGCTCCTATCATTGTGTTGGGAGACATTGACTCATTGCGTGAAGGACAAGACTCCAACCAAACAGACTAGTTGAGAGCCAACTCTAATGCCTGATTATTATGCCAATTTGGTTACGTTTTCATGTTCCTATTGAACACTTCCCATTTTGGATTATTCTCTAAGGAGAAGAACAAACATTATGCCTGATTACTATGCTGGACATTAATTGACGACAAGGCCAAGAAAATATAGACTCTATGATAGAACCAAACATAAACAAACGATGTCGGAATTTAATCGACAACAAATCTTGAAAATGCAAAAATGCTATGCCAGAATTGAATCGATGATGCAACATCCAAGATAAAGAAACACCTCAAAATTTAATCTACAATGTGGATATGGAAACTACAACTAAGTAACACATCAGAATTTAATCGACAATGTGAGTTTGAAATATAAAGTTAGAATGTAGGAAAGTAAAAATAACTAAAAGATAGTAAATTCGTTTGATCCGTGTGAGGGTCTTTAGTAGACGGGCGATGGTATTATAATGGCAGTGTCACAATCGCTCTTGAGTAGTTTCCATCAATTGCATCCATGTTCTTCCATCTCTGGAAGTTTTTGTGCCAATGTTCTCTCGAGGCCATGACCTTGTTCTTGAACATTTGCTTCTTTACAAATGCATGCCAGTTGTTCCACGATCTCAAATTGGTTTGTTCTCTCGTGGTTTCGAACTTGTAATCATATCTTGATGCTCCTCATGCATTCAGCTTTCCTCCATCACCTTGATAGTTTGTCAATGTTGCTAGTCAACATCCTGATCGATTGTTGTTGAAAACACGTGGTCGTATATCGACAACCAATCGGTGACAATCATCGATATTCGCCAACATTGATATTGATTTTAGTTGTCGACAATGGGTCATGTGCTTAACAATATTTGATGCTCTAATAACGTGTCTACTCATGTCAATGACCTGGTCATCTTTTGGTGCAAATACTACTTCATCTGATTAACAATACTTACATATTTACCAAAAAAAAAAAAAATGGTTAGTGTTTTAGTATTTAAATACTCTTAAGTCTACCAACTTTAAAGGGTAAAAGCCACCAAAAACCCAAAAGTTTGCCCGTTTTGACACATTTACCTCAAACTTTTTTGTGACACCAAAAATTTTAAATTTGTATCAATGTGACACATTTATCCCAAATTTGTATAGGGTGACATATTTATCTCAAATTTTTTCTTGTGACATAAAAAATTCTAAACTTATATCTAAGTGACACATTTATCCTAAAAATTTGGTGTCGCAGTTTTTTTGTGTCACGAAAAAATAAGTTTGGGTAAATATATCACATAGGTAAAAGCTCGGGGTGAATGTGTCATATCGGTTCAAATTTTGAGTTTTTGGTGTCACAGAAAAAGTTTAAGATAAATATGTTACAATGGGTAAAGTTTGGGACTTTTGATGACTTTTTCCCAACTTTAAATTGGAAAATCGGAATGCCTTTTACCTTTTACTCCTCAATGCTGTAAAATCTTAGATCTCGCGCATTTCGACTTTATTGTGGATTGTTTCTTTTGATAATGCCAACTGATCTAAACATCTGTCTAATGTCACTTGAACTTAGCAATTAACGTATTAAGTATCAATCAATCTGACTGATGAAGTTGCTTTTTCTTTGACTAATGACAATTGCAGGGGGGAAGCGGAGCAGAAATTACAACTGTAGATCAATAAAATGGAGCCAAGAAGCAAATCACAGCGGGCTTTGGTATGTGTACAAATATGTTTGTGTCTAGGGCATGTGCAGAAGCTTACTAAAAGGGCTATCCTCATCAAGCAAAGTTAGCTGATTTTCATTGAGCTAAGTGACGGAAGCAACGTGAAAAGAGGTGGGCATAGGAACGTATGTATGGCTTCCTCACTTAAGCTTGCGATCATCTTTTATTTCGCTTCTCTTATTCGTAATCGCACAGAAGGCTTTCCGGACATGACCGTAGTGACGAAAATATGCAACAGGAACATCGTTAATGAGATTGCCGACTTTCATTACTTGAGGGATCTGGTGATGGAGTTGTCTGCCAAGAGATCCCGTTCGGGTTTTAATCCTTACATCGGTGAAGGCACATCGTGGTCGTCAATGCCTTGCTACGGTCATGCAGCTTGTAACGAAGCTCTTACGGATTCGGATTGCTTTATGTGTCTGGTCGGTGGCAAAGAACATGATCCTCAAAGAATGTTGGATAGCTCTCGAAGCTCGAGTGCAGCTTCAGGGCCATAGAATAGAGCAAAGTGTTTCCATATATTTTTGCTCGCGATAAGTTCCTTTGCGCATTTCGTGAACAAAAATGTCCAATAGTCTTTTGTAAGAATTGAATAAGAAGATTGGGACAAAATCAAGTGATCAGAGTCCGGAATTGCGCCAAGTGCATTGTCTAACTTATTATTATTATGCCAATGATATACTTAGGTTTTTCTCTGATGTGTTAAATTGACCCCATTAATTTATTATTCTAATAACTTGTACGAATTACAGAGAAAAGAGAAATGAAAATGTGGGGGTCGTGTTGTTAAATCTCCTGTTATTGTGGAAGAGATAATGATTAATAATGTATCCTAAGTCATTTTGAGCAATTGGAGCGGGAAAAGTATGGACCCAATTTATTGCAAAAGATTAACCTAATACCTAGTTCACACTATTGCAATAGATTTTTAGACATTTCAAAAGTAAGCTAAGTTGCACATCAATGTTGAAAAATCTCATTTTGATTCTATTTAGCCGCCACGTTACGATATCTTTTCGTTTCCATTTCTCAATTCGGAAATGTCCTTATATGTTTACCGTTGAGGATATTTATTCAGCACAAAGTAATGTAAACTTACCCCGAATTGTAAAATGTCTAATTGCTAACTTTTTTTTTTTTTGATGACGTTGGATATACTTTATGAATAGCAAAATGAATATCAACAAGATCAACTAGTTAATTGCTGAAAAAAGCAACACAAATGTCCCTCAATGAGTAGCAATATCATTTCTTGATGAAATAACTATATTATTATTATTTTTTAATTATGAAACGATGCCATTACAGTTGGTTTTATACCGAATGAAATCTCAATTATTTATAATAAAAAAAGGGTGACAATTTTACATAGGAGAGACATGCACTCCCTTAAGGTGCGTTTGATAATGTTTCTATTACGGGAAACAATTTTTGAACAGAAATAGTTTTTCTTTGCTAGTGGGCATGGGCTTCGTCAGGGGATCCCTTATCTCCCTATTTGTTTACTTTGGTCATGGAGGTGCTGTCCGATATTCTTTCTATCCGCTCTTCGAGGCCGGAGTTCAAATATTTTTGGAGATGTAGAGTAACGAACCTCTCACACTTATTCTTCGCGGATGATGTTTTCCTTTTCTGTGAAGCCGATTTGCCTTCGATGGAGCTCTTCGAGGAAGGCCTCCAAATATTCTTTGAGTGGAGTAGTTTGTATCCAAACACAAACAAGAGTGAGATTTATCTTGCAGGAGGGTCGCCTTCCTTAAAGACCCAAATTCTTCTTAGCCTTGGTTTTCAAGAAGGGAACCTGCCGATTCAATACCTTGGGGTCTCGATCATCACCTCCAAGCTCAGCAAGGCGGATTACTGCGTTCTAGTCAACCGCATTACAGCGAGTATACAATCTTGCACCCATCGCTTTCTATCATTTGTCGGCCGTCTGCAATTGATCAGGTCAATCCTTCATGCCATCTAAGCATATTGGGCTGATGTATTCATTTTACCTATAGTTGTTTTGGATCAAATTAAGCCAATCCTCATACAGTTTCTATGGAAAGGCTCGGATTTGGGTAGAAGGGGTGCAAATGTGTCCTGGGAGGATGTATGTTGCCCAAAAGAAGAGGGGGGCTTGGCATCCGAAGGCTTCATGACTGTAACAAGGCTACCATGCTAAAGCATATCTGGCTTATGGTGGCTTATGGTGCAAATGGATTCACTCGACTTTTTTAAAAAGGATGAACTTCTGGGTGGCCATAAAGTCTACCTTCTGCTCGTGGGCTTGGAAGAAAATCCTTCAACTTATGGTTGAATTTTGCAGCTCCTTTTATTGGAGGATTGGCTAAATTTCGCAGCTCCTTTTATTGGAGGATTGGGTATGGCCGATCGGTGTCCCTTTAGTTTGATAATTGGCACCCCTGGTTTCTTGAACTTATACTTTTCAGATTCAGCCATTTATAGCTTTGGCCTTTCTAGGTAGGCGATAGTGGTGGACCTGTTCACCAACCATGGCTTAATAGTCAAGATGGTCTTGGATTCTTGGGAGTAACCCCTACCGATCCTTGCCCATAACTCGGACCATTTTAACTGGAAGGGGAACACCTCAAACCTCTTCACGGTGGCTTCGACTTGGGAGATCATTAGAAGGAAGAAGGCTCGAGTATCCTGGCATGCGTTCATCTGGAATAACTCCATCACTCCAAGGTACCAAGTGAACCTGTGGCTTATTGCCAAATGCAGGCTTCTTACCCAAGCTCTGTTATTATCTTATGGTAGAATTGAGAGCACCTTGTGTCCTTTTTGCAATGAGGTGCCAGATTCTATAGATCACCTATTTTTCGGATGTCGCATCATTGCTGGCATTGCTTTTTTTTGGGCCACAAGATGCAACCTTCTATGGCGAAACAAGTCGTGGGGAGAGAACCTCAGTTGGGCCGCTTCCTTTCTTTCGAGCAAAGACTTCTATAAATGCATTGCTCGTTTCTCTTTTGATGCCCTCTATTATCTTATTTGGAAGCATAGGAACATCATCTTCTTTAGGGAGCAAAACTTAGCCATTCTAGCGGTGAAGAATCACCTTTTCGAAGTCGTTAGAGACAAAGCCATCACTTTCAAGAATGTAGACGATATTTTTAGGAATAAGAGGTGGCAACGTAGCTGGGGAATTGACTCGATTATCTTCTCTTCTGGTGATTCTGCTATTTATGTTGGGCCGTAGCCTATCTAATGCCTGCCTCATGGCTGGTATCTCGGACTGCGGCTCTTTGTTTGGTGGATGCAGTGTACTTATTGGCAGCTGTTCTGGCCACTCAAGGCCACTGCGGTCCTTCTCTATGACTCTTCCCCTCTTGTCGCTAGCGGATGTGGTCTTGCGATTGTGGGCTCCTTCCACCCTTGTTTTGCCTAGTGCCGTTTTTGCTAGGTTCCTTTTGCCTGTTGTTTAGGCAGTTCTTTGCTTGTTTCGTCCGCTTTGTTTGCGGTCTGTTGTTTTACTTCGGCTCCCTTCCATTCATTTTGACGTGTTGTCACTTTGAATGTAAGTTTTTGGTGCCGTTCCTTTTGTATAGTTTGGTTCAAAGCTCAATATATCTTTACCTTTTACCCAAAAAAATATTTTTTGAGTATAAGAACGCGTTTGGTAATTACAAAAAATTTCTACTCGAGGAACAAAATTGCATTTGGTAAACTTGTATAATTTTTTTGTTTCTTTTAATTTTTCAATATTTTTATTATATTTTTTTTTTTTTTTTTTTTTTTTTTTTTCTTCTTTCTTCATTTTGGTCGGTCGCCAACCTTGGCCATGGCGACAACCGACCGACAAGGGCCGGCAACCTCGCGTCGCTTGGTCGAGGTTGAGCCTCACCGGTGACCTCGCCTAGCCACCGAGGCCACCGGTGAGGCTTGGCCTCGCCCGGGCGACGCGAGATCAACCTCGCCGGTGGCTGGGTGAGCTTGGCCTCGCTAGGGGCCGGCGACACTCCGGCGAGGTCGCCAACCATGGCCGAGGCCGACTACCGGCCAAAAGGAAGAAGAAGGAAAGAAAAAAGAATAAGTAAAAAAGGAGAAGGAAAAGTAAGTGCTTTTTGGAATTGTTCTCGGGAATAAGAAACAAGTTTTTTCTACTTCTTGTTTCTGTTCCCGAGAACAAAAAGATAGATTTTTTGTTTATGGGAATAAAAGTATAAACAAACATATTTCTGTTTTTTTTTTTGTTCCCTGAAACAAAAGAACAGAAATTTGTGTTATGAGGAACATAAACAAACAAGCCCTTAGTGCGAGACGCCATGTTTTCCTCCAATTTTAAGCAAGTTCGTATACACAAGCATTTTAATATTTGACGTTAGCTTTTCCCATAAAAATATTTTTTATTTTTAAAAAATTGAATAAAAAATTGTATACCCAAAACTCAATAACTATTCAGCTCTAAAGTTGGATTTTTCTTCATTAGTAAAAGCAAATCAGATATCTATGAATATAATTTAAGAATAGAATGAAATTATCTAGAGAACAAGTTATGGTAATAGCTTGAATTAGTCGATTAACCATCAAATAGAAAAAAACATCAGCATTATGAATTTTAATTTTTAGAATGTAAATAACATATATTATTATATATGTTGGCCATCCTTTTCGTGCGTGAGACAATATTTATATTTTCCTACAATATTATAGAGGGTGGTCTTTCCTAGGGGTGTGCAACGGGAACCGTCCATACCGAGAACCGGCTGGACCGGACCGAACTAGCCGATTTTGGGCGGTCCCCATGGCTGGCGGTCTAGTTCCCGGTTCCTAATCTTGGGCGGTGGCTGTTGGTCAGGTTCTCGATTCTAAGGTGGGAACAGGACCACCAAACCGACCGAGGCGATCGAACCATTTTTTTTTTTTTTTTAATATATAATTTATATACATAGAATATATCAAACATATAAACATTATAACTTATTGCAACCAAAATTGCAATTGAGGTAGCAACCTCTTATGCGGCCAAGAAACCATTAAAATTCTTCTTGTTACTCTTTTATTTATAGAGAAAATCTACTTGTTAGTTTCATCTTCTACTCGATATGAGACTAAGGCTCCAAGAGACCCACAAGGCACTTCGAGCTTCCGAGAGTCCCACGTTAACTAAACATTCAAAGAGCATAAGAGAGATTGTCTATAAAACTTAAGCCAAGCACATTCTTTAGCCAAATTATTCATGGCTTTCATGGTTAAAGTTAAGTGTGAGACACACGAAATGTGATTGATATTCACATAAGTGAAGTTTGAATATATTGCACGTGAAAACATGTGTGATTAGTTTTGTTGAATCGCCCGAGAACCAAATTGAATTGATCGGGCCGGTCTTGAGCACGGTCACTCTTTAGGGCAAAAAAAGTAGAGCCTATTTTGTTGAACACTGGTCTGGTTCCTAATCTTAGGACCAAATGGTCCGGTCCACGGTTCCCAATTTTGGGAACCAGGAACCGATCACCCTAGTCTTTCCTCGCTGCTTTCTCAAGTGTGTCCAGTCACTCCCTCTTCTGATTCGTCTCCGTTTGGAAAGCCAAAAAGGATAGGGGAGAAAGTGAAGGAAGAAGCAGCCAAGAAAGTGAGAGAAAAAGACAGAGAAAATCCCCTTAGAAAAATCATTCCGCCCCTCCTTTCAATTTCAGCTCTCAATTGGTCGGTCTGGTCTGGTCTGGTCTCCTAGGGCAAAAACCCCCGGTTGAAGTGAGAGAAAAGCAATGAGCATTCCTCTGCCCGCGAGGCACTTGCTGCCCCTCACCACCAACACCGCCGTTGATTTTCCCTCCAAACCCTCGAGATCCTTCCACAGCAACGCTCCGATTGCCGGAGCTGATTGGAGCGTCTTCTTCACTTCAATCCTTCTCATTTTTGTGTCGGATGGCCTCGAAGGAAGAGACTCTCAATCTCCCAACAGACGGTAATAGTCTTTCCGCCGTTCCTAATTTGATGGTGTTTGCCGGATTTTGCGTTTCGGGTTTTGTTCGTTTGGGATGAGGGTTTTGTGGGCTTGATCTTGTCTTATGTGCGTTGAATCTCAGGTTTTGAGATGGGATTGCTGGGGAGGGGACGGAATTTGATTTTGATTGATTATAATGATTTGTTGGTGGAGTTTTGGCCAAAAGAGTCATTTTGAGATCGGCTATCCCGGTGTGTTCTTTTGTGTGAGGTAGTCTTTATGTTAATCGCTTGGCTGCTTAAAGAATCAACTTGAGGGTTGCTATTTGGGTGAGGTTGTTTGATAAGGGGTGACTTGTGTTTTCACACAGTTGAGATTGAGTCACCGGAGAAGATGCTTCTTTTTGCCACCCCTTATTTCTTTACCAAATAATGGAATCTAATGAGCTGTCGTCTTTGGTGGTTGCTCTATATATAAGATTGTTGTGTGCTTGAGGTGGTATGTATAAATCGTGATTCGGTCACATGAGGTATGCGTTACACCTATGTGTAGGATTGTGCTTCTCGTTACTAGCAAGTGGAAGTTCTAAGAAATTTAAAAGGAAGGACGGCACGGCTCTTGCATCTTAATTATTCTCAATGGATTCTGGTTTAATTACTGGGTTTCTTGTCCGTAGTTTTCGGGCAGGGGCTTCTAACTTAACTGTGTAAATTATGACAACTTTGCATTTCTTCATTTCTTCATCCGTCGAATTTGAGTTTCTTTTTAGGACATTGAATAGCCAACTCATATTCTAGTAAAAGTTACTGAGATTTTTATTGTTATCTTTATGAGATGTTCTTCACTGCTACCTTTTAGAAATGATTAATATCTGTGTTCAAGAATACTAAGAAGACTAAGGCTGCTTCTGGTCAAAAGGGGAAAAAAAGAAAGAAGACTCAGGTTTATAATCATTTGCTAGATGTAAAAAGAAAAGAACGTAGTGACTGCACATAGGATTGTTCCTAAACAGTTGTGAACTTCCACATGAGCTTATGACCTACAATTTTCTTGTATGACCAGTTGTTTGGGCTGTTGGTTTTCACTAATGATTTACTAGCAGGGGCTCTGTTTTTATGTACTGGTATAGTGGCTTTGTGGGATTATGAGAAGGGATCAAGATGTCAAAAATTCAGACTTCGGAGAGGAGAGTGAAATGCAGATGCTCAGTTCCGAGGATGATGCTGGCACTCAAATTCTAACTCAAGCTCAATCTCTCGTGGAAGGATCTGGTGTTGTCGTAGCATCAGAATACAAACCAGTTCCCGAAGTTGATTATTTGCAGGTCAGTAGTTTCCATTCAGTAGTGCACATGATGTAGTAATAATTCCTCTTTTTGGTTAGCTCCTTCCTTTTCCAAATCTTTTTTGCTTTGTGAATTATTATATCATAGCAGCAGATGCTTTTTTGGGTAAGTGGCCTGTCTCCTGTAACATGCTAATGATTTTTTCGCATTTGATCCTTCTCTTTTTATTTTTGTGATCGTTTTCTTTTATTGATTCTAAAGTGCGGCAAGATTTTGATTTTTTTTTTTTTGGAGATTGTTGTATCATGTGAAAATTTATCTTCCTGGAGAGAAGGCTGAAATTCGAATTGGACTGATATAAGCTGAGAGCCCAAGCTTGTCCTTTCTAGATTTATTACTAGATGAGAAGTGGACATTGAATATCTCAATTGCGAAATTCCTTGTTTTTACTGTGCAATTATTCAGCTTCTGTTGAGAGATTTTGTGATAGTGAGTGAGATGCCATGTTGGGCCAGTAGGGTTGTGAAAAATCATTGGAAGAACGAAACGACTGAGCAATTTGTATTATATTTTGAAATCTTGTTTCCTGATGTGAATAACATTGCTAGTGTCACTCCCAGTTGGAGTGTTTTTTTTTTTTTTTTGGAACAATTCCGATTTAAAATTGTACGAAGAAAAAGGGGATGTGACTTAACTGAAGACAACCTTATCCCAAGTAAGATCAGGAACATTGTCCTAAAGGCTTCAACGGAGAGGTCCAAAATGACCTTAAAAAGTATGCTAATTCAAGTGACATTTGCCAAATGCACGCAGACTTAAAACCCAACTTTAGAATAGAGTTAAAGATTACACTATCTTTGGAGCATTCAAGTTCATGGAGGCATGTGCTTTGTCATGTAGATAAAGTTTTGGTTTGGTTCATGAGGAATCATCAGCTGCTCTAAAAGAGTCTTAGTAGGATTCTTCTTGAGATACTTTCTTGCCTCTTTCTTTCCAATTGAGGCAAAAAGCAAGGAGAGAAATTATCTTGATTATTTCTTCTTTCTTGAGCAATCCCAGGCCCATAGTTACACTTGTACTGTTTATCTTGCACCATTCTTCCTCTGTATCTCTTCACTTATTATATTGTTGCACTGTTCCTATCTTTCATTCTTTCTTTCTCTCTCCATCTTGGTTTCCTTCTCTTCTTGGCCAACTTTTGCCTCTCTAATTTCCTTTTGAGATATGTGTCAATAGAACGGTGAGGATTTCTTGTTTGATTTGGATATAAGATATTTTTAGTTCAAATCGTGTAGAACATATATGCACTATCTTAAATGTATGGTATGCTTGGCACCCTGTCCACACCATTTTCTACTTTTGTGGCCTGGAAGTCAAAGCACCATTTGTGACCGACAGAATCTTAGTGGCTTAAATCAACAGAAGACAGGCTGTAGTGTTAGTGGGCCACTGGAGGTCATCAGGTTTGTTGGGAAATGGTGTTAGTTCCATGTAAAGCACTCTTGGTCTCGGAGGATTTAACAAATTGTTAAACAATAAGTACATGCAGACATCAATAAATATCTTTATTTATCTCTCTATATGTATATACATGCCTATTACTTAAAACAATTCCTTAAATGTTTTGAATTTACTCTGCTTTGAGGAGTAGGTTTTAAAATTAGAAGAAAATTAAGTTTATGCTTTTTCCATTGTTTCGGAAACAGAATTTGAGAATATCTTCAATTAGCCTATTGCAACTTTTGAGGCACAGTCTATAGAGATCAAATCCAGTTTCCTAGCTTCAAAAGAGACATGTGGTTGCTAAAAATTGTTGGGAGTTAACTAGGAAGTGTTTTGGGTACCCTGCATAGGGTCATCCAAGATTCAGGATTCATGTAGGTTGGAGCTTGGGTTCCCGGTCACTTCTACCTACTTTAATTGATTACAAGGGCCAAGTATTGTGCCCTTGCTTGCTAGTTTCTGACATAGAATTATTCACATGATAAAGGTTCTATTTCTAAACATGAGTCTCTGAATGTGGTGTTTGCTATGTTCTGCGACAAATTCTTGATCTAATTAGAAATCCTATAGTCGAGGTTTGACATCTAGAATTTGAATTTTTGCTACCAAATTTCCTGAATCTAGCTCCTATTTTTTTTTTCCAAAGTTTATTTCACACATTCTTTAAGCAATTTAATAAGTGGAGTTCAGAATTTATTCTGAAGTGATTCTCTTGTTTGGCAAAGACTGATGGAAAGAGTTTTGTGGTGGTGACTTAGATGACAGAACCAGTGGGCTGGTTGATGGACTCAATCAAATTACGCTCACTTGCATTAACTGATGTACATACTATTCCATTGTGTATTTCCTTGCTCTTTGACTGAGTTATTCTACTGCAAGTACTTGCATTATCGACTCTCTCTTATTCCTATGTTATTGAACTCACTAAAATGATTCATTTTTGCAGGAGTTATTGGCCATTCAACAGCATGGCCCTTGAGCTATTGGCTTCTTTGGGAAAGAAACATGGGATTCATGCATCAGGAACTAATTGTGATTCTCAGCTATGCAATGGCTATAACCATAAGATGCTGTGAATGTGATACAAGTCGTTTTATATTGCATTTGACTGCTGACATCTTGTGAAGTTGTATCTCTATTGTTTAAGAGGCAGATACTTAATACTGTAGCTTGACCTTTTTGACTTTAGGTTGAGGATGAATACCTGTCTACAGGTGCTTTGTTGATTCTATCTGTCTAATTTTTTAACTTACGTCACAGATGAAATTTTTCTAAAGTTTGTTTTGTATTCTCTGCCAGGTTGAGCATCCTGTGACTGAGATGATTGTCGGTCAAGACCTTGTTGAGTGGCAAATTCGTGTTGCCAATGGTGAACCCCTTCCCATTGATCAGTCAGAGGTTCCATGGTTAGGTCTGTGATTTTTTCCATAAAGTCATACCAAAGTACTTCATACATATTCTCTGGATATGTGTTCATTATGGACTTGTACTGATGTAGTTGAACACTAGATGACTTATGCAATGCACTTTGGATAATGGGCCTGTGCACGTGTGTGAGTGCGTGCAGGCACATGTGTTCAGACATTTGATTATGGAGATATATGTAAAATACGTCCCTCTTCTGCTTTTTCGTTTGGAGGGGTTGCAAGTAGGTAAGGATTGCAGGGAAGAAAAAGTAGTTTATTTCTAAGTGAAATGTTCATTATGTTTTTCTTTTAAATGGCCTATTATATGGCAGCATATTGCCGTTTGTTTTTTGGCAAGTAGAAGCACAATTGGCTTGGGTAA
Organism: Eucalyptus globulus; assembly: GCA_014182545.1. NCBI lineage: Eukaryota > Viridiplantae > Streptophyta > Magnoliopsida > Myrtales > Myrtaceae > Eucalyptus > Eucalyptus globulus. The sequence goes on along the minus strand of CM024724.1, from coordinate 15,915,691 downwards.
ATAGTTTAGATGTTCTCTATAAACAGTTGTCCTCCTTTTTTATAAACTTTGATAAAGGAATATATATTCAGAATAATATACATGCTATCTTCTTATTCATATTCTTGATGACAGGTCATGCATTTGAAGCCAGAATATATGCTGAAAATGTTCCTAAAGGATTTATTCCAGCGACTGGAGTCCTTCATCACTATCGTCCTGTTCCAGGCACATCAAGTGGTCAGTTACATCAGAGATCTAGCTAAATTTCCATCAGATAATTTCACATTGTTTGAAGATCCCTCTTCTTCTTTTGGAATGAAGAGTTGTAATGCCTATAAGGATTTTCCTTTAAGAAACTCTTCCCTGTCTTGTGCTTTTGAAAAGCTTTGATAGTGCTGAGTTGGCCATAATGTGCTGGATATGTCATCTAGCGGTGAGGGTTGATACTGGAGTTGAGGAAGGAGACACTGTTAGCATGCATTATGATCCTATGATTGCGAAGCTTGTTGTATGGGGAGAAAGCCGGAGTGCGGCACTGGTTAAACTGAAGGATAGCTTGTCAAAGTTTCAGGTATCTGTTATGAAGATATCAGTTCTTAGATAAGAGCAAAGCACTTATAATGATTCTTTTGAACTATCAAATTTATGTACATGGATCGCTAGTTTGATAGGTCTTCGGGCTTGACTAAACTTTCCTTCTTGAGTTGTCCTATGGCATTGCAAAATTAAATGAAGCACAATAATGAAACACATCCATGACACGATGAGGGCTATCCTTCTGATGATGACTATTTCAGAATTTAATTTGACTTAATTGTTTGAGATTTTTTATTGTTTCCTCCTTTAGAAGTTTTTTTTGCTTTAGTCTCAGATGATCGACTTTGACAGGTTGCAGGCCTTCCAACTAATATAAATTTTCTCAGAAAGCTTGCTATTTATTGGGCATTTGAGGATGGAAATGTGGAAACTCATTTTATTGAGCACTTTAAAGATGACCTCTTTGATGATTCCTGTCATGAAAACGAGGCATATGAGGAGGCTATATATGGTGCAGCCCTGGTTTCTGCATGCATTTGCAATAAGGAACATTCAAATTTTAGAGAAGGTTTTCCCGGTGAATTCAATGTGCTGTATGATTGTATTGTCTTTCATTCTTTCTTAGTAATTCCTTGTAATGTGAAATTTCTCTTTGTTTGGGAGGCAATGGATTAAACTCCATATGGTATGCTAATCCCCCTTTTCGAGTCAATCACTGTGCAAAGCGTGTCTTTGAATTTCAGTGGAATGACGATTATGATAGCACTGGCTCAAAACCGCTGGTGCTTTCTCTTACTTATCAGGCTGATGGGCAATATGATATCGAGGTACTTTCCCATCTGCAGTAAGTTAAATATTATAATTAACTGTAAAACCACTCCAAAAATTTATTGCGGTTCTTTGTTCCAGCATTATAGTTTATTATGAATTTTCAATTGTTACCGACAAATCGAGCATCATTTGCATAGCTCATAATGCTCTTCATCTTCTCACAGGTAGAAGGAGAAGGTAATTCCTTGGGCTTTCATGTCAAAGTGACATACCCAGGCAACCATGATTTTAGAGTTGAAGTCGATGGTGTCAGTATTCAAGTTAGTTTAGCAACCTACGAGAAGGTATAATTCTGTTCTGACTGTACTTTTTGCCTGTGCTATCTTGTGTAGTTGCATATCAAAATTCTTATTGGGGAGAAAAATCATATGCCCCAAATTAGATGGTTGTGGTGTGTTCCTGTAAGTACTTTATCTGTAAAGATGGCACTAAACCCATCATTTAAGTCTCCACCCACAATAATTGGTTCACCATGCTTTTCTTAACTATAATTTTGCAAATTTCACATTTAGTTTTCTTTTTCTTTTTCTTTTTCTTATAGAAGCCAGTTGGGAGGGCCACATTATCAATGAGCATTTGTTGCCAAATAAAGTTACAAGAGTAAAAGAAAATAACAAACAACACTAAGCAAGAAAAAGCCATTCACTTGCAAACGAAAATTATGAATGCCTCAAATAATTTGAATATAGTATAGATAAAGAATATTCTTAACTAATCTTAGGAAGCCTTCTGAGTTTAGTTCTATCATCAGGATGGGTAAACTTAGTCCCAATTGTTTTCTGCATTTTAGACCATCATTAAATGCTTAAATACACGTCTAGCGAGTATGTATTTCCTTATGAAAGATTGAGTCAAGTCATACTTACTCGTACTCAACAAAACCATAAAACTCGGGGTGTCACATCTTTGTCTTCGGGGATGCACAGTTTGGCATAATTTTTTAGTCAGCTAGTCTTGACATGGTATTTCATGTGAACAAGATTGAGCTCATATTCTAGTTGATTATCTATGCTCTACTTTGGTTTATATGACTTAAGCTCCAAATCATGATCAAAGTCTGAAACTTTGTAGAGGGATGGTCAATGTCCTGTCTTACCTGTGAGTTTGGGAGTAATTGATTAGATGCTCCATCCTCTTCCGTTAATGAAGAATTTTTATTTTGGCAGGATTCGGATAATCATATTCATATCTGGCACAGGTCTAAACATCATCATTTCAGACAGAAACTGGGACAGCCATTGTTCGACCACGACGACAGCCAACGCAAGCCCAGTTTTGAGATGGCATCACATCCACAGGGAACGGTAGTGGCCCCAATGGCAGGGTTAGTGGTTAAGGTCCTGGCGAAGGATGGGATGCAGGTGGAGGAAGGTCAACCTATATTGGTTTTAGAAGCAATGAAAATGGAGGTACACGGCAATGCTCGATTCACCTGCTATATTTCACCTTTATGTTCCCCTGTATGGAAGAACTGAAAGTTTCTGTAGGTCACAGCATGTTGTCAAAGCACCGTCAGCTGGGCATGTTCATGGGCTTGCCGTAACGGCTGGTCAACTGGTTCCTGACAGTAGTGTTCTCTTCAGCATCAAGGTTAGCAATTTCTTTACAACAAACTTTTTCAACGAATCAACAAATCTAAATGAAGATTGGTTGACTATTTCTCCTGATGTTACTCACAGGAATAGTATCCAGACCAGAAAGAATAATTCAAAATAAAACATATCAGTGGGCGTGACAAATTGTACGACGGTGACTGTTTGTGGCTTAGTGGCATCGCTGCTGGTTAAACTTGAGATGGTGCTCATTTGCAACAAGGAGTGGAAGTTCACTCAATGCCGGCGAGGAAAGGCAGTCACTAAAATGTATATGTTATTCGTTACATTGTATATTTACACAGCCAAATGCACAATTTCTGCTCTCTTCTATCGGCAGAGTCGATCACACCTGTAAAACATGTACATTTTTCGGGATTCATCGGCAGATGTTCCAATGTATTGGATGACTTTCGTCCTATGAACTTATGTCCTAGTTTTCTCTGCTACTCCTAGGGGATGGACGTATCATTGTAGTTCTAAGGGTAGTTCTCTTGCAGGTTGGTTAATCTAAATCTAGCTAGTTTATGCAAGGGTTAAGCTACGTCACTAATCAGAGTGGTATAATGAATACGTCGTTGCTTTTTATCTAAGTATGAATCAAATGGATAAAACAAAGATAAAAGGGAGAGAGGCTTGTAAGGCTAATCGGTTCTTGGTTCGATCTAATTCAACGGAATTGGTCAAACACGAAGTGAAAGAAAAAAGGTTCTTGAGGAATTTCTTTGTATTCACTTTGCTTAGATATGTATTCTTTACATGTATTTATATTCGAGAGCGTAAACAAGCAAAAGAAAATGCAAAGATACAAAATCGTTTGAGTGGATGGAAGAGTTCGGATTTGCCACGTCAGATGCAAATCCGAACTCTTCTATCCACACGTCGCAGGATAGCATCATCCTCCCTTCAGACCATCTCCTTCCATGGCGATCCTGCCTTTTCTCCACCGGGTCGCTCCCAAAACCCTACCTTTCCGCGCCGGCCCGAGTGGCGCCGGACCCGGAGAAGGCGGCGGGGGAGAGGGAGAGGGTCCTGGGAGCCCCGCTTTCGGAGGAGGAAGTGGCGGAGCTCGTGGAGCGGTATCGGCACAGCGATTGCAATCGCCAGATTAATCTGGGTAAGTGTGCGTGTTTCGTCCTTTCTCTGTAGTTATAATTCTGATGATCCCTGAGGCCCCCAAATGATGAGATGAGCTTCTGCTTAGTGTGATTGTAGAATTTTTGTGAAAATTTCTGTGTTGGTGCATCAAATCAACCTGTTTTTGGATTATTTTTTTTTTGGTAAGTTTTGATTTTTCTTGATTGGCTTGGCTACTCATTATTATAGCTGTGGGCGAGCTCGAGGTCCATTGGCCATGAACTGCGCTCGTTCGTCAGCAGGGCTTCAGATCCGGACTGATTGGGTCATGCTCGGGAAGAAAGCATGACTTCCGCTCCCTCTGCTTTAGATTTAAACTGAAGTTGTGCTTTCTTCAACAGTGGATGGTACTGAAGGCATAGCTCCCCGATCTGAAGCTGCCTGCAGATTTGGCATGATTGCTCGTGCATGGCCGTGATGGGCAAGGTCGAGATCCCGAAGACCAGGGAGCTCACATGTCCCGACGGCCATGGACGCCTGAACTCGATGGATCAACGCGGACGATTCGGCCATGGACGGGCCAGATTCGAGATCTAGAGAACGAAAAGACGAAGAAAACAGGCTCGGCTTGAACGCAGTGGTGGTCGGCCTGTTCACGGCGCCGGCGACTCCGCGGGTGCAACGGCCGAGGAGGAGAGGAGGAAGAGAGAGGAGACGCGAAGGGGAGAGAAGATCTTCACTGGATTTGGATGACATGGACATGTCAACACGTGTCAAGATTTGATTGGATATGAGTAAAAAAAGTGACGTGGTGGTCCATCCACATTCACAGTCTACTGGAAAGTATCGAGTCTTTACATTCTCACTGATTACCCCATCCCTTGCACGAGGTGGATAATCTAATCTACAGTATCGTCTCCTCCTAAGAGAAAATATCGAGTCTACTCCCACATATACGGTCCACCTCAGTCTTCTCACCCGTCTCCACTTTCTCCTCCGTCTCCGGCCACATCGAGCCTAACCTCTCCGTCTCTCTCCGCCATCGCCACCGGAGGAGTTACCAATGCCGAGTCCAAGGAGAGAGCTGGCGGGCGGGTTGCAGATCTGCAAGTCGAACAGCGTCGCTGGCGGCCCTGGACGGGCCGCTGTCACCGGAGCCACGGTTGCAGATCTGGAAGTCCTTTCCGGGGGTGTGTTGGTGGGGGCACCCTGTAGGACATCTGGGGCCGTGTCAACCTGGACTGATTCCCGATTCTGGGGCGCTTCAGCGTTCACATGCTGGCGTGTAAGAGGCAACAGTGGCGGGGCTGCCGGTTGGCCAGGACGGAACACGTGGACGAAAACATACAAGAGGACCATGGAAAGCAACACTAATGACAACAGATAAGGGTAAGAGTGAAAGGGCCTCCGGACCAACAACGACATGAGGGACGCCGCCGAGAGTGCGGCGGCGAGCATCATGAGGATGTGCAACGCTTGGGCACAACGATCGGGAGCCAACGACAGGTGGGCAACGAGGGCCAGTGAGCAATAGAACAGAAGAGAGAAGACGGCGAGAGAGGTGGCGAGAGGGTGGGATTCGAATGGTGATGTTTTCCCTTGGAATTTCACCTCGACGAGGTTGATCAACCCGCTAATAAGAAAGGCCACAATGGTGTGGAGGGCAAGGAGGTCAGGGGACCCTCGGGCGTTTGTGTGGGGAGGACCGCCGGTCGGCATCGTGCTGGGCTTCTGGAGGATCTCGTAGTGCTATGTAGAGGATTATTTATTGAAATGATCAAGAAAGAGAGACGATTAAGGGTTTTTATAATCATCTCCTTCGCCGAAGCAGAAGCCGTGGGATCACCGAAATTGGGATTTTGGGGGTTTGACAAGGTGGGATTTGAAAGGGTGGAATTCCACCGTGGAATTCCTTTGGTGGGGAAAGCTAAAGCCAAAGGGAAGGCAACTTCTGGTATCGACTTACATACTTTTTAACATTTTTTTTTCTGATCCCATCTTATGCTCGGTGAAAGCAAAGACAACACGTGTACTCATAGACCCATAATTTGAAGAAAAAAGACGCACCTAATTTGAAGAGAAGAGAAAAAACCTCTCTTTTTAATAGGTTCCTATTAAAAAGAGAGGGAACCTATTAAAAAGAGAGAGGGAACCTATTAAATTTGAAGAGAAGAGAAAAAACCTCTCTTTTTAATAGGTTCCTATTAAAAAAGAGAGGGAACCTATTAAAAAAAGAGAGGGAACCTATTAAAAAGAGAGGGGACCTCTGAAAAAGAGAGGTTTTTTCTCTTCAAATTAGGTGCCTGAACAGGAACAGGAACGAGGAACAAGGAGAGGGAACCTCTTAAAAAGAGAGGTTTTTTCTCTTCAAATTAAGTGCGTCTTTTTCTCTTTAAATTATGGGTCATATGAGGACACGTGTCACCTTCCTATCACCTTTTTTTCTTGTGCTTTCACCAAGTGGAATCAGAAAAAAAATGTTAAAAGGTATGTACGTCGATACCCAGAAGTTGCCTGATCTAACACTGTTTAGTGCATTTAATTTTCAAACAGTAAAACAAAAGAAAATCAGCATGCTTTGGGATGAATTATCATAATCTTCAATGTGCTTTACTAACTAGATGAAAAAATAATTTAACGCAGGTCAATAAAAACAATTTGTCCTCTGAAGATATATAGAAGTCGACACATCAGAATGCTTTCTTCTCTCATCTCCTGAAATTTATAGGTAGAATTCCTTCTCTCGCGAAGTAATCAAGTAGTGTTTAAATATGACTTTGCGATTGTCTCTTTGCTAGCTCACAGTAATTAGTAGTACTTGTATGTTTTTATATAACATTGCTTGTATGGTGTTTCCGTGGGATGCAGTGCAAAAGAGAAGGTTTACATTAGGCTATCCTCATTTTTTTTTTTGTGCAAAATATTCGATATGTCCATGTTTTGCTATTGTGGCTTCAAATGTCCTCTACGAACGGCAAGGTCAAAGGACAATCAAGGGAGAAGATACCACGGCTTCCCAAAATACAACCATTACAAAAGAGGAGAAAGTTGTAATTATTTTGTTTGAGTTGATAAGGAAATTAGTTAATCCGTAAGGAGTGTGTCAAATAGTTTTTGCCAAAGTAATATCGAGCAAAAACAAATATTACGACTAGTTTTTGGAAAAACGCGCGCGCGCGCGCACACATATATAGGCATCTTCCAAGATGACTAGTGTTTGTAAAGACACACAGACATATATATATTTTGGCCTGGGCATATATACATACCTACACAGGACCCGAAGGGAACTATTTTGCCCCGTATAAATTGGGTCCGATTAGTCAGTACGATTTACGAATAGGCTATGTTGGAAAAGTCCGGGGCTCCCACTTTCTATCGCCCAGTCAATAGGCAGCTTCTGGGACTGCTTCTTGATTTTTCAAGCTGCAATTGAAGACGCGGTCAACGAGGTGATTTGGTGGGAGGGCCATGTGGGTGATCCTAAAATTCTCTCCAATAGGATTAATACCTAAAAGTCCTTCTTACTTTAAATATGCTCTCAATTTTATCCTGAACCTTTTTTATTTTATAGAAGTCATCGAACTTTAGGTCCACTCTCAATTCTATCCTAAAATCTTTTATCTTAAGTCTATTCTCAATTTTTCTAAACTTTTTTTTTCTCATAAATCTATCCCCATTAACCCTACGTCAAAAATTCCTGAGCGAATTGTTCGAGGCTTCATGACCTGAGTGCCTCTAGTGCGAGCATCTTGAATGTGAGCTCTCCAACTGCAAGAAATTGAAGACTCCCAAGCACGAAAGATTGAAGACTGAGCTCAAAATTGAAGATCCTTTATGGGTTGAAGGTAAACTCTCTTTAGAGTAAGAACAATTGAAGAAAGTTAATTTTGATTTTTCTAGTTTTTACCCAAATATCAAATCCAATAACATGTCGTTTGGATTGATAGAAAAATTTATCTCCAAAAACATCTTTTAAGATGTGAAATTTTAGGAAAAAATTATAGCAATGATGTGAAATGCCATATCACTAATAAAAGTTTGTAATTGTTAGGATCAAATTAGGACTGGATCTAAAGTTGGTGGTTTTTAATAAGACATAAATGGTGCGTTTGTTTGTGACAGTTTAAAAATTGTTAGTGAATGAAATAGAAAAAAGTGTTTCATTTAAGGGAACAATTTTTGAACAAAAAACGCGTTTGTAAACTTTTTTAGGAATAAAAAAAAAAACATAAACATGTTTGGTAAATTTGAATAATTTTTTTTTTTTTTCTTTTTTTCATTTTTTTTTTTTTTCTTCTTTTGGCCTGGTCCGCGGCCAAGGCCTTGGCCGACGAGGGTCGGCCTCGCCGGCCACCGCCAGCGACGCCGACTCGCCCAGATCCGGTGAGGCCGAGGCTCGCGGCCGCCGGGCAAGCTCGCCTCGCCGGATCCGGGCGAGATCGAGCTCGCCCGGCCGGCGCGAGGTTGGCCTCGCCTTGATCCGGCGAGGCCGAGGCTCGCCCCGCCGGGCGAGGTCGGCCTCGCGGATCTCGGGGGCGAGCTCGAGCTCGCCCGACCATGGCGAGGCCGACCCTCGCCTAGCTACGGCGAGCCTCGGCCTCACGGGGACGGCGAGCCTCGTTGGGTGGGCGAGGCCGCCGGCCAAAAGAAAAAGAACAAGAAAATAAGAGAAAAAAAAAAAAAAAAAAAATGTGTTTCAAAAGTGTTTGAAACAAAGAAACACAAATTTTTGTTGTTCTTGTTTTTTTTAACTTTTGTTCTGGGAACAAAAGAACAAAAAATTTGTTCCCAGAAACAAAAAAAAAACAGAAAAAGTGTTTAAAAACCAAAAAAAAGAATACAAACAAACGCGCCCAAAACGGTTTAAGGTAGAATTAGAATAACTTTGCGAGGAAAAAAAAAATTAGGTCAGAAATATCGTAGAAGACCCTCCGGATGTTCCAAATGTTTGGGTCTCCCTCTCGTCTACGAAGAAAACTCTCTCTCTCTTCTCCTTAACAAAACTCGCTCTCTCTCGCCTTGGCTCCCAATCCGCTGCCTCCGCCTCTGCCTCCGCCGTCGCCTTCAGGAGCCCCGTGGCGGCTGGAATATGGCAGCACCGAGTTTCGCACCGGAACTTGCATCGCTAGTTCTAAACTGCACACCAAATGTTTGCACAATTACCTCTTTTCCCGTTCAGATCTGGATATGGGGTTTCTTTATCGGGGTTTGATGGGTGAAGTTTCTGGTGTTGAGCTAATTGGGAAAACTGTGTGAATGGACATCTTAGTTTTGATTTGATTTGCTGTGCAGGCCTATTGTAAAGACCCCACATTTCAAGAGAAGTTTGTGTCCACGCTTGTTGAAGGGCTTAGGGAGTTGAATCTTGCGGTGTGGAATGGCAATATCCTCGCTTTCAAGGACTTCGTCGGCACTGGTGAGTAATTACTTCCTGCCTTGAACCCATTTTACTAACGACACTGCTGTGGACTTGTTTTGGATTTTGGTCCTTGAGTGGTGGCTTGTGTTCTTATCTTAGTTGCGTTTTCCATGGTCTCAAAGGGTTCGGCTCCATAAGGTTCTTTCTCAGAGCTTCGATAATATGGCCTGGCCACTTCAGACTAAAAAACGGGCGGGTGCGATCCATTGAATCTATTCCTCTTTTCTTAGGCATGTAGAATTATGTATCTGATTCAAAAGCAAAATACAAAAAAAAAAAAAAAAAAAAAAAAAAAAAAAAAGGTCGAAAGATGGAGAACATAAGATGGCCTTTGTGAGAATTGTGGCATGGTTTCTCTAATTCACTCGGGTTTCCAGCAATATAATGTGAGTTTCTTGACAGTACTGTTCACACATTTTGTTTCATAGAACAATATACATAGCCGACCACTTAGCCTCCCACATTGGCCAACAGCCTCGCCTTGTGATCTCAGACAGACATAAGTACAATCTTGTTTTGAACCCACACGTAAATTTTTCAAGCAAGACCATGCAAGAGGACAATGGAAAGCAATACCGAAAACAAAAAATAGGGGAAAGGGTGAAAGGGGCCTTGGAACAACAATGTTGCAAGGGAAGCCACCAAGAGCAAAGCAGCGAGCATCATGAGGCTGTGAAATGCTCGGGCACAACAAGCGGGAGCGAATGATAGATGAGCAACAAGTGCCAAGGAGCTATAGAACAGAAGACAGAAGATGGCAACAGAGGTGGTAAAAGAGTGGGTGTCAAAAGGGGACTCTGGTTTCCCTTGATATTTCACTTCAATGAAGTTGAGCAGCACGGGAACAATAAAGGTGAGAACCGCGTGGTGGGAAGTGGAGGCAGGGAAACCTCGGACATTTTTGTGGGGACTACTGCCGAGCGGCATTGGAAACTGGAATAAGTTTCCAGATTGTCCTTTAGCCTATGTACAAGATGATTATCAATGTAATCAGATAGAAAGATGGGCGACTAGAACAGGGAAAATACTAATGCATTAGAGTGGTAGCAAATCATGCTTTTTATAATGGAGTGGTTGAACACTGCATCAGTAGAGTGTCGATCTATTCTGTATTTGTCTCGCCACTCTGCAGAAGTTTGATAAGGCTTTTAGACCGAAGGAGGGTGACATTATAGTCAAACTGTCGTCGTGCAGCGAATGCAATAGGGGTGGGGACATCGCACATAAGATAGCATACTATGACTTTCTACCCATGTCCACGAAACTCTTTCATTCATCTTCTGCTTCGCACATTGGAGGACAAATGAAAGTTGTCTAGCTTTTCTACTTTATAGAGCACTGGATGGTCGCCACGTATTTATTTCTCTATGGAGAAAACGAAGCAGACCCTCCAATGAGCCAAAAGAGTTCAGTGCCTACAAAATGGAAGATTCCAAGCCGACATTGATTAATATACAAGAATTATAGAAAGAAGTTCCTCTGGAGAGAACGAAAGTTTCGGCTGGGCAGCTCGGAAGCTGGTCTAAGAACCCCCTCCCCATTCGCCCGAGTAAAAATGGAATAAGATGGGTGTTATGAAATTTACCGGTGGGCCTTCCATAGAACAATATAGGCAGCCGATCATTTAGCCTCCCTCCCATGTTAGCCTCCCGTCTCACCTTGTGATCTTGCGATTGAGGATGTGGCTACGCTCCATCACATCAGCATAATCCCTCTCCACTTGGTGAGTGACACATGGAGCCATTTTCCAGCAGGGCAGATCTGAAACTTCTCTATAATATTTCAAAATCTTGGGTCTCCCTCTCGTCAATGAAGAAGACTCTCTCTCTCTCTCTCTCTTCGTCTTTTCAAAATTGGCTCCTCTCTCATCTTCGCTCCCAATCTGCTGCATCCTCAGGCGCGTCACTGCAGCATAATAAATAGACCGATTCATTCAACTATTGAAGTGTATTAAGCCTCGTCAAAATTCTGGCAACACTGAGCGGAAAGCTTCTGAGTACAACTAAAAGAGAATTTAATAATTCATTGTCTTTTCGACCTTTCAAGCATGCGTCACTTCCTATCTCACCTTAACAATTTCTGAACTTCTAAGTTATCTCTGCCTTTTCGTCTGAACTCATGTTGAGAGAATTTTTTTGTATGAAGCATTAAATCCTTTGCTAATATATTGTAGACAAAGTTAGAGAGGTGCTGAAGTTTGTGACCAGGAAATGGACGATCTTTCTAAGCTACTGATTGCAGAGCGGTCACATTTCATGTTTAGCAGAGGATACGACTATGCTACAGCTTTGGAAAGTTCTTTAATAGGAAAGGAAGTGGGATTAATGCACAGTGAAGGAATACTTGGTGGGAAGATGAAACATGGTCCTCTAGCTTTAGTGGATGAGAGTCTGCCTATCGTAGTGATTACTGTTCATGATGCTTGCTTTAGGTTAGCTTTTGCGGTATAGGCTAACTTGCATCCTAGTATTCTCTATGTGGTCTAGAACTGAAGGTGTCAATGTTAATAGCAAGCAAGAATCAATTATTCAGCAACTCCATGCCAGTAAATAATACCTGATTATCATGTGCTTGAGGGGGGATGATGCAGCCGTGTCTCTTTGGGGAGTGTGTAGAGTCATTGAAGTTCCTCACGGAGACTTTCTTCAACCTGTAGTCAATACAGTTCCTTCGTAGGTACAGGGTACTTACAATAATTTTCCATGCTTGCCAAGATGCAACATTTTCTTTTTCTTGTTGTATTGAATGCATCAATTTTATTGATTGAGCCATAACATTTTGCTGTTTTAATTTGTTTGTTTATTCATTGCTTATAGAGTATTTTCACATTCCCGTTCTTCCTTTCAAATAGCCTATTTCATTTTAGTAGATTTTGCTAATTTGTCGGACATGAGATAATTTTTAACATTCGAAGTGTAGTTATTGGCTTATCATCTCACAGTCCTAAGAGGATACAATGTTGACCAACCTGGGAACCTCGCAAAGAGTTTGACAACAGAGTAGAAGCCCACCAACAGATTTTTTCTGATTGTCTTAACTCAGCAGTGAAATAGATTATGTCATGAGAATATAAAGCATCTTTCTGACACAAAGTATGCATTATGCTAATCACTTGTACTTTATTGAATGGCAGCCCCTACAAACTCTTTCTTTATGATCAATTAGGAAAAAATATTGTAACCCATCTCTTTTGAGTGTTCATGGCTTGTTATGCATTTACCTATCAATTTGCCTCAAGGTGTCAAACTCATTGTACCTAAACGTTGTTTCATGATTGACATAACAATGATAACTATAACTTACTTTCACCAGGATGCTATGCAACTTAGAGCAATACATTGTTCATTAATGCCTTCATCTTAAAGGTCACGAAAAAGTTCTATTGCTGAAAATATTAGTTATCATTTTTAGCATTTAGTGGGAAACTCCATTTTTTTTGTGGACCTTTGGTTGAGGTATCTTTTGCTATCTCACGAGATGTAAAAGGAGTTAGGTAAAAGTCGGAAGAGGAAGAATGTATCCTTTTGGGAAAAAAGAGCAGGCGGTACAAAAAAATTGTGCATCATTAAGGGTGACAGATTTTAATGGAATCAATCAGGTATTTGAGACTTGCTTCTTTTGCAGAGATTGGTTTTTGGCGTTTTGCAGTGGTGATTGTTGCATCGGTCATCAAACCGCTAGTTAACTCCCAGTTCATACCTTTCTTGGGAAATAGACCGAGATAAATTGTACCATGGTTTGATTTCCTTTTTCATTATGATATTGTAAGGAGAGGCCTTGTGTATTCAAATGGAAAGAATTTCAATATCAACTTGCTGTGAAACTAGTCCATTCTCTCAATTAGTCATACATGGAAAATACAAATCGACTCTCGGAAGATGCCAACAGAAACAAAACCCAAAGTTCCTACTGCTGCTGTTATTGGTCGCTAAAGGCAACGTCGTCATGTTTCTTCCCTCGGCGTGTTATCTTTTCCAGGGCTGTGCTTGTTGTGGGCGTCCCGAGGGACATCTGCGGCTGTGTCAAGACAGGCCAATCCCCCAATTCCGGCACAAAGTGCGCATCCATGATGGTAACAGCCAAAAGCGGCAGGGCTCTTCCACCATGCGGGCAGCGAGGACGGAACACAGTGACAAGCAGATGCACAAGCTTGTGTCAAACTCACATAAGAAAGGTTTCGAGCGAGACTATACAAGAGGACCATGGAAAGCAACACAAATAAGAAGAGATAGTAGAAACAGTGAAAGGAGCCCGGGACCAACAGAGCTGCAAGGGAAGCCACCGAGAGCAAAGCGTGAGCAACGTGACGACAGGGAGACGCTCGGGCACAAGAATCAGGAGCCAACGACAGAAGAGTAACGAGTGCCAATGCGCCATACGACACATTTCAGAAGACGGCAAGGAAGATGTGGAAAGGGTGGGTGTCGATTGGGGACGCAGGTTTATCTTGGTATTTCAAGGCCCCTGGGGTTTGTAACGTTGAAGGTATTCCTACGCAGTTTCTGGGCTCTGCTTCTTGGAGGACCGTGACACAACCCCGTCGTCGAGACAGACGACTTTTTCAAGGCCCCTCGTGCTCCAGCGTGGCAAATAAAAAGCCGCTGGAAAGGGCGACGCGTGTCCTCTCGTGGGACCCACAGACTAAGGAGAAAATCAGGCGCCATTTTGAAAAAATTTCGGATTGACTGACGAGACTGAGGATTTCTTCTTGAGTGAGTCTCTTTCTTCGCGCCTTTCTCTCTACACTCCTTCTCTCTCTGCGACGAACAGTACGCAACCTCCCAGTCTCTCTGTGCCCTCCCTCTTTCCGACCGGCGAACCACCGCACGGGACCGGCGAGAGGACCGAGCAATCGACGAACCACCGCACGGGACTGGCGAGAGGAACGCGACCTCCCTCTCTCTCTCTGTGCCCTCCCTGTAACCACCGCACGGGACCGGCAAACCACCGCGCTGCCCCTCCGGCTCCGGTTCCGGCCCCGACTCGTCCGTTTCTTGCTCTTTCTCTCTCCTCGCGTCTCTGTCTGCCCTCCCTTTCTTGGACGGTGAACCACCCCGCCCCCCCTCCGGGGCACCGGCTTGTCCAGGTAATTTCTCGCTTTCTCTTTTCTCTCTTTTCTCTCTGTCTGACGGGGTGACGGAAGGGATTTTATAGGAGTTCCAGCGATGCCTGTGCTTGAGTGTAGAAGTTGTGGTCATGGTGAAAGTCTTGGTCAGTTTTGATGATAAATGTAGCTCAGCTCCTTTCGGCAATGAGGTCAATAGTGGTGAAATTGATTTGATTATTGATCAGAAAATGCCAGACAATCCTATCAGCTTTTGGACAGCCAATATGCATACCCAATGGCCAGATTTCACTGAGGGGGAGTTATCCGAAAGTCTCTATTGGCATAATTTTTCCACACGTTAAGTCTAGTGTAGCCTAGTCAACCGTCATCATTTATATGACTAATTCAATCTCAGATGACGAACTCCCTTAAAGGATTTGCAGAGACATGTGTAGGTGCTCCATTTAATCTTACTTGTTGATGAAAGGTTGCAACGGAGTGGACATGCTCAATTAGAAAATTTATACTGAACACAATGCCTTTATATTTGGAAGCATGTAATAGACTATTTAACACAGAATAATAGCAATCAATCCCTTTCTTTTCAGGAATTTGGAACTTATGTTGCATAGCTTTGAGGACATTTTACACATGAGAGCTGCTTTTTTAAATACTGAGACCTGAAAATTCATTAGTTATGTTGTTCTCACATTGGTACCAATTTTTACCGTAGGCAAAGCTTTCACTTGGTCCCAAAAATTGCAAGTTTTCACTTTTCTTTCCCCTGATCATCATTCTGCATCATTGCGATAATGAATTTCCATGGCTATTTGGAAGCTAAACTCTAACACCCCTAAAAAGGTTGCCATTTTTGCATGTGAAGCTTCTTAGGAGCAATTTGAACTGGTGAAAATCTTAGAAGGGGGTAAGGTGTATATTAATTGGTGTTTTATGGGCAAGCAAGAAGGTGAAAGTACTAACCACTTGTTGCTATAGTCTAGTGTGACCAGAGAGAGCTTTGAGAGCTGCTACTATGTGTGGTGTTCAATAGGTCATGCCGTACTTGGTGAAAGAAGTTTAGGGTTTAGCAAAGGACTTACTTAGGTGAGAAATAAGAGAACCTCTTGAAATGGAAACTTTGGGAGTGCTTAACAAAGTGCTGTTGTAATCTAGGACTTTAATGTGAGTGTGCACTCTTTATTGGTCTGAGGTGTACATATATTATGTTGATGATGTAAAGTTAAGAGAGTTTGGACAGCCTATTGTTTTTGCGTCTATTGACTTTGTCCATCTCCTCTCTTTCTGTCTATTTGATATGCAGCACGTTATTCACGTGCATTCTTTATGATTTGCAGCACGTTATGCAATGCTTTTGCTAGTCTATATCAAGGATAATGTCCTACTCAGAATATATTAGCTATAGTTTAAATGGCTTACACCTGGAATCCATTTTCAGTATGTGCTGGTTATTTGTGGTGTTCAATAGGTCATGCCGTACTTGGTGAAAGAAGTTCAGGGTTTAGCAAAGGATTTACTTAGGTGAGAAATAAGAGAACCTCTTGAAATGGAAACTTTGGGAGTGCTTAACAAAGTGCTGTTGTAATCTAGGACTTTAATGTGAGTGTGCACTCTTTATTGGTCTGAGGTGTACATATATTATGTTGATGATGTAAAGTTAAGAGAGTTTGGACAGCCTATTGTTTTTGCGTCTGTTGACTTTGTCCATCTCCTTTCTTTCTGTCTATCTGATATGCAGCACGTTATTCACGTGCATTCTTTATGATTTGCAGCACGTTATGCAATGCTTTTGCTAGTCTATATCAAGGATAATGTCCTACTCAGAATATATTAGCTATAGTTTAAACGGCTTACACCTGGAATCCATTTTCAGTATGTGCTGGTTATTTGTGGTGTTCAATAGGTCATGCCGTACTTGGTGAAAGAAGTTCAGGGTTTAGCAAATGATTTACTTAGGTGAGAAATAAGAGAACCTCTTGAAATGGAAACTTTGGGAGTGCTGTTGTAATCTAGTACTTTGACGTGAGTGTGCATTCTTTATTGGCCTGAGGTGTACATATATCATGTTGATGATGTAAAGTTAAGAGTTTGGACTGCCTATTGTTTTTTTTTGTCATAAATACATGATACAACTTATATATTGCGTCTGTTGAGTTTGTCCATCTCCTCTCTTTCTGTCTATTTGATATGCAGCACGTTATTCACGTGCATTCTTTATGATTTGCAGCACGTTATGCAATGCTTTTGCTGGTCTATATCAAGGATAATGTCCTACTCAGAATGTATTAGCTATAGTTTAAACGGCTTATGCCTGGAATCCATTTTCAGTATGTGCTGGTTATTTTAGGCCATACTCTGTAATTGATTGAACTAAATAATAGCTGAAAGCAAGTAGACTTGTTCATGGCTGATTGCATGTTGTACCTCTTTAACAGGTCAAGCATTTGGTGTTTCATTTTAATCCCAATTTGGGTGCGAAGTTGCACGTGTAAATTTATTGGATGGCTGAATCAGAGGTAATTCTTTACTTGTACTATTTGAAACATATATTTTTTTCTTAAGTAAAAGTGGGATAATGATATTTTGTTCTTTTAATTGCAGCTTGAAACTTCCCATTTTGCACATGTAATGCATGATATGGAAAAATACTTTGAGTTTGCAATAGGAATGGTTTTTTCAAATGAATTTGAAGCATATAATAAGTATGTGGCCTATGCACTTAGTAAAAGATTTGGAGTGAGGAAGGGTAATTTGGTTAGAAATATTAAAGGAAAAATAACTTGACGGACTTTTGTGTGCAATTGTGAGGGGTATTTTATCAGCTCATCTGATCAAGAAAAGAAATTTGAGAGGTTCGAAGTTAGATGTGGCTGTCTTGCTCATATCAAGTTTAAGATTGATAATGATGTCTATGAAGTCATAGAGTATAATTCTAAGCATAATCATGCATTTATTCCTGAAGATCAAAGGCATTTAATTAGATGTGGAAGAATCATGTCCGAGACTTGTAATGGTGTTTTAGTTGACATGATGAAAGCTGACAGTGGGGGAATTACGACATATAAGTGTTTGGCAAATGAAGCAGGAGGAAGCAAAAGTTTAGGTTTGCAGAGGACAAGATCCAATAGTATAGGTGGGGAAGATTGTCAAGATCTTTTGAACCATTTTCATAGCATGGAACAACAAAACCCAATGTTTTCATACGCTTTACAAGTTGATCAAGATGGTAGATTAACAAATATATTTTGGAGAGATAGTTTGTCCAAATTTGATTATGGTTGTTTTGGTGATGTGCTAGTGTTTGATACCATTCATCGTATCGACAAATGTAATATGATATGTGCACATTTTGTTGGGGTTAATCATCATTGGAAAAATGTTTTGTTTGGCTGTGCATTTTTAATGGACGAGACTGTGGAATCATTTATTTGGTTATTTGAGGCGTTTCTGAAATCTATGGAAAATAAGGCTCCGAAAACCATGTTCACCGATCAAGACCAAGTCATGGCAAAAGCGATTAGAACGGTATTTCCGAATACGCAACATCGTTTATGCACTTGGCACATCATGAAAAATGCCAATCAAAACATTCCGCATCTTTATCACAAGCCAGGTTTCAGGGATAAATATTTCTTAGCGTTTGTGTATAGATGCAAATCAGAGGACGAATTTGAATCTACTTGGAGGGAAATGGAAGAAAGGTGGGATACTAAGGATAACATTTGGCTTCAGAGATTATACGACCTTAGACATAAATGGAGTTTAGCTTTTGGTCATGATATTTTTACATGTGGTATGAGATCAAGTCAAAGAAGTGAGAGCATCAATAATGTCTTCCAAAAAATAGGGAGCAAGACATTGACCCTTATACAATTTGTCTACTACTACGAAAAACAAGTGAAGCATATGAGAGAAATTGAAAGTCAAGATGATTATAGTTGTCGTGAGACACCCAAATTGATGGTTTCACACGACATCTTGATGCATGCTGCTTCAGTTTATACCGATGCCATTTTCACAAGGTTCAATCATGAATTTCTCCAAAGTCTCTCTGAAATTATTGTAAGTAGTACATTTGATGGATTGATTTATTCATACACTCTCAAGTGTAGGGGGACTCAACGTGAACATGTTGTCAAATTTGTTCCTGTAGACTCTTCAGTTTTTTGTGAATGTAAATTATTTGAATCAAAAGAGTGGTTGTGTCGTCATGTTTTAAAAGTGTTGATCGAGAACATATTAGTTACGCACATTCCACCTGCCTATGTTTTGAAAAGATGGACTAAGGGTGCAAAACAAGGGATTGCGAATGATGAATTTAAGCAAATGTCATTGGATTCATCTAAGTTTAATCGGTTTTCCTTGTTAATGCAACAATCTTTTGAACTGATGAATTTGGGAGCTGAAGATGACAATACTATGAGAATAGTGAGGAAATATATGCAAAAAGCGAAGACTGAAATTTCATCATACAAATCAAGTGTGATTGTGACTGATGATGATAATGAGGCTTCTTTGTGTGACATTTCGGTATTGGATCCCTTTCGAAAGAAAGGAAAGAGAGTAATTTATGAATGACTTAAAAGTTCAAATGAGAAAAAGAAGAAAAAATCTAAGAAAGGAACACTCCCAACGCCAATTGAAAGTCGAGGTGAGTGACATATTATTGTAATTATATGATTAGTTTAATTTTTATGTATGTTATATGATGCATATTAACATATTTATTATAAACTCATTTCCTAGATTATTCAAGTTATTCAAATCAGTTTCACAGTGCCTTTCATCCTAGCTATATCGGTGGTCCTACAGTAAATTCAAATATTTATAATCAGGTACGTCACTTTTAGTCTTCTATTTGAATTTATACTTTACTAATTTGGTCAATTTTTTTTATATAGATGCAGCAATCACCATACATCATGCCGCTGGGAATTATGAGTGGATTTAGCCCATTCCCCAATCAGGTATTTAATAGTTTGATATATTAATTTATTTGCATTTTACTAACGGATTATTTATTATATGTAGATGCGACCACCATATGTCATGCCATCAGGGATTATGAATGGTTTTTTCCCATTTACTAATCAGGTACTTATTATGAAATCATATTACATTCAATGTTATTTTATCTTATTATTACTACTATAATATTCATTATTTATGGTTTATCTTGAATAGATGTTGGAGTATAATAATGGAACTCACAAAACCATTTTGAGTCAGGTACAACTTGCGTTTTCTCTTGTGGGATTATTTGAGACATTTTTGTCTTAGCATTTATTTAGTTTATGTAAACAAATTGATTTTTCCTTTATACAGGGATCATCAAATTCTTTTCAGCATCCTGGGTTAAATGAATTGAACAATTCTGAAAGAACACAAACAAATGGTCCAAAGTAACGGTACAGGACTCTTATCTTTCGCATTGCGATGCTTCTTGTGGTAAGATCAGCATCATTGATGTTGGGAGCAGCAATTGGAGTAATTTTTTTGGTATTCTGTAGAATATATTATATTTCCCGAAGTGCCAATTGCTTTGAGGATGTCTGGCCATCTTCTGTTGGGCGTTGTTCAGATATATTATAAAAAAGTGGATTATCTTTTCCACGCGTGTAATATTCTTCTCACTGGATTGAGCAAAGTTTTTGCTCCAGTAGAGCTTAATTTGCCAGAGGATACAAGACAGCCACCGGTACAATCTATCACTTTGCTCAACACATTTGAACTTGATGCCATGGATTTGGATGATGCACATGAAGAGGGACACAGATAAAGAATGTTGCTTTAGTTGGTGGAAACGTATGTACTGCTAGTCCAATATCAGACTTGAACCCTCTTTGGATGGCTTCTAGGGCAAAATTTGGAGTTATTGATGGCAAAGGAAACATTAGAATTGTTTCAGCTGAGAATTTCTTTCTAGGTTATCGGAAGGTGGACCTTGCAAGTGGAGAGATTCTGCTCAGTGTTTTTGCCATGGAGCAGAAGGTTGGAGTATGTAAAAGAGTTTAAGCAAGCCCACAGGAGGGATGATGATATTGCTATTGTAAATGCTGGAATGCATGTTTTTCTTGAGAAAAAGATGATGATCTGGTTGTTGCAGATGCATCAATCATTTATGGTGGAGTGGCTCCTTTATCTATTGCTGCAAGGCAAACCAAAGAGTACTTGATTGGAAAGACTTGGAATCAGGAGCTTTAGCAAGGAGCTCTGGAAGTTTTGAGGAGTGACATAATCATCAAGGAAGACGCTCCGGGTGGGATGGTTGAGTTTCGAAAGTCTCTAACACTTAGTTTCTTTTTTAAGTTTTTCCTCTGGGTTTCTCAGGAGATGAATGAGATGAGATCGATCAGGGAAGAGATACCATCGTCACATATATCTGCCATAAAACCATTTGAAAGGCCATCTGCTGTTGGAAGTCAGGATTACGAAATTCTGAAGCAGGGGACTTCCGTGGGATCCCCTGAGATCCACCTTTCCTCAAGGCTACAGGTATCTGTACTATGTCTGGGAATCTAATGCGGTGAGACTCTTGCATCTTTTGCGTGGTTGACATTGCGTATTTTCATTTGCATCATGGGACTTAATGCTACTTTCCTCAAAGCCAAATTTAGTTTCCGTGATTGCCATCAAATTAGGTATTTGGTTGCACCTTCCTTTGATCCAATAGTATGAATTCGTGGCCCACTAACATGTTGTAATAAAGATATATACACGAAAGAATGCATGAAATGGCTGCATCCGTTTCCCGAAATTGAGTTCACAAACTTTAGACTTCTATTTGCTTGCTACAACAAATTTAAATAAAGCCAGAATGTTCAGTTAGTCTTCTTCGCATCCCATATTGACGTGACCAATCTTTAACCGATGGCAGTTCTTGATGCTTATTCAACCCAAAATTCCAACTATTTTTATTTTTTATTTTTTATAACTTCACATGAGTTTGTCACCATATACTATTTAAGTAAGCTCATGAAGGATGGCCATTTCTGATCTCAGGGGATATCTGTTTGGCATTCTTCAATGAATATCTGTAACTCTTCCTTATTTCCATTTTCTATTTCCTTCTTTGCTATTATGTTTTGTTTTCTAGGCGGGACATCTTTGTTTCTTCGTTTTGTGAATTATCCTGCTGCAAATTATCTTATGTATATAGTACGCTAATATTGCACATAGCCGTGCCTAAAAAATTGTGTGTCAATTCTTTAATGTGCGAGCAAGGTTTTTCATCTTACATTCTATATAGTTGTGTGATGAAGATGTCATCATGATGTGATCTGTAAATTTTTATTTCCTATCATTTGCTTTTTTCCATATGCTGAGAATAACTGTTTCACATTCTTATCTGCTATTATTTCTTCAGGTCACGGGTGAGGCGGAATATGCTGATGACACACCCTTGCCACCTGATGGTCTGAATGCCGCGTTAGTGCTAAGCAGAAAACCCCATGCCTGTATAATTTCGGTAGATGCTCGAGGAGCGAAATCTTCTCCTGGATTTGCCGGCATATTTCTTGCAAAAGACATCTCAGGAAGAAACGAGATGGGGGTTGTTATATCAGATGAGGAGGTATTCGCTTCAGAAGCTGTCACTTGTGTTTGCCAGGTATATATCATAGCAGTCAGTCTTTGTATGTTGTACAAGTGCTTTGGACTCCCCTGAACAAATCGAACTTATGACTTAAACTGGGACCCTCATATTGAAAATTCAAGAGTTAACTGCCAGACTAGGAAATGTTTTTACAGTTTTTGACTCTTCCTTACCCCTTTGTATGTTAAGTCTTCTTGTTTCCATATATTTGTCGCAGGTTATTGGGGTAGTTGTTGCTGATACACAAGAGAATGTGAAACTAGCCGTGAGAAAGGTTCATGTGGAGTATGAAGAAGTTCCGGCTATCTTTTCAATAGAAGATGCCATCAAAGCTAAAGCTTTCATCCCAACATAGAGAGGTCTTTGCGAAAAGGTGACGTGGATCTCTGCTTTCAGTCGGGCGAATATTACAAAGTCATACAGGGGGAGGTTCAAGTGGCAGGTCAGGAACATGTTTACTTGGAGACACATTGCACCCTGATATGGACAGTGGATGTCGGAAATGAAGTCCACATGCTTTCCTCCACTCAAGTGAGTGAGGCCTTTGACCAACATTCTTTTTGCTCTCTTTTATGTTGAATTTGTCTGCAGTCAGATTGAATTGCCAAACGTGGATAGCACAACTTGCTTGATAACTGAAGTCAGTTGTAATGGGTTGCTGTGGGATTGGATTTAGCCATTCCTTAGTGTGGATGTTTATATGATGAGGGTTTTGGACAGAATTGTTGCTTTGGACTCAGTTGCTAAGTTTGATTATGAGAGATTTATATGCATGTCCTAGTTACCCTTGTTCTTTTATAAGCAGAAAATGGATTCCAGGACTTGACTTTGTAGATAGTAACATGATAGTATTCTTCCTCTGCAGTGCCCCAGGCATCATCAGAAGACTGTTGCTCGCGTGCTTGGCCTGCCACTCTCAAAAGTCGTCTGTAAAACCAAGAGAATTGGTGGTGGGTTTGGAGGAAAAGAAGAAAGGTCGGCGTTCCTTGCTGCTGTAGCTTCTGTCCCAACGTATCTCTTGAACAGACTAGTGAAAATCACGTTGGATAGGGACGTAGACATGATGATGAGTGGGCAGTGCCGTAGCTTTCTTGAAAAATATAAGGTGACGTTTTACTACTGAGCTTGTCTTTTGTTTCCCAAAAAAGTTGTTCATCAAGAAAAGTCAGAGGAATATTACCAAAGAAGTCATATGCAGATGT
Source organism: Eucalyptus globulus (assembly GCA_014182545.1). Classification (NCBI taxonomy): domain Eukaryota; kingdom Viridiplantae; phylum Streptophyta; class Magnoliopsida; order Myrtales; family Myrtaceae; genus Eucalyptus; species Eucalyptus globulus. Next base: position 15,892,389 of record CM024724.1, on the reverse strand, counting down.
GCCAATTTGGTCATAAATCTTTCAATTGTACCATTTGAATTCTAAATCTTTTCACATTTGCCAATTTAGTCATTTTGATCAATTTTGGTCAGAAATTGCTATTTTTACATTCTGAATCTAGATATTAGCATCATGGCTTGTTGCATTACGGCATGTTAAGTGTGCTTAGGGAAAAATGTATTTCTGCACGGACAGCACAGTGACCAGTTAAATTACTTGATAAAGGTAGGATATATGAAGGGAAGGAGGGAAAGGTGCTGGCGCTGGATCTCAAACTTTATAATAATGCTGGGAATTCTCTCGACCTGTCTCTTGCTGTCCTTGATCATGCCATGTTTCAATTTGATAATGTCTATGAGATACCCAACATAAGGATCATTGGAAGGGTTTGCTTCACTAATTTGCCTAGTAACACAGCATTCCGAGGTTTTGGTGGTCCACAGGGCTTGCTTGTTGCCGAAAACTGGATCCAGAGAATAGCGGTAGAACTGAAGAAGAGCCCAGAAGAGATAAGGGTAACTTATACCATTGTTCCTCGGTTTACTCTTTTCCTGGTTATTTTCTCTATGCTTTCTTTCTACTTACTCTCAAATTTCCTTATAGGAAATTAATTTTCTAGGCGATGGGTCGATAATACACTATGGACAATGAATTCAGCACTGCACGCTAGACCCTCTCTGGAATGCACTGAAAGAGTCATGCAACTTCTCGAATGCTCGTAAAGAAGTCGACCAATTCAATCTGCAAAATCAATAGAAGAAGCGTGGAGTTGCCATGGTTCCAGATAGAGTTGGCATGTGTTTCACGGTGAAACATGTGAATCAGGTATGGAATAGCATATGCTGCTCTAGGACATTTTCCGGGTCACTTTATCAAACACCTTGCTTATTGTTGTGTCCCTGTCTTTTCACTTGGGCAGCAAGAGAATTTGTTTCTGCTCTTGATCTTGCTTTCTCCTGACGACTCATTTGAATATTCATTTGAATATTGATAGTTTTCTTCGTCAAGATGCGCCATGTTTATAGTGATTTTCTTATGGTTTCTTTAGGCAGGTGCACTTGTTCATATTTATACAGATGGGACTGCTTTAGTTACGGATGGTGGTGTAGAGATGGGTCAAGGTTTGCATACAAAAGTCGCCCATATTGCTGCATCTGCCTTCGACATTCCTCTCTCTTCTGTCTTCATATCAGACACCAGTACTGACAAGGTAGTAATGCTGCTCAGGAAATAAGTAAAAGAATCTTATTATCTGTTACTAAGTCATTGATGCTTGCTTTGTGGCAGAATCTTTCGACTTGAGTTGTGCAGTTCATTGGATGAAATACTTTATCTTGTAGATGTGAATATACGTCATCACTAGTAAATTCATCCATGCTGGTATTTCGGGCTAATTTTGTCAAAAATAGTTCTTTTCCAACGGTATATTGTGCAATGCCTTGTTGTAATCTTGTATAAATCCTTGCGATATAGGTTCCTATTGCATCACCGACAGCTGCGTCTGCAAGTTCTGATATGTATGGTGCTGCAGTTTTGGATGCATGTGAGCAGTTAAAAGCACGAGTGGTGCCAGTTGCTGCGCGGGCGAATTTCAGTTCTTTTGCTGAGGTATATCCATTGTGCGGAGATAATTATGTGAAAATCATATTAACATGGACAAGTGCTGAACTTAATACGTAAGAACTTCTCTATACGAGTTTCTTAACCGCTATAGTTCGACTCAATCTGCTAATCCACTCGATTTTTTGGTCCGAATCACAAGTTTAAATATGAAGCTGCTAAAAGCTGTTTGCTTATTAGATTCTGCATGTCTTTGTCCTCTGATACCTAACAAGAATGGCTTGTTTTATAGGATATTCTGGAATTGTCACAACATGCGCTGGTAGCTGTTTCTGTAGTTAGTTTAATGGAGGAAGAGTCAGTGTCCTTACAAGAGTTTTTTTTTTTTTTTTTTTTTTGGTTTCTTATATTATGCGGTTTACAGAAAGATATGTAGTCTTTTTATCGGACAATGATAAGGTGACTTCTATGCATGTTTAAACAGTAGTTGGCGTTCTGAAGGTCCTAGTCGTAGTCACCCAGAAGTACATTGGGAGAGATTCCAGGATTCTCCTCCTAGATCAGGAGAAGAGATTGATCATGACATTCCCACGCTAGATTTGCCAGAAATAGAATTTATGCATGATGCAGTTCATGATGATGGCTTTGGGAACTTTCCTCCCCTGACAGATCATGTAGATGATAGAAACTCTCCGACAAGATCTAAGCAAATCATGATGGAAAAGGGAACTGTCACCCCTCCTGTGCCAGATGCCTTGGCTTCTGGAGGGTCATCATTACCATATTAGCAGCATTCTGCAGAAACAGCTGCAGCATTCAGAAACAGCTGCTTCAGCAGATCTGCAGAATGCTGCTGTGTTTCCAGATGAGCATATTTTGTTTGGTGGGTCCTTCTACCACTTTCCACGCACATTTTATTGTGTTTATGAACTGAGTTTATGCCTTTCCAGATTTCCCATAGCTGGCGTTCTTTACATGTGTTTTTCTATATGTCAGAGCATGCATCACCTGAAATGGCAATTCGATCAAGCCCACCTGTCCAGCAGCCACCAGCAAGGAAAAGAAAGAGAAAGCAATTGTTTGATGAATGTGTAGTGTTGAAAAATAGGTAATCTTAATAGTCAAGACATGCGAGCAGACTCAGATATTCTTGTTGCCTTATAGTAACTCGAAAATGTTTATGTGCAGCTTTATGGAAAGGGTTCTTGACAATCCCAGTGATATACCACGTAAAAGGAAGAACATTCCTAGCTCTGCTTTTGGTCTATGGAAGTTAAATAAATGCCTCAGGAAGGAGTGTGATTTTCAGGAACCCCCCTTCAATGGTATTTGTCTCTCTAAAACTTTTCTACTGCTTTTTTGCATGTGCTAGGTGGAGAAATCTTCACTAGAGGATCACACTATATGCATTGCTGCAGGCATGTGCAGTGATCTTCAGAATATATTTAAGAAGGATTACGTACCAATAAATCTACATCTTTCTGGCCAAAGATGATGTTATTCCAGAGCATGTGGATTCGGAGACTCCAGGTCCAACAACTGAAGTTTTGCCTGTTCTTGGGATTTCTCATTCTCCTGATAATGCTACTGCTTTTGACATGGAAATCGAACATCTTCGGCATGACAAAGACCAGACTGGTGGCAACTTCCTGGATTTTGTTTCACTTCTGATAAGAGGCATTGACTCCTTTCTTGGAAGAGATACCTTTACCCCTATATCAGGTAGTTTAGGATCGGCGCCGGAGCTTCCTGAGGGAAGTACTGTTGGAACTGGAGTCCTGCCGACACCTGATGCTGCCACGTCCACTCGTCCTTTTAGGTCTGACATGGAAACACCACTGACATTTATAGAAGAAAATCAAGTCGAAGAGAACACTTGCCTTTCAGATATTCCGGAGATGACTGCTGCGGAAGTAAGTCTTCGCTTGCTTTCTAGTGTATTGTTGAATTATATTGAATTCCTTTGCTAACTGGCCAATTACTTCAACAGAACATCTTGTTAGTTATTTGATACCTGGCATTTTTTGTAATTCAAATTTGTCTTGTTTCACTTGGTCCTTCTATAAACTCTGTTACAACTGTTTTCATTGTGACATGCCTACAATTTCTACGCTGCAAAGTTGCTCGCGTTCAAGAAGTTTGTTTGGCATATTCATCTTATTTTGCATCACCAATCTCAGTTCCTTATCCTTGGCTTAGAGTTTTTCTCCTGGGAGTATTCTTTCTTTTGCCTTATCTACTTGGCATTACTACCTTGCAGTCTTTGATGCATCGCCTAGTGCATAATGCTTCCTTCTTGTTTAATAAGATCAAGAGAAGCACGCATGTATTGATTTTTTTTCCCCAGTAAGTTTGGGTAGTGGAGAGCTTTGACACAAGTTTTTAATTCTGTTGCCAACAAATATGCAGGAACTTTCTTTTGTGGATGCAGATGATACTTCACTGGTGGGTATGATATAATACATGATTTGTACTACTACTTTTTTCTATCTTTTGTAAGGCTTAATAGGCAAGACTTCATGCAATGATGTTGCAAATTTCCATCTGATACAGGCTTCCTAGAAACCAGCATGATATAATATTCTGAATAAATGCTAAGAATCTCTTGTCCTACTTACTGTTAGGAAAGTGGATGCCAATACTCTACATATAAGCTAATTAATGATAGACACTTTTAACTTGATTTATCATTCTTCATTTGGAAGTGAACTAGGCTAATATTTGGTCATTATCTGTGGGACTCGAATGTAAGACGTTTGCTTAACACAATGTCCTTTCTGGCAAGCTTTTTGTATTCAAGTATATAATACAATAATTACAACATAAGATGTACCAAACTGAAGCCATATCAAAAGTGCTTCCGATTTTCTGGATCGTTTTCTCAGTCAATGACTTTTGAAGAGTTACGGACTCATTGATGTGCAACAAGATGAAGCTTATGGTGAAAAATCGTTGAAGTTGACTCCTACATTTTCGAAGGCACAAATTTGATGTTAGATGGTCGTGTGCTTTTTATTATCTTGCTGTACCTGGACACAAGGTTATTATGAGTAATGAAGGTGAGTCCTCTTAGCAATGATGTTGCACTCTTTACTAATTTATCATCTTGCTATACATAGACACAAGGTCATTATGAGTAATGAAGGTGACTCCTCTCGGCAATGATGTTGCACTCTCTTCTAATTTCTCTTCCCTCCTGCATGTTCAAAGGCTAGAGAGTTTTGTAGAATCAACAGTCGGCTGTTTTCTTTATCTATGTGACACTTTAAAACAAGATATTTAACCGTGGTTTATCGGTGGCTCATGTATAGAAATGGTGTATATAATATTTTCTGCTTCGGATGCATGTGAATAGGCAATTGTTCTTCCATGATAGGAGGAACCTGTAATTTGCAGCCAAACTGGCTCTTCACCTAGTGCAGATGGACCTTCATCAAGTTAGCATCAATATCCAAATCCTCACATTTGATTTGACAATCAGACTTATTCAGACATGACATAATTGGATGCATGTTGAATGGGAGTTGTAGTTTTGAATTCTCTCGTTCAAATTTTTTAAGCTTCTTCAGTCCCTCAAGTGACGCTTGAACTCAACAACCCCTGAATTGAAATGCCAAGGATATCACCCGAAAATGGTAAAGCCCAATAACCCACAAAAACACCAATCTTGTTATTTAGTGTGCAGTTCATTTGCTCCATAGGTTAGTTTTTGTAAAACCTAGAATATATAGTGTTAAGGATCTTCAATCAAACATTTATAATTTGAATTTAAGAATCCTCAATCAAACATTTATAAGGATCTTTCACGTGGCTTTTTTATTATTTTGTATTCATTTTAAATAGATTTAAAAACTAAAAAAAGAAAAGTTAAAATTCTATTTTTAAAAATTGTTAAAAAAAAAAAGGTAGCTCCTCCCTCACTGCCGTTGCCGCCACCATCGCCGAGGGGGCGGCGACCATCGCCAACCCCTCCGACGATGGTGGTGGCTGCCTTTTTTTATTTTTTATTTTTAAATTAATTTTTAACTTTTCTTTTCTAATTTTTAAATCTAATTTAAAAAAAAAAATCCATATGGAAAATAATAATTAATTTTAAATACCACGTCGGCATTTTCCGTTAAAAAAGTCGACGGCATTAATTTTAAGACTCAATTGAAATAATTTGATAAGTTTTAGGATTTGATTGCACTTTTTGCAAGTTTTAGAACTCAATTGTATTTTCGTGATAAGTTTTAGGATTTCTTGAACACTTATCCCTAAATTTAATTATATGCCAATATAAAGGTTCACTTTATTCATCCTACAAACAAAATGCACATACATTTACAAGCTACAACTAAAACTATGAACAACCCAACCAACATCTTGCCAAATCTCATAACATATCAAGTTTAAAAGCTAAAAGGGATAAGTGTAATAGAAGTCCTAAAACTTGTTATAAAAATGCAATTGAGTCATAAAACTTAACAAAAGTGTAATCAAGTCCTCAAACTTGTCAAATTATTTCAATCGAGTCCTAAAGTTAACACCATTAACTTTTTTAACGGAAAATACTAACGTAGCATTTAAAATTAAATTTTATTTTCCATGTGGATTTTTAAATTTTTTATTTAAATTAAATTTAAAAACTAGAAAATAAAAGTTAAAATTTATTTAAAAAACAAAATAGTTCAAAAAAAAAAAAGGTGGCGCTTCCTTCGCCACCACCCATTGTCGGAGGGGCCGACGAGGGAGGAGTTGCCTTTTTAAAAAAAAAATTGAAAATAAATTTTAGCTTTTCTTTTTAGTTTTTAAATCTATTTAAAAAAATTGAATAAAAAATAATTAAAAAAAGCCATGTGGAAAATGAAAAATTAAAAATGCCACATCTGCGCCATGTCAGCATTTTTCGTTAAAAAAGTTGAAGGTGTTAACTTTAGAATTCGATTAAAACAATTTGATAAGTTTTAGGACTTGATTATATTTTTTGCAAGTTTAAGGACTCAAATACATTTTTGTGACAAGTTTTAAGACTTATATTGCACTTATTCCAGCTAAAATTACCATAAACAACACAATCGACATTTTCAATCTAGAATTTCTTTCTTCAGTTTTGCCAAATCTTGCTTTAATTTTGCATTGAGAGTCTTCAACATCCATTGAACAACCCTCATCCTCATTATGGGTCGACATTTGTTTTTGCTCAATTTGGCAAAATCTTTTTGACACGCTCATTGCCAATTGATTGATTTCCTTATGAACTCAAACAAAATAATTACAACTTTCTTCAAAATAATTACAACTTTCTTCTCTATTGTAGTGGTTGATTTTGGGCAATAGTATCTTCTTCCTTGATTGTCCTTCGACCTTACTGTTTATAGAGGATATTTTAGGCCACAATAGCAAAACATTGACATATCGTTGTTGATTGGAGGGGTTGGCATCATTAATTGTGACGAATATTCTGCAAAAAAGTGAGAATAGCCTAAGATTTAATAGAATCCAAAGGGACACTACAAGAATCCACTGATCAAAGTTCATAATTACAAAAGGTTCATCAATTATTAAAATTTAATACATGAAGAAGTACATGAAATTACTTTCTCTAGAGACATGATATCGGTGTAGAAAATGGAGTTTGGTTGAGGAAGTCTTTAGCGAAATATATTCTTACGCTTCTCTAATAATAGTCATTGAGCTAACTAAAGCCTTACCAAATGGACAGCCACATTGAAAGCTTAAAACATAAGTCACATACCTGAACTATCTCCTAATTCCAAATGACAACTGCAATTAGAGTCTTCAATATTTCTACCACCTTTTAGGAGCTTCCTGAAAGAGTCATCAATTTGGAGATCAACAATTAAAACAGGATTGCATTTTATCGTAATAAAAAGATAGCCAAATGTAAACATTTCATCCAAATATGCAAACGTTCTGAGGTCAAGGTGAGCAGACCTTCCTACTCCAATTTCTCCTTCAAATATGTACAGTTTGTCAGACATTGCTGCATACACAACAGAATCCAACAGTTATTATAGGTTTATAATCCAAATAGTTAGCATAATGTCAAGAAAGGAAGAATGGTTAAACCAGGGAGAATAGGCCTCGCCCTAGCAATGGCATCTGACTTTCCTGATTAAGAGATTTGAACAACAACGGGAAAAGCAAAGGGAGAAGAAAGAAAAATCAAAAGCAGCACTTTAATTATTATCCAACTAGACAAATATATGGTGTGGCTCTACATGCACGCAAACTGCAATATAGTCAAAAAAAGAATGTTAGATTCCCACGAGCTTTCCGCTTAAATGCTCAAATGTTCCCCTAGACACATATGAATCTACTACAAAGACCTCAGCATTTTCTGCATGAAATAGACAGATCAAGTTTGTCAAAAGCAGGCAAAACTAGCCAGGATTCTGAAACAGTGTCTACTGCATGTTCATTTACAATATAAAGGGAATCAAAAGCAGGCAAAACTAGCTAGGATTCTAAAACAGTGTTGTCAATTACTATGTCTGCCTTAGACCTTTTCAAATCGAACGACATCTGAGCATTTATCCTGTTCCTAGCATCTTCCTCGTTTGTTTTGTCTCTTGCCATAAGCCGTTGAAGCTGAGTTTCTGGATCGACCCAGACAACAACAATGGGCTTTGTCCACTTATCCTTCTTTGCCTCAAACAATAAAGGTATGTCAAGAACAATAACCTTATGTCCTTTCAACAAAAGTTTCAAATTTCACGGAAGATGCCTGATGATATATAAGGAGCCAGAAGCCTAAACATGCGTAAACACAGTTAAAAGTTTTTTTTTTTCTCCCGAAGTTCAATGCAACTGTTAAGGCATCATTCAAATAAACACGAAAAAATCCAAGCTGCATCGTTAAAAGCAAATGGATACTGGCTTCAGAATGAATAACTCAGCTATGACCAAGGCAATGAAGATGAAAAAATTTCAGACTAACATCACAAATTACCCACAGCAACTATATGCACGACAGGTTAGAAGAAAAACTCAAAAATTAGAATTTGTCCCATGTTTCATCAAAGCAGGAAGTTTTCCAAGTTGAGCAGAATCTTACGCATCTGCACTCATGGAAGGTAAATTTGCTGTTGCGTCCAGCATGCTTCGATCCCCATTTTGACGCTAGAACTAGTACTGCAAGTTTAGTTCAGATTTACCAGGACCTATTCAACACTTTGACGCTTTGCAGGATCGAAAAAGACAATTCGGCCCAACTTTGGCCTTTCATCTTCTCCATCAGCTTGTAGAATCTCCTCCCCAAATGCAGCAACGACTTTCTTCCATCCACCAGTCCCTTTCTTTAATACATCCTGCAAGCACGACAAGGAATTTAAGAATTCCATCCACCAGTCCACTGACTGCCCCAGGACAAGACGAAGAGTCGGGTCTTAGCCTGACGGACATTTTAGAAGGAAAGAACAGAAGAAGACCATGCGCGAGAATGTTTTCTGAGACACTAGTACGTTCCTGAAATCTCAATGGTAGATGGAGAAGGGCCCAAAGCTTAGAGCATCCATGCTCGAATCCACACAGCAAATTAGGAGGAGGGAGAAAAGCGAAAGCGAAAAATTACCTGGACGTTGGAGAGGACGACCGCGGACTCGAGGAAGGTGGTCGGGGTGATGCAGGCAGAACTGGAGATCGGCAGGCCGGTGGGAGAGAGGGCGGTGTACTTTCCAGGCCGGCATCTGTACAGCGTGCACTTTCTGTTCTCGAGATGGAAGTTGACAAATAAATAAAGGAAACTATGAACATTATATGCAGAACAAAATTCATGAACAGCCAGAATCCCTAACAACCACAATGAGGGGCAGACTTATACGTGGAGGGACCTGCAAAGCTAAGACTGTCCTTCTGGGTGGATTGAAGGATCATCTCAAGACAATTAGGAGGAGCTGGAGGATTGTTTTTATTGGTTGTGGTACGAGTTATAATGCTGCTTTAGCTGCAAGGCCCATCTGGGAAGAACTTTCAGGCAAGTAGTGAATGATAGCTTATGTGGGCTGGAGATGTTAATTATTTTTACCAACTCTTTTCTTGTTTGCTTGCTTTCAAAACAGGAATTCCTGTGACAATGGAAATAGCAAGTGATCTTTTGGATCGTCAAGGCCCAATTTATAGAGAAGATACAGCAGCATTTATCAGTCAGTCTGGTGAAACAACAGATACCTTACATGCACTGGAATATGTCTCCAGAATGGTGCGTTATGTGTAGGAATTATTTATACTGTTGGCAGTGCAATTGCCAGAAATACACATTGTGGTGTCCATATAAATGCTGGTGCTGAGATAGGTGTGGCAAGCACCAAGGTGAGAGAGTACCTTTTGACATTCTGTTGCAGAAATGGTCCTCTCTTCTTCATGGTTTTCTTGTCTTCTTTTTTTTTCATTAAATTGATTTGCAGATATGCTTTTTGAGCAGGCATATACAAGTCAAACAGTTGTTATGGCTATGTTAGCTTTAGCAATTGGAGGGGATGCTATTTCTAATGAAGTGAGAAGAGAAGCAATAATTGATTGTCTTTTTGAACTTCCAAGTATGTGTCAATTCCTATCTTGCCTTCACAATTTCTGAACTTCTGTTGGATGTGCCTTTTCTTTCTATATTCATGTTGATAATTTTTTTGTATGAAACATTAAATCCATTGTTAATACCTTGTAGACAAAGTTAGAGAGGTGCTGAAGCTTGACCAGGAAATGAAATATCTTGCTAAGCTACTGATTGCAGAGCAGTCACTTCTCATGTTTGGCAGAGGATGCAATTATGCCACAGCTTTGGAAGGTTCTTTAAAAGTAAAGGAAGTGGCATTGATGCACAGTGAAGGAATACTTGATGGTGAGATGAAACATGGTCCTCTGGCTCTAGTGGATGAGTCTTCCCATTGTAGTGATTGCTACTCACGATGCTTGCTTAAGGTTAGCTTTTGTCGTACAGGTTTTACTTGCATCCGTGAAATCTGTATTTGTTCTAAAGCTGAAGTTGTCAATGTTAACGGCAAGCAACAATAAGTTATTCAGCAATTCCATGCCCGCAAAGGACGCCTTATTGTCATGTGCCCAAGGGGGGATGCTGCAGCCATGTCTCTTGGTGGAGCATGTAGAGTCATTGAAGTTCCTCAGGCGGAGGACTGTCTTCAGCCTGTAGTCAATATAGTTCCTTTGCAGGTACAGAGTACTTCCAATAGTTTTCTATGCTTGCCAAGATGCAGCATCTTTTTTTCCTACTCTACTGAATGCGTTATAATATGCTAAAGATGAAGCTATGATGTAGATAGGTGGAGCTGGATGGGAGCATGTAGCTTTCTTGTTTTTGCATTAAGAGTTCCAAAATTCCCTCTATGATTTGGCGTTTAGTTTTAAATGAGTTTTTTTTTTTTTTTTTTAAAGTCTCAACAAAAACAAAAGAAATCAATCTTATTGATTGAGCCTTAACCTTTGGCTGTTTTTATTTGTTTATTTATTCATTGCTTATAGAGTATTTTCACATTCTTGTTATTCCTTTTAAATTGCTTGTTTTGTTCTTTTTTAGATTTTTCTAATTTGTCGAACGTGAGATAATTTTTTGACATTTGGGGTGCAGTTGTTAGCGTATCATCTCACGGTCCTAAGAGGATACAATGTCAACCAGCAGAGGAACCTCGCAAAGAGTGTAACGACTATGACGACGGAGTAGAAGCCTACTAAGAGATTTCTTCTGGTTGTGTTTACCCAGCAGCAAAATGGATTATGCCATAAGAGTGTAAAGCATCTTATGGCACAGAGTAGGGGTGTCAAAAACTGAATAAAAAACCTAACCGAAAACCGAACCGAACCAAGCCGAACCAAAAAATTCGGTTTTTTTCAGTTCGGTTCTCATTAAAAACCGAATTTTTTTTATTGGCTCGATTTTTATCGATTATCGAATCAAACCGACAAACCGATACGAGTTTATTTCTTGGAAACGAAAAATATATACAACAGAAAAAAAAAAAACGAAAAAAAAAACAAATGCAAAAACCAAAAACTAAAAGTTGAAATCCAAAAATCGAAAGATCGAACCGAACCGAACCAAAATTTCGGTTCGGTTTGGTTCGGAAGTTTTTCTTATGGTTTGGTTCGGTTTTTCAAAAAAACCGAACCGAACCGTTGACACCCCTAACATAGAGTATCACTTGTACTTTTTGGAATAGCAATCCTCATAAGATGTTTATTTATGATCAATTAGGAAAAACTGTCTTAACCCACCTTTTTGTGCGTTCGTGTCTTGTTATGCAATTATTTGTTAATCTGCCTCCGAGTGTTGTGCTCATGGTACCTAAACATTATTTCAAGGTGGAGGTTGGAAGAGAAAGATTGTATCCTTGTTCAAGAAAAGAGAGCGGGCGGTATGACAAAGAATATGTTATTAAAGGTACAAGATTGATGGAATTGATCAAGTATTTGAGACAGGATTTGCTTCTTCTGCTAAGATCAGTTTTTGGCGTTAAGCATGTCTCTTGAGTGGTGATTGTCATATCGGTCATCAATGTAATTTGTACCATGTTCTAATTTCCTTTTTTAGTGTGATATTTAGCTCCATGATGTGGTTCAATTTGTAGACACGCAGAGCCCTCATGTATTCATATGGAAGGAATTTCGATGTCCCTCATGTATTCATATGGAAAGAATTTCGATGTCAACTTGCTCTGCGAGCAGTTCATACGTACGATACAATTCGACTCTTATTCTATCAATTAATCGTACGCAGAAGATACAACTCAACTCTCACTAGATTCCAACAAAAGCAAAACCCTATACCAACAAAAGCAAAACTCTAAGCTGCTTCTGGCAATGTTGACGGTCGTGCAACGCGATGTTATTTTTATTCTGGTGTTTCACTTTCCAGGGGCGTGCTACGGGTGGCACCCCGTAGGACATCTGGGGATGGGTCAACTTGGACCGATTCCCAATTCCGGCACGAAGCGTGCGCATCCATGACTGTGCGAGGCAAGAGCGGCGGGGCTGCTAGTCGGCGAGGACGGAAAACCTGGACAAAAATAGATAGAGTCTTGTGGTGAACCCATGTGTAAAGGTTTCGAGCAAGACAGGGCAAGAGGACCACGGGAAGCAACGCGAATGACAAGAGATAGGGTAATGATTGAATGGGGCCCGGGACCAACAGCGATGCGAGGGACGCCACCGAGAGCATGGCGGCGAGCATCATGAGGATGTGGAACGGTCGGGCACAACAAGCGGGAGCCAACGACAGATGAGTGACGAGCGCCAGTGCGCAGTAGAACAGAAGACAGAAGACGGCAAGAGAGGTGGCAAAAGGGTGGGTCTCGAATGGGGACTGGGGTTTCCCTTGGAATTTGACCTCGACAAAGTTGACTAGCACGGAAACAAGGAAGGCGAGGATGGCGTGGAAGGAAGTGAAGCCAGGGAATCTCGGACATTTGTGTCGGGACGACGGTCAGGCGGCATTGGTATCAGCTTCTTGAGGATCGGTAGTCCTGTGTAGAGGATGATTATCGAAAAGATGAGAGAAGGATGGCTAGAGGGGGAGCATATCTTGGCTGATTGCAGATGCCTAGGCAGATATATATATATATAGTTTATACGAGGCAAAATATTCAACTCCACGACTTTTTGGGTCTCTTGCGTTCCATAACTTTTTTTGGTCCTTGGGTCCCAAAGACCCAAAAAGTATTTTTTGGGTCTTTGGGACCCAAGGACCAAAAAAAGTTATGGAACGCAAGAGGAACTTTTTTTGGGTCTTTGGGACCCAAGGACCCAAAAAAAGTTATGGAACGCAAGAGGACGAGAGGAAGTTGTGGAGTTGAATATTTTGCCTAGTATAAACAGTGTCCAATTAGTCACTACAATTACCGAAGAGGCTATGATAACAGGCAGCTTCTGGGTTGCTTCCTGCCGACCCACCAGGGGAAACGAAAGGAAAGCCCCTTTCGAGCGCCATGTGATCCCGCAATTGAAGATGCTGCCACCCTCCACGTCAAGAGGGACTTGGGAGAGACACGTTGAGCCTCACCAATGATCCTAAAATTCTCTCCAATAGGATTAATACCTAAAAGTAGGGGTGTTAGGAACCGAACCGAAAATCGAACCGAAAAATTCGGTTTTTTCGGTTTGGTTCGGTTTTCGGTTCAGTTCGCATTAAAAACCGATATTTTTTTATTGATTCGGTTTTTATCGGTTAACCGAACCGAACCGAACCACAAACCGATAAACCATTAAAAATTCGATTTTATTCTCCCCCGACTCTCGTCTCCTTTGGCTCGATTTCGCGTGCCTCCCTCCAATCCATGGTGGCCCAGCTCGAGAGCCCCCAGCCCCCTCCCCAGCAGCAGCAGCAGTCACCGCTGCAGCGGCAGTGCGAGCGGGACGGTGATGGTTATCCGAGCGTCGACGTGGAGGGCGGGAGAGGAGTTGGGTAGGAGGCAGCAACGCTGGAGGTCGAAGAAGAAGCAGGCGAAGATGGATGAGATGGAGGCGAATTGCAAGAGAGCATTTTGAATAAAAGAGTGGGTCTTATCCGCAAAAGACAGGAGAGAGAAAGGAGGAAGACAAAGTCGCTGGTGTGCGCCCTCAGCCTCATCTCTCGCAACCTCCCCTTGTCCCCCGACCTGCAGCTATCTCCTCCATCTGCGACGACGCGGCGATGGGCGGCGGCGACAGGGAGGACAGCGCGAGTAGCGGATCCGAGGAGATTCCGGTGGTGGTCGAGAAGGGTCCGGTGAGTTTTTTTTTTTTTTCTCTTGGTCGTTGATTTTTTTGGGGGTTTTTGAAGATGCGAGCGTCCAGGAAGACGACGCAGAGAAGGAAAGAGGAAATAAAAGAAATGCAAAAAACTAAAAACCAAAAATCGAAAAACCGAAAGACTGAACCGAACCGAACCAAACTGAAATTTCGGTTCGGTTCGTATTCGGTTCGGTTCAGAAAATTTTCTAACGGTTCGGTTCGGTTCGGTTTTCAAAAACCGAACCGAACCGAACCATTGACACTCCTACCTAAAAGACCTTAAGGGTGCTCTCAATTCTATCCTAAAGCTTTTTTTATTTTATAAAAATCATCCAACTTTAGGTCCATTCCTAATTCCATCCTAAAATCTTTTATGTCTTAAGTTTAGTCGCAATTTTTCCCTGATTTTTTTTTTTTTTTTGTTTCATAAATCTGTCCCCATTAACCCTATATCTAAAATTCTCGAGCGAATTGTTCGAGGCTCCATGACCCGAGTGCCTCCAGCGCGAGCATCTTGAACGTGAGCTCTCCCACCACAAGAAATTGAAGACTCCCAAGCACGAGAGATTGAAGACCGAGCTCAAAATTGAAGATCCTTTATGGGTTGAAGTAGACTCTCTTTCGAGTAAGAACAATCGAAGAAAGTGAATCTTGATTTTTCTAGTTTTCACCCAAATATCAAATCCAATAAGATGTCGTTTGGATTGATATAAAAATTTATCCTCAAAAAATATCTTTTGAGATGTAAAATTTTAGGAAAAAATTATACCAATGATGTGAAATGCCATATCACTAATAAAAGTTTGTAATTTTTAGGATCAAATTAGGACTTGATCTAAAATCGGTGGTTTTTAATAAGACATAAAACAGTTAAGGTAGAATTAGAATAACTTTGCGAGGAAAAAAAAATCAGGTCAGAAATATCGTAGAAGAACCCCCCTAATATTCCAAAATTTTGGGTCTCCCTCTCGTCTACGAAGAGGACTCGCTCTCTCTTCTGCTTTACAAAATTCGCTCTCTCGCCTTCGCTCCCAATCCGCTGCTTTCTCCGGCGAATCGCTGCTGCCTCTGCATCCGCCGTCGCCTCCAGGAGCCCCGTCGGCCGCTGGAATATGGCAGCACCAAGTTTCGCACCGGAACTTGCACCGGTAATTCTAAATTGCACACCAAATGTTTGCACAATTACCTCTTTTCCTGTTCAGATCTGGACATGGGGTTTCGTTATTGGGGTTTGATCGGCGAAGTTTCTGGTATTGAGCTAATTGGGAAAACTGTGTGAATGGACATCTTACTTTTGATCTGATTTGCTGTGCAGGCCGATTATAAAGACCCCACATTTCAAGAGAAGTTTGTGTCCACGCTCGTTGAAGGGCTTAGGGAGTTGAATCTTGGGGTGCGGAATGGCAATATCCTCTCTTTCGAGGACTTCGTCGGCACTGATGAGTAATTACTTGCTACCTTGAACCTATTTTCCTAACAACACTGCTGTCGACTTGTTTTGGATTTTGGTCCTTAAGTGGTGGCTTGTGTTCTTATCTTAGTTTTGTTTTCCATGGTCTCAAAGGGTTCGGCTCCATAAGGTTCTTTCTCAGAGCTTCGATAGTACGGCCTAGCCTCTTCAGACTAAAAACGGGCGGGTGCGATCCATTGAATCTATTCCTCTTTTCTTATGCATGTAGAATTATGTATCTGGTTCAAAAGCAAAATACCCAAAAAAAAAAAAAAAAAAAGTCGAAAGATGGAGTACATAAGATGGCCTTTGTGAAAGAATTGTGGTGTGGTTTCTCTAATTCACTTGGGTTCCCAGCAATATAATGTGAGTTTCTTGACAGTACTGTTCACACATTTTGTTTCATAGAATGATATACGTAGCCGACCACTTAGCCTCCCACGTTAGCCTCCCGCCTCACCTTGCGATCTAGCAATTGAGGACATGGCCATGCTCCACCACATTAGCATAATCCCTTTCCACTCGGTGAGTGACACATGGAGCCATGTCCCACCAGGACAGATCTGAAAATTCTCTCTAATATTTCAAAATCTTGGGTCTCCCTCTTGTCAATGAAGAAGACTCTCTCTCTTCTTCTTTTCAAAATTGGCTTCTCTCTCGCCTTCACTCCCAATCCACTACATTCTCTGGTGCGTCGCTGCAGCATTATAAATAGATAGATTCACTTGACTATTGAAGTGTATTGAGCCACATCAAATTCTGGCGACACTGAGTGCAAAGCTTCTGAGTACAACTAAAAGAGAATGCAACAATTGATTGTCTTTTTTTGACCTTTCTAGTATGTGTCACTTCCTATCTCACCTTAACAATTTCTGAGCTTCTAAGTTGTATCTGCCTTTTTCGTCTGGACTTATTTTGAGAAAAAATTTTGTATGGAGCAGTAAATCTTTTACTTATATCTTGTAGACAAAGTTAGAGGGGTGCTGAAGCTTGACCGTGAAATGGAAGATCTTGCTAAGCTACTGATTGCAGAGCAGTCACTTCCCATGTTTGGCAGAGGATACAACTATGGTGCAGCTATGGAAGGTTCTTTAAGTAAAGGAAGTGGTATTAATGCACAGTGAAGGAATGCTTGCTTGCTGGTGAGATGAAACATCATCCTCTTGCTCTAGTGGATGACAGTCTACTTGTTGTAGCGATTACTATTTATGATGCTTGCTTCAGGTTAGCTTTTGCGGTAGAGGTTAACTTGCATCCCAGCATTCCCTATTTGGTCTAAACTGAAGGTGTCAATGTTAACAGCAAGGAACAATCAGTTATTCAGCAACTTCGTGCCAGTAAATGATGCCTAATTGTCATGTGCCCAAGCGGGGAGGCTGCAGCTGTGTCTTGTGGAGGAGTGTGTAGGGTCATTGAAGTTCCTTAGGTGGAGGACTGTCTTCAGCCTGTAGTCAATATAGTTCCTTTGCCAGTACAGGGTACTTATATAATTTCTTAATGCTTACTATCAAGAGAAAATCTCTCTATGCCTTGCCAAGATGCAACATTTTCTTTCTTATGTTGTACTGAATGCGCCATATCTTGCCGAATGCAAAGCTATGATGTAGATGGGGTGGAACTGGAAGGGAGCATTTAGTTTTCTGTTTTTTTTTTAATTTGTTTTATGCTCTTGGTGTTTGCTTTTGAATTAAGGGTTCCAAAATTCTCTCTATAATTTTTTGTTTAGTTTTTAAAGAGATTCCCTTTTTAAGTGTCAACTGGCACGAACAAAACCAATTATTGATTGAGCCTTATCATTATGCTGTTCTAACTATTTTGTTCTTATAAAGTACCTTAACATTACTGTTTCCTCTTTTCAGATGGTCTGTTTCATTTTAGTTGATTTGCTGATTCGTTGGACATGGGATAATTTTTAACTTTTGGGGTGGAGTTGTTGGTGTATCCAGCCTAAGAACCTCAATAAAAAATGTGACAACTGAGGGTGCGTTTGGCTGCACCCGTTTCTGTTCAGCGAACAGAAATTTCTGTTTTTGTTCCTGGGAACAAAAAAGGAACAAACGCGTTTGGGTGCGTTTTTTTTGTTCTTTTTGCCCTCAGAGAACAAAAAAGAAATGAAAAACAAAGAAACACAAATGAGAAATACTTTTTTTTTTTCTTTTTCTCTTATTTTCTTGTTCTTTTTCTTTTGGCCTGGCCGCCGGCCTCGGCCATGGCGGCGCCGCCGGCGAGGGCCGGCGGCCTCGCCCAGCCACACGGCGAGGCTCGCCGGCCCCGGCGAGGCCGAGGCTCGCCGTAGCCGGGCAAGGGTCGGCCTCGCCATGGCCGGGCGAGCTCGAGCTCGCCCAGATCCGGCGAGGCCGACCTCGCCTGGGGCCGGTGAGCCTCGGCCTCGCCGAGCCACCGCCAGTCGGCGTGGTGGTGGCTCGGCGAGGCCGAGGCTCGCCGGCCGCTCTTGGCCCGCGATCGGCCAAAAGAAGAAAAAAAAAATGAAAAAGAAAAAAAGGAAAAATAAGAAAAAAATAGAAAAAATAAAAGAAATAAAAAAATTATCCAAATTTACCAAACATGTTTCTGTTTATTTTTTATTTAGAACAAGAGTTTTACCAAACAGCGTTGTTTGTTCAAAATGTTAGAAAGATAAACACTTTTTTCTATTTTTGTTCCCTGAACAATTTTTAAACAAAAACACAACCAAACGCGCCCGAGTTAAAGCAATTTCTTCCAATTTTGTTCATGTGGCAGCAAAATGTATTATGTCATGAGAATATAAAGCGATTTTCCAGCAGAGTTTACATTCTATTGATCACGTTGATTCACTAATACTTGTACTTTTTTATTGAGTTAGGAAAAGCTGCCGTAACCCAACTTTTTGCGCGTTCACAGCTTGTTATGCGTTCACCTATTAATCTATACCTTGAAGTCATTATCATGGTACCTGATCATTGTTTTTAACAATTGACAGAGCAAGAATGGCTACATTTTAGTCTCATCTTGGATGCCATGCAAATTAGAGACAAATATGTAGTTCATTAGTGCCTTTATTTTAAAGGTCATGAAAATGGTTATTGCCGACATTTTAGTTATCATAATTAGCATTCTTGAGGGTGCAGCTATCCTCTAGTAACACCAAATTCGGAGACTCCTTTTTTATGGGGGACTTTGTTTGAAGTATCTTTTGCTGCATCATGAGATGCAAAAGGAGTCTGGTGAAGGGGAGAGGAAAATTGCATGCTTATTCTAGAAAAAGAGCAGGTGGTGAGAACCAAAAAAAGCGGTTATTAAAGGTGCAAAATTGATGAAATCAACTGAGTTTCTGAGACATGATTTTGCTTTTCACTGAGATTGGTTTTTGACGTGAAAATGTCTGTTGAGTGGCGATTTTCATCAAACTGTTATTGAACTCCACATGGTTCAAACCTTTCTTGGGAAATACTCTTGAGGTTACCTGTACTGTCTGTTGAATTGACTAAATGGGCATATTAGCATGTATTCCACCATGGAAACGTTCTGCTCTGTAGGCACAGTGGGGACTTGTGTATTTAAATGGAAAGATCTTCATGTCAACTCCCTCCAAAGCATTTGTTTATGGTCTCTCACTTGACACTTTGTTACCTGAGTTCAATTTGTTAGTCAATCTGTTATAAGATACAATGCGACTCTCACTAGATACCAGCAAAAAGCAAAGCCATAAGTTCCAACTGCGCTGTTATTTTGTCTAACACACTGTTATATGTTTCTTCCCTACTCACTTTTCCCTTTCCAGGGTGTGCGAGTTGCAGGCACTCTGGGACATTTTTAGCTCTGTCAACATGGACCAATTGCCACTTCTGGCACAAAGCGCATATCCACGACCATACGAGTCAAAAGTGGCCATGCTCTTCCACCATGTAGCCAGTGAAAACGAGACACTCGGACAGACATAAGTACAATCTTTTTTTGAACCCACATGTAAAGTTTTCAAGCAAGACCAAGCAAGAGGACGATGGAAAGCAATACCGATAACAACAAATAGGGGAAAGAGTGAAAGGGGCCTTGGAACAACAACGATGCAAGCGAAGCCACCGAGAGCGAAGCAGCGAGCATCATGAGGATGTGAAATGCTCGGGCACAACGAGCGGGAGCAAATGATAGATGAGCAACGAGTGCCAATGAGCTATAGAACAGAAGACAGAAGATGGCAACAGAGGTGGTAAAAGAGTGGGTTTCAAAAGGGGACTTCGGTTTCCCTTGATATTTCGCCTTAATGAAGTTGAGCAGCACGGGAACAATAAAGGTAAGATCCGCATGGTGGGAAGTGGAGGCAGGGAAACCTCGGACATTTCTGTGGGGACAACTGCCGAGCGGCATTGGAAACTGGAATAAGTTTCCAGATTATCCTTTATCCATGTACAGAACGATTATCAAAGTAATCAGATAGAAAGATGGGCTACTAGAACAGGGAAAATACTAATGCATTAGAGTGGGAGCAAATCTTCCTTTTCATAATGGAGTGGTTGAGCACTGCACTAGCAGATTGTCGAGCTATTCTGTTATTGTCTTGCCATTCTTAGGCAATTTGATGAACCTAGACCTAATGAGGGTGACATTATAGTCAAACTGTCGTCTTGCAGTGAATGCAACGGGGTTGGGGACATCACACATAAGATAGCATACTATGACTTTCATCCCATGTCCACGAAACTTTCACATTCATCTTCTGCTTCACTCATTGGAGGACAAACGAAAGTTGTCTAGTTTTCCTACTTTATAGAGCGCTTGATGGTCACCGCATATTTATTTCTTTATGGAGACAGAAGCAGACCCTCCAATGAGCCAAAAGAGTTTTAGTGCCTCCGAAATGCAAAATTCCAAAGTCAACATTGATGGACCTGACATAAGTACAATAATTTAAAAATAAGTTCCTCTGGAGCATACGGAAGTTTTGGCTCGGCAGCTTTGAAGCTGGTCTCAAGAGCCCCACCCATTCGTGCAAATAAGAATGGAAATAGACGGGTGTTACTAAACCACCGGCCACTGGGCCTCGGAGAGATTTGTTCGGATTATCTATTCCTGTCCATGTCGGTCGAGGCTAACGCCAGCAGATCTGAATCTACAAGGGCCCACCTCAATTCTTAGATTCAGTGCGCAGTGGCTTTTCAGCCATTGTTACTTGCTGCTTGCAGGCTCGAAAATCTCTCCTTCGCGTCTCCTCCCTGGCTCAACGTTGTTTAATCATGAAATATTGTTTATGGTCACCCCAGGTTTCTCACGGGGTTCGGTAAAGCTCTCCCGGTTGAAGTCGAGAAAAATTAGGTGCGACCAAGCTCACATGCAACATCCAAACTTGAGCAATCCCATTCACAGTATGCCCATCTTCTAGAGCAGATACACTGCTTATATGGTCACCTTCTACTGAACAATGGACACCCGTACCTATAGAACTACTTGATTAGGCTTCGAAAGCATGTCAGTCCTTCGAATCATGTCACTTAACCTGTATTAATAAGAACGAAAACAAAAGTGTGTACGGTACATTGATAACAAGTTGTCATTAATCAAGCCAAATAACAAGAAAGAGAAGTATAAGGTGAGGTCCATAAGAAATCATGCGGATCTGAATTTAAAGTATACCGAGGGGAGGGGTTTCAAGGGATTCGTCAACAAAGGGGAATGAAGAAGACGTTCTGGTACTAGAGAATATAATCATTACATGTATGCCAAACTTATGAGCTTTCTAAGGATCATACAATGGCTGGAGCGAGACAGCTTTGATATATGGCATTCTTTCATCATCTTTCCTGGTTTTGTACAGAACAGTTGAGAGATGAATCTGATTAGTCGCCATCATCTGAAAGACTTGATGACAATTATGTCATAGTCGCAGGATAAACACAGAGGGAGTTGTATGAATGATTATTTTCCTCTCCAATAGGCGAAAGCTTTAGTCAACACCACGAGAATAAACAAGTTACAGTCCTTTAAAATATAGTGAAAAGGATAATTACGCTTTTATGAAATCACAGTTCTTTCCAAAATGCGTAAAAATAAGGGATAACTACACCAAAAGATCTAAACCTCTGTTGAAAATTGCAATTCAATTCTAAAACCCTAAAAAAGTACAAGAAGTCATAATACTTGTTGAGTTGATTAATGTGGCCTTTCTTTTTATCTTTCACTTTCTTAAAATACAGAGTGTCTGTTGCTTTTTCTTTTTCTTTTTTCTCTTCATTTCTACTTTTGCTCTCCCTGTTACTATTCATCTTCTTCACCGCACAAGCTCAACGATAACGCAATCATCATCAGAGTTTGGCCGCCAACCAAGTCTCCAGAGCAATGTCACGACAGTTCTCTTCCCTACCGTCAACAGCCAGTGGCGAGGCCAAACAAGATCCTCCGGTTTCAATCACCATTTTTGGAGTTCCAATCACCAATTTTTAAGTTCCAAGCAGCCATTTTTTACTATGATAGTCATCAAGCTGTCCCCAATGTTCATTTCATGCCCCATCGACATCTGAGCGAGGGCCAGAGATAGCTAGAATTTGCTGCCGATCGAGACCTTAGAGCCCCTGTTTTCACTCTCTCCTGGACTTCACGTCCTTGTAACCCAGCTTTTTGCGTGTTCATGGCTTGTTATGCATTTACCTATTAATCTGCCTCGAAGACGTGATCATGGTACTAGAACACTGTTTCATGTCAACATGGCAAGAATGACTACAGCTTAGTTTCATCCAGGATGCTTTGCATCTTAGAGCAATATCGTAGTTCATTAATGACTTTATCCTGAAGGTCATGAAAAAATTTCTATTGCCAACATTTTAGTTATCTACCAAAATCTGTTTTTTTTATGAAGAACTTTGGTTGAAGTTATCCTTTGTTGCATCGGAAGACGTGAAGGGAGTCTGGTGGAGGTCTGAAGAGGAAGATCGTATCCCCTATCCAGAAAAAAAGAGTAGGTACTGGAAAAAAAGAAGTGGGTTATTAAAGGTGCAAGAATGATGAAATCGATCATCTGAGACCTGATTTTGCTTTTTCGAGTGGTGATTACGAGGCCTCTTGGATTCAACTAGAATGAATTCAATTTCAACACCCTCCAAAGCAGTCGTTCATGGTCTCCCTTTTGACTTTTTGTCAACCAAGTCCATTTTATTAATCAACCATATTACAAGATACAAAGCGGCTCTTCACTATATACCAATAAAAGCAAAGCCATAAGATCCAAAATGCGCTGATATTGGTTATCTAACTCGCCATATGTATGTTTCTTCCCTGCTCCTGTTTCCCTTTATAGGGTGTGAGAGTGGCAGGCACCCCATGGGACATTTTGCGGCCGTGTCAACATGGACCAATTGCCGATTCCGGTACAGAGCGCACATCCATGACCGTAAGAGGCAAAAGTGGGCGTGCCCTTCCACCGTGTAGTCGGCGAGAACTGGACACACGGAGAGACATAAGTACAATCCTGTGCTGCACCCACGTGTAAAGTTTTTGAGCGAGACCAGGCAAGAGGACCATGGAAAGCCATACGGGTAACAAGAAATAGGGGAAAGAGTGAAAAGGGCCTTGGAACAACAAGGAAGTAAGAGAGGCCACTAAGAGCAAAGCAGTCAGCACCATGAGGATGTGAAACACTCGGGCACAACAAGCGGGGGCCAATGATAAATGAGCAACATGTGCCAATGTGCAGTAGAACAGAAGACAGAAGATGGCAACGTAGGTGGAAGACCAGCGGGTGTGAAATAGGGTCTTGGGTTCCGCTTGATATTTTACCTCGATGAAGTTGACCAGAACGGGAACAATAAAGGCGAGGATGGAGTGGACGGAAGCAAAGGCAGAGCGGATGTCTGTGTGGGGACGACGGCCGGGCTGCATTGGAAAAGGTTTCTAAGTTATCCCCAGCCCTATGTAATGGACGATAAACAAAATGATCAGAGAAAGAGAGAGAGAGAGAAATAGCAACTAAAACAGAGAAAGTACTTGTGTATTAGAGTGTGAGCAAAGCTTGCTTTTTATAATGAAGTGCTTGGGCACTGCACTTGCAGCTCGTCCATTTCTTTTATAATTGACTTGCCACTGTTCAGGAGTTAAACGAACCTTCATCGAAGAGGGTTACATCACTGTCGACCTGTCGTCTTTCAGGGGTGAAATGCAACGAGTGGGGACATTGCACGAAAAATGCATACTAACACTCTACATTAATCTCCCTCTTTACACAGACAAAAGGAAAGTTGTCCAGCTTTTTACTACTTTATATGGCGTCGGATTTTCCCCGCATTTTCTCATGACGTAGCCAGGATAGCGAAACCTTCCAATGAGCCAAAAGAATTTTAAAAGTGCCCATGAAGGCAAGATTCCAAGTCAACAATCATGGGATATTTTTCGCTATGGGGTTCGGTAAAGCTCTCTAGGTTAAAGTCAATAATGATTGTCTTAAAAATTGAGGAAAAGTTCCACAAAGCAGAGTCATAAATGTAAGTTAGCGAGCGGGATTGAAAACTGCAACATGTTTCTAAGTTCCACAAAGCAGAGTCATAAATGAAGTTGGCGAGCGGGATTGGAAACTGTAACAGGTTTCTAGATTATACTTTGTTCTATGCACACGCTGATTATGGATCGGCGAGCGGCCGGCAAGCCGTCAACACCCTCCCCTGCGGTCACGCGAAAAGATTAGGGAATTTAGTTTAGAAAAAAGAATTCGTAAAAGTTCTTTACAAAGTGTAAATTTTTTTTTTCAAACCATATTTACATCAAAATTGCTTCCCATTTGTTTTTAGATTACAATTTACCAAACATCATTTAAATTTTGGAAAACCTCTTTTTATCTAAAGTCCTTCGGAGACTTACCCCAAACCAAACCAAATGCACCTATGGAGGCCTTAGAACAACAACGATGCAAGAGAAGCCACCGAGGGCGAGGCAACAAGAATCATGAGGATGCGAAACACTTGGGCACAACAAGCAGGAGCAAGTGAGAGATGAGCACCAAGTGTCAATGAGCAATAGAACAGAAGAAAGACGGAAGATGGCAACAGAGGTGGTGAAGGAGTGGGAGACGAAAGGGGACTGAGGCTTCTCTTGATATTTCGCCTCAGTGATGTTTGTTGGGGAAAATCCGTAATGATATTTTGAAAATGATAAAATAATCGAAGGCTATCAATATGTTTAATAATTGAGTAATCGGGTGAAAGATGCATAAGCTGTTATGTAAATAATGTCCTAATCGGGTCATCTAACGACGAGGAATACGCTATTTTTTCAATGGTGAACAAAGCATTGGATGTATGTATAGAAGCTGGAGGTACCCAAGTAAAAGGTAAACAAGTTAGAACAGGACATTTGGAAAGTTTGGAGGTACCGTGAACGGGTCAACAATAAGGTAGTGTCATGATTGCTAATATGCTTGGAATGATTAGTGGATAGAAGCTAGATTGAAGTTGAATATCAGCAAAAGTTTGATATAACCAGAAATTTACGGAAGGTGGACAGCACTAGAATACTACTTGGATATCAGCAACGTACTACATGATTACCAGCAGGGCCTAAACTGAATATTATCAGAGTATTGAAGGCTAGATATCAGCAGGGCATAAACAGGTTATTAGGAATGTGTTGAAGGCCAGATATCAGTAAAGTACAATTCTGAAGGCTGAATATAAGCAAAAGCCTGGCCATAGTCTGATATCATCAAACAACTAGAAAGCTGAATATTACCAAAACTGCTGATATAAGCAAAACATTTATACAACCTATAACAAAAATATCGTCACAAAAGATTATTATTCTAAGATATTTTATTTTATCCCTTTATAGCTTGTGATCATGTATGGACTTTTGTCATCGAAGATTTTGATTGACCAAGATTATCTAAGTAGAATAGTTAAATCACACAAAATATTTTGATTGATCTAAAAGCAGGATACTTTCCATAATTGAATTACTCTATTTCGGACATCAACATTTGATTGTATGAACGATAAAATCAATGGGAATTTATGATCGGTCGACTTCAATGGCTAGTTGATCTTCTCAATGATTGTCTAATTACTAGTTTGGAGATTGATCCCCTTAAAGAATATCCAATGGGAACATTGGATGTGGAGGAGTATAAAAGGAGACCAAGGCACCAAAGAAAGTGGGGGATCAAGAATTCATAAATCCAAATTTTCGAGTGGCATTGGAAATTGTAATAGGTTTCTAGACTATCCTTTGTCCTATGTACAAATGATTTTCAAAGTAATTAATAGGGGCAGGCATAGTTTCAAGATAGAACATGGAACTTGAGAACCGGACCACTAGAACTTGAGAACCAAACCGATGGAACTTGTCCAATTCTAAGTTCTAAAGTATGCAGAATAAGTTCTTGGTTCCAAAAATTAGAAAACCTATTTTTACAAGTAGATTATAGGTTCTAGATTGGTAAAACCTGGAACTTGGAACTTGGAATAAGTTTTTATATTTTTTTTTAGTCTATGTATTCGCATGATCATGTGATATTTCATGGTGTTCATTGATGAATGCATAATTTGGAACTATAGCTCAAGCTTCCATTTTATGACTAACACTTTTGCTTTTGTATATCTAAAATAAATTATAATCAATGAATTGTAGTAGCAAGTAGTAATTATTAAAGGTAATAATTCACTATAATTATTCAATTAATAATACATGTGAAACCTAGGTAGGCCCTGAAACCGATCCTAAAACCTATAACAAGGTAGATTCCAGGTTATAGAATATGCAGAGTAGGATTTAGATTCTAAAAAATGATAAACATGTTCCAACGGATAGATTTTGGGTGGTACAAAATTTGTAACCACTCAATCCTAATAACTAGAGAGAAAGATGGGCAACTAGAACAGGGAAAATACTAATGCATTAGTGTGGGAGAAAATCTTGCTTTTTCATATCGGAGTGACTAAGCACCGCACTAGCTGATTGTCGATCTATTCTATAATTGTCTTGCCACTCTTCAGCAGTACGGTGAAGCTAAGACCGAAGGAGCGTTACATTATAGTCATACTGTCGTCTTGTGACGAAAGCAACGGGGGGTGGGGACACCACACGTAAGATAGCATACCATAACTTTCAACCCCTGTCCACGAAACTCTTACATTCATCGTCTTTTTCACACACTGGATGACAAAACGAGAGTTTGTCTGGCTTTTCTGCTTT
Organism: Eucalyptus globulus; assembly: GCA_014182545.1. Taxonomy (NCBI): domain Eukaryota; kingdom Viridiplantae; phylum Streptophyta; class Magnoliopsida; order Myrtales; family Myrtaceae; genus Eucalyptus; species Eucalyptus globulus. Next base: position 15,865,511 of record CM024724.1, on the reverse strand, counting down.
ATAGAGCGCTGGATGGTCATCGCATATTTGTTTCTTCATGGAGACAGAAGTAGACCCTCCAACAAGCCAAGAGTTTAGTGCCTCCGAAATGCAAGATTCCAAGTCGACATTGATTAATCATGAAATGAGTATAGGAATATAAAAAGAAGTTCCACTGGAGCATGCGGAGGTTTTGGTTCGGCAGCTCGGGAGCTGGTCTCCGAACCCCCATCCCATTCGCCCAAATAAAAATGGAATGAGACGGGCGTAATGAAATTTACCGGTGGGCCTGGGAGGGATTTGTCCGTATCGGTCGAGGCTAATGCCAGTAGATCTGAATCTACAAGGGCCCACCTCAATTCTTAGATTCAGTGCGTAGCGGCTTTTCAGCCATTGTTGCTTGCCTCCTGCAGGCTCGAAAATCCCTGCTTCGCCTCTCCTCTGTGTCTCAACATTGGTCAATCATGAAACATTTGTTTATGGTAACCCAGGTTTCGGATGGGGTTCGGTAAAGCTCTCCCGGTTAGAGGCGATAAAAATCGTTTATTAAGTTGAGAGATGTTCCACAAAGCAGAGACGTGGATGGAGATGGAAGAGAAAGAAGGAATAATCTCTCTTCCCTGGCTTGCTCTTCGGGCCACTGCCATTATTAGGCTTTGTTAGTACTCTACACTTCACCTGCAGAAAAATTGCAGAAGCTTCTTACAATTTCCTATCCCATTTTTTCACTCTAGACAAATGATAATTAGGTGCGGCCAAGCTCACATGCAAGACGCAAACTTGAGCAAGCCCATTCTCAGTATGCCCATCTTCTAGAACAGATACCCTGCTTATATGGTCACCCTCTATTGTATAATGGAGACCTGTACCTATATTACTAACTTGGTAAGGCTTCAAAACCATGTCAGTCCTTCCAATCATGTCTCTTAGCCCCTATTAGATAGAACGGAAGCAGAAGTATGTACGTCACATCGAACAAATCGTCGTTACTCAAGCCGCATATAGAATTGTTGTGTGGCATCCCGAGAAAGAGAGGTATAAGGTGAGGTCCATAAGAAATATCATGGGGATCTGAATGTGAATCACATACCTAGGAGGAGGGGTCTCAAGCGATTCGTCCACAAAGGGGAATGAAGACATTCTTGTACTAGAGAATATGGTCATTATATCTATGCCAAATTTATAAGCTTTCTAAGGATCATACCATAGCCGGAGCAAGACTGCTTTGATATATGGCGTTATTTCATCATCTTTTCAGTCTCATCGTAGTAAGGGACAACTACTCCTGGATGTTTGCCGTCTTTAACAGATCGGCATGTCTTGACAAAACCGTTACTTTGGTCTGTTTCTTCACTGGCTACCTCTCTGATGCACGTTAAAAAGCAGAGCTTGCAAAATGTAGAGCTGACTTGTTATAGAAGCTAGCTGCTGCCCCCTTGACCTTTTTCCAGGTTTTGTACAGAACAGTTGAGAGGTGAATCTGACTAGTTGCTATCATCCAAAAGACTTGATGGCAATTATGTCATAGTCGCAGGATAAACAACACAAAGGGAGTGGCATGGATGATCATTTTCCTCACCGATCAAGGTGAAAGCTTTAGTCAATACCCGTGTGAATAAACAAATTACAGCCCCTTAAAATATAGTGGATAACTGAAGTTCTACACCTTTGTTGAAAAATGCGATTCAATTCAACGAATCTCAAAAAGTACAAGAAGTCATAGTGCTTGTTGAGTCGATTAATATGGCTTTTTTGTTACTTCTTTAAAATAGACTGTGTCTATTGCTTTTTCATTTTCTCTTCGTTTCAACACCTCCTCTCATTGTTACTATTCATCTTCTTCACCACACAAGCTCAACTACGACGCAATCATTATCGGTGTTTGCCCGCCAATTGTCTCCGGAGCAATGTCTCCACCAATCTCTTCCCTACCGTCAACAGCCAATGGCAAAGCCAAACAAGATCCCCTAGTTTCAGCTCACCATTTTTGGAGTTTCAAACAGCTCTCTTTTACTTTGACAGTTCTCGAGCTTTCCCCAACGCTCATCACGTACCCCTGTCAACATTTGAGTAAGGGCCAGCGACACCTAGAACTGAGACTCAACAACCCCCATGTTCATGCTCACATCTTAACCGTGACCCACCTTTCTCCTTGTTCACGGCTTGTTATGCATTTACTAATTAATCTCCCTTGAAGATGTAATCACAGTACCTGAACATCGTTTCATGATTGACATGGCCAGAATGACTACAGCTTAGTTTTATCCAGGACACCATGCAACTTAGAGGAATATTGTAGTTCATTAATGCCTTCATCCGGTCATGAGAATTCCATTGTATGCATTTTAGTTATTTACCGAAGTCGGAAAACTCCATTTCTTACGATGAACTTTAGTTGAAGTTATCCTTTGTTGCATTGTAAGATGTAAAAGGAGTCTGGGGGAGGTTGGAAGATGAAGATTGTACCCGCATAGGGGAAGAAGAGTAGGTGGTGGAACAAAGTGGGTCATTAAAAGTGCAAGATTGATGGAATCAATCGATTATCTGAGACCATATTTTGTTATTAAGAGTGGTGATTACGAGGCTTCTTGGATTCAAATGGAAAGAATTCAATGTCGACTCCCTCCAAAGCACCCCAAAGCAATCGTTCATGGTCTCACTTTTGACTTTTTGTCACCTCAGTCCATTCTATTAATCGACCATATTACAACATACAAAGCAACTCTTCACTATATACCTACAAAAGCAAAGCCATAAGATCCAAAATGCGCCGTTATTGGTTATCCAACTCGCTGTATATATGTTTCTTCCCTGCTTGTGTTTCCCTTTCCAAGGTGTGCGGGTCGCCAGCACCCCTTGGGACAATTTGGGGCCGTGTCAACGTGGAACAATTGCCTGTTCCGGTACAGAGCGCACATCCATGACCGTACGAGGCAAAAGTGAGCGCCCCCTTCCACCGTGCAGTCGGCAAGAACTGGACACACGGAGAGACCAAAGTATCATTTTGTGTTGAAACCACACGTAAACTTTTCGAGCGAGGCCAGGCAAGAGGACCACGGAAAGCCATACGGGTAACAAGAAATAGGGGAAAGAGTGAAAGGGACCTTGGAACAACAACGATGTAAGGGAAGCCACTAAGAGCAAAGCAGCGAGCATCATAACGATGCGCAACACTCGGGCACAAGTGGGAGCCAACGATAGGTGAGCAACATATGCCAATGTGCAATAGAACAGAAGACAGAAGATGGCAACGTAGGCGGTAGAACAGCGGGAGTCAAATGGGGACTCACCTCCCCCTTGATATTTTACCTCGATGAAGTTGACCAGCACGGGAACAATAAAAGCGAGAATAGAGTGGAACTCAGTGAAGGCAGGGAAGATGTCTGTGTGGGGACGACGGCCGGGCTGCATTGTAATAGACTTCTAGGTCGTCCCCAGCCCTATGTAATGGATAATTATCAAAATGATCAGAGAAGTACTCATGTATTAGAGTGGGAGCAAAGCTTGCTTTTTATAATGAAGGGGTTACGCACTTCACTTGCAGATTGCCCATCTCTTCTACAAATGCCTCGCCACCGTTCAGGAGTTCGACGAAGCTTCATCAAGGAGGGTTACATCATGTTCAACCTGACGTCTTTTGAGGGGTGAATGCAATAGCGAGTGGGGACATTGCACAAAAAATGCGTACTATATAGTAACGGATTCCATGTCACGTGCTTTACATTAATCTCCCCCTTTACACAGACAAAAGGAAGTTGTCTAGCTTTTTGCTCCTTTATATGGCATCGGATTATCCCCGCATTTTCTCATGACGGAGCCACGATAGCAAAACCTTCCAATGAGCCAGAAGAACTTAAAAGTACCCACGAATGCAAGACTTCAAGTCAACAATCATGGGATATTGTTTCTGATGGGGTTCGGTAAAGCTCTCTGGGTTAAAAGGCGATAATAATTCTCTTTAAAATTGGGAAAATGTTCCACAAAGCAGAGTCATAAATGGAGGTGGAAGAGAGAACCTCTCTTCTATGGTGCTCTTTGGGCCACTGCTATTGTTCACCTGTCCCTATAATCGGCTTTGTTTACACTGTACCTACAGTGCCGATTTGGCAAGGCTTAAATGCGCGTGGTCAAGATATCAAGAGTATGTCTGTCATCTCAATCATGTGGGTTCCTCACTTAACCATGATTAGATAGGACCGAAAACAAAAAGTATCTATGGCACATTAAACACCAAGTCATCAGTTCTCAAGCCAAATGTATAATTGTTGTGTAATATACTGAGAAAAAGAAGTAAAAAAGGTCGGGCCCATAAAAAATCATCACAAATGTAAAGAATACCTAGGGGAGGGGTCCTATAAGGAACTGACTAGTCACCAAAGGTGAATAAAGAAGACATAGAAGTAGTGGAGAATACATTCATTATAACTATGCCAAATTTATGAGCTTCCTAAAGATCACAAAATGGTTAGAGCAAGACTTCTTTGCCTACTTAACAGATCAACATGTCTTGACAATATTGTTAGTTTGGTCTGTTTCTTCACTGTTACCTCTCTGATACACGTTAAAAAAGCAAAGTTGTACAAATGAAGAACTTACTTGTTGCAGAAGCGAGATACAGCATCCCTGAACTTTTCAAGTTTTCTACATAACTATCGAAAGGTAAATATGATTAGTGCCATCATCTCAAAATATTGATGAAAGTTATGTCATAGGCACAAGATAAATGACACAAAGGGCGGTGGGAGTGGTCAATGACCACTTTCCTCTCCACCAATCAAGGTAAAAGCTTTAGTTTATACCATGCGAATAAACAATATGATCATTTAATGGAGTGGAAAGGAAAAGTAATGGCTTATCAAATAATCATCCCTTTCCAAATTCTTAAAAACAATGACTCATAATTAGGGGTGAGCATAGTCCAGGTTGGGCCGGTCCGCCCTAACCCTAAGACCAACCCACATAGTGCTGGTTCTCAATTTTTGGAACCAAGGACCGATCCTATTGAGCTTGGGACCAATGACCAAACCGACCCAATAGGTTCGGTCCGGTTCCAGAATCAACCCGGGATCAATATATAATTTTTTATTTCATTTTTTTCTATTTTTAAAAAAAAGCGATTGATGACCGAACTGGAGCCAATGGGTTCGGTCCAATTTTAAGGTCAATTTAGGACCAACTAATATTTTTTTTATTTCATTTTTTGTACTCCTTAAAAAAGCGGTTGAGGACCAAACTAACCCAATGGGTTTGGTCCGATTTCACGATCAACCCATGACCAACCAATAATTTTTTATTTCATTTTTTGTATCCCTTAAAAGGGAAATCGAGGACCATACCGACCCAATGGTTTAATGATGAGCGAGGTCAGCTAAGAAAGGCAAGCGGTTAAGGTCAAGTGGGGTAAGCATCTGTCACACCCCCAAAAACTACAAATAATGGGGATGACACGGCCGTCCTTCTTTACAAATGACGCAGCCTCAAACACAACCAACAAACTGATATTAACTTATATATATAAATATCATATAAGCCTTCAAATTGGTTGCAACATCAGAGTTTCTATAATCCACAAAAAAAAGAAAAGAGATATACGTTTAAAACTCAGACGATCCAACCACTAGTAAGGATCATTTTGCACCACTTCCTTAAACCATACCAAAAACAAAATAGAACTCCCCAAAAGTTTCCCACGACGGCACACTCGCTCTATTCGCCGCTAGCTGAGGAACCTGAAAAGATTAAATGAGGAATGGGATGAGCAACCACAGCTCAGTGAGTAGTACATATCTTCTAAGCAGATCGAACAACCACTATGCATGTATACAAGGCAATACCAAACTTCATAACGCCAACTTAATATATAAAATACGTATTGAATCTTATAAGAGTTATTTCTTATCATCAAAGATTTATAATAATATGGAAAGCTCATTTGAATCGCCATCAAAAGTCAAGTATCAATGGTCGAATCCATTGAATAATCTCCATCAAAAAGACATATCAATGGTCTATCCATTGATCAATCTTTTGCTCAATTACTAACCATGGTCATGACACAACGCCTTGTGACAAGGCGACCAAGATTCTCCCTTGGTAAGGTCTCCACCTACAAATCCGGTGGCTAGGCCTAGAAGGATATCCTAAACCTGGTATGCATACCCCAAAAACCCCTCACTGGGTTCACAGTCATATTGAGCATAAATAACCATTCTCCAATACCATAAATCCAATCCAAAAATCAATATCTTAAACCAAACAAATAACATTTTGCAACATAGCCCATCATCCATTTCATACTCATTTCTCAAATCATCATAAATCTTTCCATAAATCAGTCGCAAAGCAATTTCATATATGTTTCTCCACAAACCTTATATAACGTGCTTTTCAAAGATTCACAATCAACCAAGAGGTAGCAATTGCTCGATCTGGCTTTTATGCAATAAAAATGCTCTTCTCAATTCAATATATGTATATATATACTTCAAGACATGATTTTATAAAACCAAAGAAGATATAGTACAACTCACATTGTCGTCTATGACCAAATGACAAACGATACTTGTATCGTCAAACTCAAAGCCCTATCAAATAACCGAAGAATAATGTTAAAATCTAATAAAATTCTATCTCGACTACAAAATGACTAAGTTACGCCTTAACTCTAACAAAAGGACTTATGTGCGCTAACAAGTCGCATAACCAAAGCGATTGTTCAAACCATTCGCAACATGAAGTTTAAGCGCAAGACTTGATTGAGCCTTAACTCTCTCTTCCAAACCCCGATCCGAACATACTTATAATCAATAGAGAGCCCTTGACACATATTACAAGAATCTCAAATTGGCCGCCCACAAATCAAGCCGAAAAATGACAAAAATACGGCCCAAAGCTGCTGGACGTGTACTGTTCACTGCACACGGGAAACTTTGAAATTTTGTTTCGGACAAACCATAAACTCAAATCACGATCCGTAGAATCCCACGGCTCCACAACACCCTAAACTACCATTACTACAAAAATACGTGGCTCAACGACTCCAAAATCGGACTTCGCCGCTCGATTTTCCAAAAATTCCGAATTTGAGTTCCAAATTCAAAAATTTCTTCAATTGGACGAATGAGGGGCTTGATCTCTTACCGGGTGCTGCGTTATGGAGTCGGGTCGGCTTGGCGAGGCATCCGAGGCGTGCACGTGCCAAAACTTCTTTCCTTTCTTCCCCTTTCTCTTCTTCTTCTTATTCTTCTTCTTCTTCTTCTTTTCTTTCTTTTCTTTTTGGTCGAGGAAACTCTCAGCTTCTATTTAGCCGAGCCCTCTCCCATCTCCTTTTTCTTTTCTTTTTTTTCTTACGTTATTAACTTTTCGACTTCTTTTTCCGTTTATTCTTTTGGGGCCTTTAAAACTTCATTTTCTGTTTCTTCTTTTGGGGCCCACTAGCCTAACGTTACAACATCAAACAAAATGAGTATCGAATGTCGAGCGAGAAACAACAAGCCAAGCGAGCATCGAGTGGCGAGTGGCACGAGTGACCCAAAGCGAGCGAGGCGAGTGTCAAGTGGTGAGTGTCAAGTGGTGAGCCAAGAAGTTGTTTCTTTTGATTTTGGTAAATTGAAGATTAAATGGACAAATAAGACATAAAAGAATGAATACTAAAGGTTGATGTCATAAGGAGTTGTTTATGCATTTTTGGACGCTATGAGGACTTCTTACAAAACCATTTTCCTAATTCGTAAATTATGACTATTGACACTGTAAAAAAATATTAAAAATTTAAGTTATTAAAGAACAATGTAAAATTACTTAAACTCCTCGATAAAGAATTGTTTAATATTGTTGACTCCGTTTATTTTAAGATTTTCTCTATATAAAAAAAATTATAAGTAATATATTAGATGTATATATAGTCAGGATTAGTTCGGATTGGACCGACTCAGAACTCTCAAGACCGATGACCAACCTGCACAGTGTTGGTCTAGGAATTCTAGGACCAAGGACCGGCCCAATCTCTCTGGGAACCGGACCAGGACCGACAATGTTGGGCCGGTCCAGGGTTGGTCCAGGGTTAACCTTGGACCCTGAACCAATGCTTATCCCTATTCACAATTGAAACACATATTCAACTAGTACAAAACTAGAAATTCAGATTTTCTCTTCCTCATTGACTTCAAGCCCGCTGGTTCATTTCTCTCTATAGACATATGAGGATTTCACCCAGTTTGACATGATATAAATGGTGACAGTCAGCTCAACAAGGATAGACAAGACACATGCATTAAATAAATTAGCTTTTAGTTAACATTTTAAAAAAGAATTGCTCTTGTTGTCCTCATTAAGCCACACATTTATCCAAGAAAACTACTTCCATCAAGTAATGTCAAACTTATCAGATAAAGGGGTAATAGGGGCACAAAAACTTTATATTCAACATTCTCTACGTGAAAAACAGACCATCACTGAAAGGACTACTGGACCACTACTGACTAACCACTAGTGAATATATTATTTCACCATGAAGATTAATCACAAAATAACACAATGACTATTTATCCCCAAGATAACATTATTATATGCAATATGACCTGACAAAATGAGATGTCCAGAAGATTCATCATAAAATAACACAATGACTATTCACCACCAGGATGACATGATAAATTAACAGATTCATTTTAGTGCCAATCGCCCCTACGCATATCTGCAGTCACGTTAAAATTCTAGTACTTGGTTTTTAACCTTAGACTTGGGGGTTATATTCCCTCAACTTATGAGCCCCGAGTTTGATAACTTGATCTCAGCTTGGTGTTTCCTTCTCCTTGCGCTCTTAGACAATTTACGTGAATCCTCATGTAATTCAACTTGCGGTTACTTTAAATCTTCTGAGCTACCCCTTTCAGCGGTTGATGCATTACAATAACTTTAACGCCACTTTTTCTTACCAGACTTTCATTGCCTCTGATTGTTGTGTACTCTCCATTCCATCTCCCCAAAAGGAGCAAGCTTGTTCAAAGAAACATACCAATTTAGTCCTTTGTCATCCATCATCAGAATTTATTAAGTGCTCAGCCCATATCAGTTCGGTTTGATTTTTGCATACTTAAACCTTGTCATCCAATCCCCAATTGTATCCTCAGAATCTAACTTAAAACTCCTCCATCATTGCCTCTTTAGCTCTCTATAGCAAAGACAGTTTCCGTTTACGTTTTCCATCCTCAGGAGATAGTTTCTTCATTCTGTGCCTCGACAATGTGATCAGATTCCTCCTCCTCCTCCTTATCTTCATCTTTGGCATAAATTGGGAAGATCAAATATTGTTTAGAAAGCTAGTCATTCGAAATTCAACTAACTATTTAAATGGAATTGCTCAATGACCCCAACCCAGTAAAGAAAATGTTTGCATTATGTAACTACAAAGTCTTCAGCAATCACTGCTAAAATCTTTTACCATTAGGTGAGAACAGCCTTTTTATCGCAATACTTTGTCCATAGTGCCCTTTTAAAGTATTTGCTAAGCTACATCTCATGTGCTTTGACAATGTGAGAGTAAGATCTGCATAACTAGCACATCCTTTTTACAATAGATCAGGTGTTCTATTGCATCAGATTTATGTCGGAGAAGGCTCATTCATGCTAAAAAAAGTAACTCTCAAACGGCTTCCATTTCATTATTTCAAAAACAAGGACAAATGTAGAAATTAATTTAGAAAAACTTTTTTAATTTTCGCATAGGTGGGCTGCAGAATCATGATTGTTGGAGTACTTGCAATTACACTATTTCTGTTTTCGCACTCTGTTTTGCTCTTGCATCCATATACAAATAATTAATAAAATACTAAGTTAAAAAAAATGAAGAATAGAAATTGTTTTAGTTCACAAGACAAAATGTATGCAGGGCTACTCCCAAATGGTTGTAGAACCAAACGAGATGTACCTCATCCAACCCAACCCCAGACTCTTTGTTCCCAATCTATTTGGCTTTCTGACTACCGTTATTTAAGTGGTATCCCTAAATTTAAATGGATTCGCCACTGAAACACGTGAACAAAGACATGAACTGGGTAAATATAAAATAAAGAGATGCTTCCAGTTCATCCAAATCAGAAGCTTTTGCTAGATCCATATGATCTACTAAGCAGATCTTGACATAATCCAAAAATATAGTCAGCATTAAAACATTTTGGACATCTATTTTATTTCACCTGCACATAGTTAGTATTGAGAACGGCAAAGATTACTAGTTACTAGTTTCAATTGGCGAGGATAAGGGCACGCCCCCGAGAACCATAATTAACGGCCAAGACGTTAACACCATCCAGCAATAATATCAGGAAGAATTATTTTACTTGGTGTTCTCCATAGCTCTGATCCACTACGGATGGAAATGAGGTAACTTCTTCAAAAGCACCCACTTAAGTAAAATTTATACCGTTATCTTCCGTTTCGAAAATGGAAAGAAGGTAACTTTTTTCAAAGAAGAAGCCATGAATTACAAGGCAAATGCACCTGGCTGTTTGATATATGCCAAGTAGAAATTTACCGTTTGTATCACAAAAGCTCATCCACACCATCACATGGAAGACATCTCTGGGAAATAGAATAGGATTGTTAGTCTTGCTTTAATTTTAAAGGGGCAAAGAAAGTTAAGAATAATTATCAATGATAACCAATTTGAACAATATAGTTCTCGTCCATTATGAAAATATCAGCATGCTCCAGATTACTTCATGACCATCCAACATGTGAAAATTGAAGCTTTGTGTGTGGCTTGGGAGAGAGGGCATTCCGGCTACTGAATACTACAAATCAATAGTGCCACATTGTATTTTCCTCTTTACTCTAAACTCTGTTCACGAACAAACAGAGGCTAATCTAAGGATTACATTTCAATCATCATAAAGGGTTCACAACCGAAACTTCAATTCGAGTTAAACCAGCTAGAAATATGAGAAAGCAAACTTTTTCAATAAAGCACTCTTCTTCCTTAACACAAAACCTGGAAAGCAAATTATCATGCTTAAGTGATACATAATAATATGACAATAAAGTGGAAGGAAAGCAAAAGTTCACTGAGCATGAGATGCTATATCACAACACGGTCTCATGTACTTGAAATAGAATTAACAATTACTGCATTGATGGAAGAAACAATGTAGTCCCCCCAGGAGGACTCAAAATATTGGATGGCAGTTTTATCCGATAAAAGTCATCTTCTTGCAGCAATTTCCACGAAAAATAGGGCCAAGCCACGGTCAGAACATTAGCAAACGCACATTACATGATTGAAATTGGAAGACCTGGAACTTGTCCTTGTCGACTACAATAAAAGCATTCCTCAAGAACCACAGCTTGGTGAGATTCTAAAATCAAATAGCAAAACAGCTCAATCAGGCAATCAATTCAGAAAAGCAAAGAGAAAGGAAAAGAATATGAAGAAGAATTAGAAGACCTAACCTGGGGGAATGGCTATGCCAAATTTATGAGATCTCTAAGGATCGTAGAATGGCTAGACGAAGACTGCTTTGACATATCTAGCATTATCTCATCATTATCTTTTCAGTCTCATATTACTAAGTGACAACTACTTCTCGATATTTGCCATTCTTAACAGATCAAAATGTCTTGACAAAATCGTCACTTTGATCTTTTCTTCACTAATTACCCCTTTGATGCATGTAGAAAAGCAAAGATTGCAAAATGAAGAACTGCATTGTTGCAGGATTTGTCAAGTTTTTTATAGAGCAGTTGAAAGATGAATCCGATTAGAGCTATCACCCCAAAAAATTGATGACAATCATGTCATAGGCACAAGATAAACAACATAAAGGAAGTGCTGTCGATGACCACGTTCCTCCCCAATCAAGGAGAAAGCTTTAGTCAATACCCATGCGAATAAACAAACTACGTTCCTTTGAGTGGAAAAGAAAAGTACAGGCTTCATCATCCTTTTCATTACACTTGAAACCAATTACTAACATTTGAAAAACATATTCAACTAGTACACCTAGAAATTTCAATCTTCTCATCCTCTTTTGAACTCAAGCCCACCAATTTATTTCTCTATATAAACACATGACAAGTGCACCCAGTATGGCATAATAAACCCAGCGACAGTCAACAACGATAGGTAACTCGCATGCATAAGATACATAGGCTCTCTAGTTAATGGTAAAAAAGATCAAAAATTAAGCCAGACAGTTGTTGAGACAATTATTTCCAGTAGGTAAAGGCAAATTTACCAGATAAAGGGGTCTTAGGTGATTGAGTTTGTTGGAGAAACTTCATTGAAAAAGCTTTATAAAAAAAGGGACACCACTAAAAGGACTAACTTAATCAAGATTGACCAACTACTACAATATATATTTTATGACTTGACAAAATGAGACATCCAGCAGATTAATAACAAAATAACACAATGACCGTTCATCACTGAGATCACATGACAACAGATTCATTTTAGTGCCAGCCACCCCAAAACAACTTTTCCACTTGAGCAAAATACAACTTCTAAATAAATTTCTCTAAAAGATGAAAGAACTCAGATACCTCACAAAAATTTTAAGCATCTTCCTTAAGATGCAACACATAACATCCTTATGTCTGAACCACAAAAAATGTCTCAAACACATATATATTGACTAGAAAGCTCTAAGACCAGAGCCCTCCCACCTTGGTTTAGTGCTAGTCATGTTGGAATTCTAGCTCTTGGTTTTACCCTTAGAGTTGGGGGTTATTTTTCCATAAGCTATGAGCCTCGAATTTGATAACTTAACCTCAGCTTGGCGTCTCCTCCTCCTTGCATTCTTAGACAATTTACCCGAATCCTCATGTAATTCAACTTTTTGTGACTTTCCATCTTCCAAGCTACCCTTTTCAGCAGTTGATGCATTAGAATAATCTTTACGCCTCTTTTTCTTGTCGGACCTCCGTTTTCCTTCTTCAAGAAGCTCCTTCGTCTTCAGTTTAAGCTGGTGCCTCTGATTGTTGTGTACTCTCCATTCCTTCTCCCTATAAGGAGCAAGCTTCTTCAAGGAAACATACTGATTTAGTTCGTTGTCATCCATCATCAGAATTTCTGAAGTGTTCAATCCATATCTGTTCGGTTTAATCTTTGCATACTTAAACCTTGTCTTCAAATCTCCAATTGTATCCTCATAATCTAACTTATAATACTCCTCCATCATTGCCTCTTTAGCTCTCTTTAGCAATGATAGTTTCCGCTTCCTTTTACGTTTTCCATCCTCAGAAGATATAGTTTCTTCATTCTGCGCCTTGGGGACGTGATCAGAATCCTCTGCCTCCCTCCTCCTCCTCCTCCTCCTCCTCCTCCTCATCATCATCATCACCGTCATCTTCACCTCCATCATTTAACTTGTGTCTTAAGCTTCTTTCTCTAGCTGCTACGAATCCATCCTTCGACTCTGATTCATCCCAGCCAACCGGTAGTCCTAGCAATTCATCTTCCTTCTCGAAGTCTGGTTTTTCGATTTCTCCACCATCTTCATCTCTGTCACTGCCAAAGTCAGGGTCCACATCATCTGCATTGTAATACTTTTGATTAAAAACTTGCTTCATCATCCTATCATATTCCTCAGGATCGAAGTCATCATCAAGATCAACTCCATCCAATGGGCAGTCCCCATCTTCATCTATCCCAGCAATCTGCTTAAACTTTTCGAGTTTCTGCTTCATCTCCTCCTTTTTTAAATTCTTCAAGTGCTTCAACTCCTCCTTCCTTTCCATCTCAGCAATTTTCATCCTCTCCTCCTTGCTCTCTCTCTGCTTCTTCCTAGCCGTCTCTTTCTTCCTCACTGACCCCTCAATGGTCCTCGAATGACCCAATACCCTGTCACCTGCATTCTCCTCATACCTGAAATTCGTTTCATAATCCTCTTGCTTCTCAATCTCCTCCTCATCCATCAACAACTCTTCCAACTCCTCCTCATTAACATGTCCTTTGCTCTTCTTATCCTTATCAACCCACATCTTATTCAGAAAGAACTCCTTCAGAAACATCTCATTCTCACCCAAAGCCTCGCTCCTGCCAAAATATTCATCCAGCTTCTGCTGAAACTCTGCACCATCACCACCTTCAACTGGCTCACCATCATCTCTCCTCTTCAATGTCAAAAAATCACCACCGTCGCCATCAACCTCTGCAGCCTCTGCAGCCTCCGCAGCTTCCAAGAAAGCCCTTCTCATCTCCTCTTGCTCCTCACTGTAGCTCTTCTTCTTGGTAACCTCTGTTTGCTCATCATCAAAATCAGGTCCCTCCTCAATCAGGTGCTTGGCCACCACATCTTTCAGGTAAAGCTTATGTTTTCTGTCCTTCGACTCCTTCTCTTCATCTCCGTCACTATCTTCAGACTCGAAAAGAGCGACATTCTTCTCTTTAAGACTCGGGTCTCGGCTTCGCACCTTAAGTAGCGCATTAAAGAAGTCCAGGTCCTTCTTACTAGCCTTACTCACATCAACATCATCATCCAAAGATGATGAGGACTCGGAGGACTCGTCACCTGATTCAGAGGATGAGTCATCTCTGACGAGGCCCTTCTTTTTGAGGTCCTGAAGCCGATGGAGGTCCTCGCGCTTCTTGTTATGCTCGAAACGGCGAGCATATTCTTTGTTGATCTCAATCTTTGACACATTCTCGTCATCAGAATCGCCACCATCAAACAGCTTCATCCCCATCCCTGAAGCAACAGTCATCAATCACAAGCCTCTGCTTATTCAACAGACAACAAAGGGAGACAACAATCTGTTCCAGCAAATAGATGGAGCACATTGCACAAAAACAAGAACAAAAAGAAGAATAAGAAGAAGCACAGTGAATTGGAGATTAAAAAATTAGCTTAAAAAAAGACATGCAACAACAAGGTCACAGCCCTCTGAATTGAGATCAGAAACATCCCTGTCCTGATTAGGGTTTATCCTCTCGTTTTCTACAAGAAAGAAACAAACAAAGATAAAGAGACCGAAAGGCTGAGCGCGAAACTCCGGCCAACTGAATTGGCAAGCATTCGACAAAGATTTTCCTTACAACCAACCGACCAACCCCGTCGAGTTCGGTAGCATGAATTCACTAATTACAAATCGTCAGCTAACCCCGTCAAAACTATGCCTTTTACAAACTATTTCCTGTTTCTATGACAGAACACCGAACACCGAATAAAATCAGAGACACAGCATGTCGCGTCAGAAAATTCCGGGCAAGAACCGAGGAAAGACTAGGGGCAATCTTCGGACCTTATCCTGGGTTCTTTAGGTAACGCCGATTCCTCCGATTCCAACAGAAGGGGGCAAACAAAAATCATGGGGTCTCGCGAAAAACAGCGATGAAACTATGAATCCTTCCGAGAAAATAGTGGCGAATGGTCAAGCACAGAACAAGCAAAAAGAAAAAAAGAAACGGATTGGAGCTTGGCCTACCGAGGTGAAAGAAGCAAGAAGAGAGACCGCCGGAATACCGAGAAAGTCAGCCTCTCCGTCCCTCGCCGCCCCCTGGCGGAGGTCGTTGCGGCGGCCGGCGTTCGAGGTTGTTGTCTTGCCGGCGGCGGAGCGCGAACGCGAGAAACCCTAGAAAGTGAGAATCTGGTCGTTCGATCTGAACCGGGTGAAGTGCAGTTGGGTTGTGCAAAATAAGGCAGTCGCGGCTTCTCGTTTCCTTAAGTTGTTTTGGGCTCTATACAAAGCCCAAAAAACTTTCATTAGGGAATTGATTTAATTCGAGGAGTTAAAAACAAATAATAATAAGAAGGGAAAAGACCATAAAAAACCCTAAACTTTGCCCAAGTAACACATTTATCCCAAAAAAATTTTATAAAGTGAAAAAAAAACTTTTCAAATTGATCGCCCAGAAGCCATGGCCAAGGCGCGGCCAAATAAAGTAAGAAAAAAAGGAAAAGGAAAAGAAAAAGAAAAGGAAAAGAAAAAAGAAAAAGGAAAAATAAGAAGAAAATAAAAAATTAAAATTAAAATATTAACAAATTCAAAGAAATAACACATTTATCATCAATGACATTTTTGTCTTATTTTTTCCAAAGAAACACATTTTTGTTTCGAAACACAAATCGAAACAAAAAAAGGAACAAAAAGGGAACAAAGGAAAAAGAAAGACCATCCGGCTTTCCACCGCCGCCCTTTCGAAAAAGGTCTCCACACTCGCGAAAGGCCGGGCGGGCGGCGGCGGCGCGCGGGGGCTCGCCGTGGGGTCTCGAAAAAAGGAAAAATAAGAAAAAGAGAAATAAAAATTAAAATTAAAATATTAACAAATTAAAAGAAATAAAAAATTATACGCTGAAGCTCGCTAGGCCGGCGAGCTTACCGGGCGAACGCCAAGGCCACGGTTGGCCAAGCGCTTCTGGCGACCGCCAAAAGTAGAAAAAAGGAAAAGGAAAAAGAAAAAGAAAAAAAAAGGAAAAAGAAAAAGAAAAAAAGGAAAAAATAAGAAAGAAAATAAAAATTAAAATTAAAATATTAACAAATTAAAAGAAATAAAAAAATTATACAAACTTACCAAACGTGTTTCTATTCTTATTATATTTCTTTTTTACTAAACACGTTTTAAATCGCTCCTGCGAAACGTAAACACTTTTTTATTTTAACAATTTTTAAATGTAAACGCAAACAAAACCCTGAAAATGCATTGCAAGACTTATTTCTGCTCCTGAACAAATTTGTTTTTTGTCTCTAAAAAAAATAAAGTAAACGTTGTGTGCGCACAAGGCCGTTCTTTTTTTTGTTTCTTTTTCGCTTAACAAAAAGAAATGTAAACAAAGTTAAACACAAAACTTCGCTTTGCTTCAAACACAAATCAGAAACACTTTTTTTTTTTTTTTTTTTTTTTTTGTTCTTCTTTTTTGGCCGGTCGCCGGCCTCGGCCATGGCCGGCGACCGGCCGACGAGGGCCGGCGGCCTCGCCCAGCCACGGCGAGGCTCGCCGGCCCCGGCGAGGCCGACGCTCGCCGTCCCCGGCGAGGCCGACGCTCGCCGTAGCTGGGCGAGGGTCGGCCTCGCCATGGCTGGGCGAGCTCGGCGAGCCTCGGCCTCGCCGGATCTGGGCGAGCTCGAGCTCGCCCAGCCATGGCGAGGCCGACCTCGCGCCGGCCTGGGCGAGCTCGATCTCGCCCAGATCCGGCGAGGCCGAGCTCGCCCAGCGGCCGGCGAGCCTCGGCCTCGCCTGGCGGTGGCCCGGCGAGGCCGCGCCTCGCCGGATCAAGGCGAGGCCGACCTCGCGCCGGCCTGGGCGAGCTCGATCTCGCCCAGATCCGGCCTCGAGCTCGCCCAGGCCGGCGAGGCCGAGCTCGCCCAGCGGCCGGCGAGCCTCGGCCTCGCCTGGCGGTGGCCCGGCGAGGCCGCGCCTCGCCCGCCGCTGGGCGAGCTCGGCCCTCGCCGGCCGGTCGCCGGCCAAGGCCTGGCCGGCGACCGGCCAAAAGAAGAAAAAAATGAAAAAGAAAAAAAAAAAAAAAAAAAAAAAAAGAAAAAAATAGAAAAATAAAAGAAATAAAAAAATTATCCAAATTTACCAAACATGTTTCGTTTATTTTTATTCCCCGAACAAGTTCAAACGCGTATTTTTGTTCAAAAATTATTCCCTAACAGAAATATTTTTTTCTATTTCTGCCTTCCCTAACAATTTTTAAATAAACACAAACAAACGCGCCTTAATCTTATTTTTCTATTTTTCCTTTTTTCTTTTTTTCTTATTCTTCCCACCGCCCGCCAAGGCGGAGTCGGTGGAGGAAAGCTGGCGTTCAGCGAGGGCACCCCTCGCCTGAACTGGCGAGGACCGCCCTCACCCGCGTCGGGCGAGGACGGCCCTCGCAAGATTTGGTGAGGGCACCCCTTGCCCGACGCCGACAAGGGCCTGGCGAGGTCACGAGGGAGGCCCTTGCCCGACCCAGCCGAGGGCCGCCCTCGCCCGATGCCAATGAGGGCCACCCTAGCTAGCCCAAGTGAGGGTGACCCTCGCCGGATGCTGGCTTCCCTCCGCTGACCAGAGAGAACGAAAAAAAAAAAAGAGTAAAAAGACTAAAATGCCTTATAATTTATGGTAAATGTGTCACACGACAAAAGTTCAAATTTTTTTTATCACAAATAAAAAGTTTAGGGTAAATGTGTCACTATTGGCAAAGTTTAAGATTTTTCATATCACAAAAAAATTTTTTTTGGTAAATCTATCACTTTGAGTAAAGTTTAGAGTTTTTCATGGTTTTTTCCCTAATAAGAAAAAAAGAACAACTTTAACCATGTGAAAATGAGTAAAATGTAATAAAGAGGAGGAACTCTATTGTCGGATTGCACGCACAGTAGGATCAATACGTTAAAGGATAACGAAATAAATCCGTCGCTCAAATGAAATTAGGTGAAACTATAACTGCAAATTCAATTTAACTATTTCTCTTTAGAGCGTACGATACCCCTTGAATTTTGGGAGCAGTCTATATTGATGAATCTCTCCATCTTGGTCTTTGGAGTTTTGTGTACTTTCAAATGTTGATGTGAATCGTTCGGACTAATGCATGATTTCTCCATGCCATTTGTTAAAATGAAGTAAGATTAGCGTTCTCATCATATCGTCATTACTCCGCGCATGTTTTGTTAACGAATAGGTCCCATTAAATAGACTTAACATTTTTCTTTTTCTTTTTTTAAAATAGACTTAACATTCGCACATTGAAAAAGGAAAGAGTTTTGTGCATGATTCCATATATAGAAAACTAGAATCTGCTTTCCTAAACAGTTGATTCAAAGAAAAACATGGTCATATTTCGGGAAACAAATGGATTATCAATACCCCATCATTTGGTTTCCCCAGGTTGGAACAGAAAACAAGTACAGGGTTCAACCATTCACCCCAAGTCCCACATCCGCCATGCCATTAAGATATAAATAATGCAACCAAGCAAGCCTCCTGACAGTGCACGAGTCCTTTTACTTTCGCTCAGCAACCAGCTCGCTGCCGTGTTTTACATCGCATGATGAAGTCATTCGAGCCATCTTGACATCCCCTAAATCTGCAAAGAAACCTATGCGAGAACAAAACCTAAATCCCCATGAATCCATCCTTCATCTTCTTCTCACAGCTGCTGGACCACGCTGAGCTGGGGCTGCACCCTGTGGTTGGCCACCTGCCTGCTCCTCAGGAGGCATATTCATTGCCTGTGTTACGGCGTTCATGACTATGAGTCCAAGAGGGATCACGTACATCCACTGAAAATCACAGGAATCAATGATGAGAAATTGGAGATTTTAACTTCTGAGGGACTAATATTTTGCAAAGGGAAAAGGCGAACTCACATATTTGGCCCAAAATGATTTTTCCGGTGGCTTCACAACTTCAGCCTCTCCATTCTCTCCAAGGGATATCTCTTCCGCGAATACTGGAGTCCTGCAACAGGTGAAAAATACGACAAATAAAGCACCTACTTTCCTGTATGAATGCAAACCTACTATATAACACCATGTAGGTACTCGACATGACAATTTCTTTTACACCCCAGACAGATTGGCTTAGCATTTTATTTCCAAACGTTAATAAGTTACTATCACACCAGATGCCTTCACATTGTCTTCATTCTCCCACCAACTAGATACTCTTCGTAAGCACATATGCTGATTTGTTACCACTAATACATCTCCGTAGTGAAAATAGAGTGGAAACATGAGTTGACTTTTAGAGTATTTATAGAATGTTCTGCCTGGTCATAAAATAATGGAAAAACAAGGCTATGAGAGATTACGAAGGAGAAAATGAAAAAATGATATTACTAGACCATGTACCTTGGTGCCTGCTCACTGTTCTTCAAAATAGTATGTGAGTTAAACGACCACTTTGCTGGCTGAAACATAAGAAACGTTATCATGAATGGAAAAGTTACAAGGGCATGGCCAAACTTAAGAACAGTTGAACATCAACAGATCATCAATGCTGAATATGCAATTGTTTAAAAGGCTCATGCTTTTGCCACTCCAAATATGGCCAAAGACACCACTCCCACTTTGAATGATTGTTATTATCCCTTGCTGATCCTACTTTAGCATGCTGTTGGATCTTACAAATTTTCAATTGCAAAGACAATTGAGGGGCCCGCTCTTGATTTAAACTCATTTCTTACTCTTTTTTTCCCCTTCTTTTTGTTTGGTTTCTTCTTTTTTTGCTTTTTGTTTTTCCATTTGGGACGATATTGGTCATCCTCTTTTCCAAGAAAAATATTTTTTTTGGCAGATAGCCAACTAATTGTTGTGTTAATGAGTTGCATTTTTTTTTTTTTTTCATTTTGTACTGGGATATTCAAAAAATAACCTAAGTAGAAGTAAAAGTGGAAAAAATCATCTACTACTATTAACAGATGCCTTTGGTTTAATCAAAATTTCACTATATGCCATTATGCTATGGTCCATGTATTTAATCTGCTCAACTTTCATTTTATTGGGTGAACCTAGCAGTCCATTTTATTTTATTTTCCATGTCATTACTACATGATTTCTTAACAGATACTTTTAGAAAAAGATTAACAACACGACAGAGAAAAGTACATTAAAAATCTAAACATCCATTATTACCATGCAAATTCAAAAGAAAAAGCTCCGTAAAACATTAGTACATGGAAAAGTCATCACTACATGAATGAAAGTTGAGCAGTTAAACACACAGATTATAGCGTAACAAAGTAGTAAATTTTAAATTAAACCAAAGACATTTGTTAACGCAAGCAAATGATTCTTTCACTCAACTGTGCTTAGGTTAATTTTTTAACAATGGTTTCCGTGTACAAAACAAAGAAAAGTATGCAACTCATTAGCACAATATCTAGCTGGCTATCCACTGAAAGAAACTATTTGTGGAAAAGAGGACCACCAATTTCATCCCAAGTGGAAAAAGAAAACAAGAAAGATAAGAAGCCAGACAAAAAGAAGAAAAAAAAGGCAACAGTAAATCAAGATTAGGCCCCACATATGCCTTAGTCATCACAATTGAAACTTTTTAAGTTCCAGCGTTATGCTAAAGTGGAACTCGCAAGGGACAATGTCGTCCATTCAAAATGGTAGGGGCATCTCCAACCATCCATATTTAAGGTGAAAAATGTGCGAGTTTTTTAAAATTATAAAAACATTTTCCTAACATGACCTCCTTGAGTCAGTTTTTCCATCCCCAACCACAATCTAAGGATTACTAATTGATCAGAAAGAAGTCCCACACCTTTTTAAGGACAATGGCCAAGTTAAAAGATGGTTACAACTGAATGACATATTCATTATATTCAGCATATATTAGGAACCAGATGAAATTTGGTTTGGAAGCTATTCATTCAGGCTTCAACGCAGATATTCAAAATGAACTGCATAATGACCTTAACCCAAGAAAGAAAGAGTTTGCATCCTGTAACTTAAAAATCTTCAGCAGCCACACTAAAACCTTTTCCCATTAACTGACAACAGCTTTATCGTCACAATATTCTGTCAGCAGTGCCCACAAAGTACTCCATCTTATGCGCTTCAACAATGTGAAAGAGCAAGATCTGCATGACTAGCTCATTCTTCTCATATTAAGATCAGGGATCTTATGGCATCAGATTAACTTTCATGCAAATCATAGAGAAACTCTCAAACAGCTACCATTTCATTATTTCAGAAAGCAAGGACACACATAGGAGTTAATTTACAAAACACTGTTTTGATTTTCGCAAAGGTTGGCTGCAAATTCATGATTGTTTAATTGTATTTGCAAATACACTATCTCTGCTTTTGCACTCTGGTATGCACTTGCAGCTATATATAGAAATAATGGATAACATTCTTAGTAAAAAGGAAAGTGAAAATTAAGAATCTGTTTTACTTCACAAGACAAAATATATGGAATTCTAATCCCAAGTGGTCATAGAACAGACCAAGATATACATTGGCTGACCCGACCCCACACTCTTTGTTCCTGACCTATATGACTTTCTAACTAGAGTTATTTAAGTACTATCCCTAGATTAGATCAAATTCTTCACGAAAACACACAATCAAAGACATAAGCTGGGTACATATAAAAGGAAAGAGATGTTTCCAGTTCATCCAAATCAGAAGCTTTTTCTACATCCATATGATCTACTAAGCAGGTCTTGACATAATCCAGATATATAGCCAGCATTAAGACATTTCGGACAGTTCTTTCTTCACCTGAGCATACGTATTGAGAAGAGAGAAGATTGTTACTTACTAGTTTCAGTTGGCGAGGATAAGGGCATGCCCCAGGAGGACCGTAATTAACAGCCAAGATGTTAACACCATCCTGCAACAATATAAAGTACAATAAAATATCAACATTAATCGGAAGATGGAAAGAAGATAAATTTTCCAAAGAAGAAGCTATGAGTTACAAACGAAATATATCCGGCTATTTGATCCATGCCAAGTAGATATTTACCATGTGTATCACAAAGTGCTCATCCAAACCATCGCGTGGAAGACATCTCTGGGGAATAGAATAGGATTGTCAATCTTACTTTAATTTTAGAGAGGCAAACATAGTTAACAAGAATAAGCTATCATTGATCACCAGTTAAAAAAAAAAAAAAAAAAAAAGTTCTTATCCCTTATGAAAGATATCAGCATGCTCCTTACCAAAAAAAAAAAAAAAAAAAAAAAATTTCCTTACCAAAAAAAGATATCAGCATGCTCAAAATAACTTCATTACCCTTCACCATATGAAAATCGAAGCCACTGTGTGTGTGGTTTGGGCCACAGGGGACATTCCATCTACTGAATACTACAAATCAATCATGCCACAACGTATTTTCCTATTCACTCTAAACTCCATTTAAGGAAAAATAAGAGCTTATCTAAAGATTACATTTTGATCATCAGAAAGGGTTGACAACCCAAACTTCAATTCGGGCTAAAACTAGCTAAGAATATGCGCAATTAAGCAATCTTTTCACATAAAGCACTCCTTCCAGAACACAAATCTTGGCTAGCAACGATCATGCCTATGCGAGCAATCAAAACACGTCGCAACAGAACACACAATTCTACATCACAACACAGTCTCATGTGGATGGAGTAAAGTAAACAATTACCGCTTTAATGGAAGAAACAATGTAGTCCCTCCCGGGAGGACTCAGAACATTGGATGGCAGCCTTATCCTGTAAAAGTCATCATCTTGCAGCAATTTCTGCAACAATGAGGGGCCAGACGACGGTCAGAACACAGCAAAACCTTACATCGCACGATTCGAATCGGAAAGGAAAACGCGACGTCACCTGGAACTTCTCCTTGTC
Source organism: Eucalyptus globulus (assembly GCA_014182545.1). Taxonomy (NCBI): domain Eukaryota; kingdom Viridiplantae; phylum Streptophyta; class Magnoliopsida; order Myrtales; family Myrtaceae; genus Eucalyptus; species Eucalyptus globulus. The sequence goes on along the minus strand of CM024724.1, from coordinate 15,842,270 downwards.
GACTTCCGTGAGAGCATTCCTCGAGAACCGCAGCTTGGTGAGAGTCTACCAACCAAACACACCGAACCACCTCGATCAGGCGATCGATTTGGAAAAGCAAAAGAGAAAGGAAACGAAGAAGAAGAAGGGCTGACCTGGGGGCCGTGGGACCAGGTCTTGAGGCGGGCGGAGAAAGTGCCGGCGGGGGAGAAATCGGAGTCGCCGAAGGCGTGCTCGAGGGGGAACTGGAACTTCGAGTCGGACTCGGCGGCATCCGAGTACCTCTTCCGGGATCGGGGCGGCGTGACCGGATCGACCCCGACCCCGACCCCGACCCCGGCTCCTCCGATCGCCGCCCCCAGATCGTCCTCCTGCTCGATCAGGAGCTCATCGGACTGGAAGGCACCGGCGCGGTGGTGACGCGACGCGGCCGCCAGCAGCAACACCGCCACCGCCGTCAAGATCCTCCACAGCTTCTCGCCCTCCATTGCTTCCGATGCCGCTGCTGCTGGTGCTGTGCCGTGCTCCAGCTTTGCAAACTCCGATTTGACCTTCGAAGGTCGACAGAGAGAGTAGATGGGCCGGATATGGGCCGTTGATGGTTATGCATTTGGGCCACATTTGGGCCAGGCCCAACTAAACTTGTCTTCCCCTTTGCATTTGATATTGGGATAGGCAGCTGGGCCGGTTTAACCCGGAAATAGAACCGAATTTAGCGTTGTCCGACAAGATTGAGGCCGGCTCGCATGTGGACCGGGCCGATTCCCGGTTAACTGGCCTTGACCGGTTCGGCTCCCCTAGACCGATCGCTCCTAATTTGATATGCAAGACCAAGAACGAATCTGTCCAATCCGATTGATCTGCGATTTTGCATAAATGAATTTGATTAGATTGCCGTAATAGAGCATGTTCATCCAGCTGGATTAGTCTCGTGTGGACTAGAATGATCTGGTGTGCTTGTTCTCAACTATATAGGTTAAAGATAAAAGTCACTTATGTACCGTACCGATTGAAATGATTGGTATCAGCCAAAAAACCAGTGATTTGTATAGGCTCCAAAATTTTTTCCATTATTATGATTTCATTCATTTTGCAAAAAATAATTAATTAAAAGATATTTAAAATTATCACTTATATCACTTGAAATAGCTAGTTAATGGAGAATATTTTCTTTATGTCTAAATATTTTCCTTGACGACGAAATATTTTTCATTTATTTATTTTTATAAGCAATATAAGTCATTTTTTTAAATGCTTTTGATTTTTTTTTTTTTTTTTTTGGGTGAAACAATTGCACACTCGTGCTTCAAACTATGTACTTGCAAATAAAATTATTTGGCGTGGATTACTCTGCAATATTAAGAGCATCTCTAGAGTAGGATTACTTTTTGTTCTTGATCGTGTGCGTTGGTAATAGGAACAAAGTTCTTTCTGTACCAAATTCAGAGGAGCTCGGGAGTCGGATTTTTCACCCGGTTCTTGTCCGTGTGTATCGGCAATTACAATTGTTAGGAGCGGATCTCTTCTTTCCAAATTTAGAGTATCTCGAGAGTCAAATTCCTTCCAAATCTTGATGGTATGCATTAGCATTGCGATCGTGTCCTTCTATAATAATTTTGAGCACCCTGATAGTGGGATTCTCTCCGATCATTGTTTGCGCGGGTCAATAATCAGAATTGTCAGGAGCAAACTTACTTGTCAAAATTTACAACGTTTTGGGTTTTGCACGATGGATATCGACTTGAGGTTAGTCTGTATGACCATGTGTCAGCCTCGAGTGCTTTTATTGCTCTGCTGACTGCACAGTGATAGGTCAACTTTAAACATGAGGTACTCCCCTAAAAAAAAAAAAAAAAAAAAAACTGTCAACGGACAATCATTTAATTGTTTCTACATTCTAGAAGTGTCAGCAATCAATTCGACCAACCTAAACATCCTAGAAGCGCCCAAAAAGGGCAGTGTCTAGATCTATGTCCCACGATCCCACGAGCAATGGACCTATCGTCAACGCCCCCAACGAAACGTAGACAGGAATAGCAGCGTCTCGAGCACTCACGACATCCTAGAAGAACCTAGCGCCTTGTCCCGAAACTCCATCGACCTGTCTTTTTCCAAGGGGAACATCCTCGAACGAAGGAGAACATCGGACTGCTGCAAAGCAACGCTTTCCCGCATCACGACAGAATACGGTGCTTCCTTGCTGGATATTATTCCATCTCCGCACACACGTGTGTCACGATACGTGCAAAAAAGGGAAGAAAAAAAAAAGCCCTAAAGGTATAGTCGAAGCAAAATACTTGTAAAATGAGATCTTCACGTAAAGAAACTAAAGCTTACGCGTTGGGATTACACCAACTGCATCAAATTCGCTAGATCTCAATAACTTAATCAGTTTATAGCCTCTACAAAACGTGTCATGAATTTTAAGATAGCCATATCTCGAGACCAATACTTTGAATTGATATTAAAAAAAAAAGAGCCATTAAGATATCTATTTAAATAATGGTATAATAGAAAGATACGGACTCACATTTATCTTTGAAAGGTGAGAGGTTTATGAATTTACATGATTGCTTTCTTGATAATTCCATATTACTCAAGTGTTTATTAGAAAGAGAGACACGTTATTATACTATGAATTCAGTATAATGCATTGGACTTTTTCGTGAAACCTTATAGTAAAGTTACGAGGTTAGAATCCTCTCATCGTTTGCTTAGTCATACGGAGAAACTACACATAAAAAAAATGGAGGATATCTCATGTTATATTTGATAACTCCACTAAACAATTCATCTAAAGTAGAACGACCTCCATTAATCAAATAAAGCCAAACTTTCATGTCATTAAACAGAGATTAGTTTTAGTAAAGAAATCCTTAGTGACACAAAGCAATTCCACCAATGCTTTCTAAGCGACTGATAGGACATCGCCACGTGTCGAAGTGCCAGACCCGACACCCGTACTTCAAGAGGGTCCACCGTCGTTCTTGTTTTCGTTCTTGCCCGTGAAGCCACTCGACCCATCAAGAACCTTCTCTCTTTCGCACGTTATTATACCCCCTCCCCTCCACGACCTCCGCACTCCATTCCTTGCTAACCCAAGAAGCCAAGCAACAAGCTGCCACGAAAGCTTTCCTTCGATCCGAACGCACCCAGCTGAGGAAGAAGAGCGAAGAGGAAGATCGAAGCAGAAGATGTGGACGCAGCCTTACAGGAAGAGCGACCCTGAGGCCGGGGACAGGTCGCTGTACCCGGCCATGCTGGAGAGCCCGCAGCTCCGGTGGGCCTTCATCCGCAAGGTCTACTCCATCCTGGCCTTCCAGTTGCTCGCCACGATCGCCGTCGGCGCCGTCGTCGTCTACGTCCACCCCATCGCCCACTTCTTCACCTCCACCCCGGGCGGCCTCGCCCTCTATATCGTCCTCTTCATTGTGCCCTTCATCGGTGCGTCCGGCTCCGTGTTCTTGAATTGTGTTCCGGCTTTTGATGGTTTTTTCCAGCACTTGTTTCGAATGATGGAACACTTCCCCTTTCACTTCATTCGTATATTACAGTTAACGCATGTTGGTCTTTTTTTTTTTCTCTTTTTAAATTTAAAACTCCTAGACAGATTTTCATGTCACTCGGATGGCGATAACCTATTGACATCCAGGTATAAAATTTAGTAGAAATATGATGGAAAAGCAGAAGGTAAATGTTGCTTATTTTTAACGTAAACAATCGCGCGGCTTCTTTTCTTCTCTGGGATTGGGGTTACACTAGAGATGTTTAACTTAACATGTGGAGATAGACTGAGTTGTGAATGATGTGACGGTGCTAGAATTGATGTTGATGTGGTCATGGTACATCTTTTTCGCATATAGAGCATGAGAATGATGGTTTTAAGATTTGATGCAGTTCTCTGTCCATTGTACTACTACCATCAGCGGCATCCTGTGAACTACCTGCTGCTCGGGATATTCACCATCTCGCTCGCGTTTGTGGTTGGACTGACTTGTGCATTCACGAGTGGTGAGTACAAATCTTGAAGTGGCTTGCTGTTGGTTGCTTCTATCATTTTCTGGTGTGATCTTGATGCTTTATGCTTTTCAAGAGATGGTAGATGCATACTGGCAGATGAATGTGGAGAAAGTGTCGACAGAATTATAGTAAAAGACTTATCTTAATGAAGAGATGGTTTTGATGTACATTCGGTAAGTCAAACAACGCTAGGTCGAGCTTGTCTCTCTGAGACTTTGGTAGGTTATAATTTGGCTTTACATGTTCCGGCAGGTATAAGAGTAGAACCTCTTGTTCTGGAATGAAATTATGATTTCAATGGTAATAGGAAGTAAATCCAGTTGAATATAGTAAATTAGTGTCTTCAATCGCTAACTAGAATCATTTTTCATGATCACTGCTGAGGATCTGGCATCTTGTCACGTATGCATTTCAGACCTGTTTCTGGAATAAATTTGATGCGCAGCACTTCATTAGTGCAGACCCAGAAAACAAACTGAAGATTTTTAACTGTGCCCGAACAGAATTACTAATTGCCGATTTCTTTCCATAATCGGGGACTAGGTTGGGGCCTTGCAGTCTTACATGTGCTCTGCAATGCAAGTGGTTGTCTACTCGTGTTGTAGGGAGCAAAAATGGTGCGACATTATTATGTAGACTGGGAATGTAAAAGTTCGTCACTTTGGCGAGCAACTCACTCTCCTTCGGATAAGTTTCAGAAAATAAGCCATCAATCAGGAATTTTTGGCTTGCTTCAGCTATCAGTTTAGTGGCTAATCAACTTCTTATTAATCTTTCTTCTGTTTTCTTAGTTTAGGCATGAAATGCAAAGCTTTCAATCGATTTCAGGGTTGCCCTGTTGCTGATACATGAAGATGCTTGAGGACATGATGACTGAAGCAGCATAAAATGATCAGTTGCAGCGTAACTTCACCTGTTTAAATGAACAAAGCCTCTTTGTTTTTGTGTCACGTTTACTTGGGTTGGCTCCAGACTTGCAGATTACAGTTGATATATATTGTAGATGATCAATCCGCTGTCTTGTTCGGCTCTGGCTCGCTTGATGTTTTAAGCTATACTCAGTCAATTTTACGGGATCGAGGATCTTTTAACTCAATGTCGTGTACGTAGTAATTGCCAATGGAAGTTTAATTCTTTTTTCCCATATGCGGGTGCAGGGAAAATCATCCTCGAATCTGTTATCTTGACGACCGCTGTGGTAGTGAGTCTTACCCTCTACACTTTCTGGGCTGCGAGGAGAGGCCATGACTTCAACTTCCTAGGGCCCTTCTTGTTCGGTGCTATCTTCGCACTTATGATCTTTGCTTTTATACAGGTATGGCTTTTGCTTTTATACAGCTATGACTAGAAAATTGCATTTCGTCGATTTGGATCCCTTGTAATCTGTTGTTGAAACATGAAGAGAGGGAGGGGACAGACATGGGATGATGATTTGTCAGTGCTATTTTAACCACAGTATTTTTGTCTCATGTTGGCATGTTGGTATGGTCGGCTTATTTTTGGTTTCATCTTTTCTTAATAATTCCAGAGGCGCTATACCAAGTGTTCTTACCAGATGCAAATTTAAAGTTTTTCGCAAACGTTTTGCACTCTCTATCCTCTGTGTATCCTATATGTGCTGCTTTACATATGTCGTCGTGTTATACATCTCACCGTCATTGATGGCATTGATGCTTTTGCCATATTGGATGCAGTTACTGTTCCCTCTTGGTAGGATCTCGCTCATGGTGTATGGATGTTTGGCGTCGATCATATTCTGTGGGTACATCATATACGACACGGACAACCTGATCAAGCGCTACTCCTACGATGAATACATATGGGCCTCTGTATCGCTGTATTTGGATGTAATCAATCTCTTCCTGTCCTTGCTCACGATCTTCGGAGCTGCGGAGAGCTGATGGGTCTTCTTACTGCTTGAAAGCTTTAAATTCCTCTGTTTTTGACCCAGAAAACATCAAATGGACATTGGCACATACTGTTTGTCATATATGATCCGTAGCAACTATGTGAACCAATGGATCGATTTGTTGATAGTGTACATTTTTCTTCTGTTGTACTTTTGTTTCCTTAGTGACCAATCTGTATTGTATAAACATCATCTGTGATCTTTTATTGGTGCTATATGGAAAATCCTTTCAATTAAACACTAAATGTCTCATTTCTCTTGTAAAAGATGGCCTTAAAACATGAAACTTCATTACTCTGTTCGAACTTGGAACGAATCGAGCCCAAAACATGATCTTTGGTTCCCTCCTTGTCCTTGTTTTTTACAATTGAACTCTAAAAAGGGCTATTCTTGTAGAGCCTCTCTCGTGGGAGAAGCAAGCTGCCCTTAGGCGAGACCAAGTTTAGGCAACCCGGGCCTTCATGAGTTTCTGGGCTTTGTCTTTCAGACCTTTCATTGCTCGATGCAGACATTGTGTTGCTACACACGGCTTGGTTTGGGTCTGTTCTTGTTTTCAGAGATGCAGGTTGTTTGGCATGTTTGCCGTCTTCGCATTTGGCGTTCAAACATCTTTTCTTTTCGTTTAGCATGCTGGAAAATTGATTTATGCCCGTGCCATTCAGAGTCATGGCAGTTCCGAGTGTATCACGTTGAATCGCCTGAGTTTGCTCCTGGTACTGTGCGTTTGCTGAACTTCAATTGTTGTATAGTCAGCCTTACTCGATTGCTTGCATATTTTGTCAGTTTGGGCAAGAATTGATCACAATAGGGACGAGGAACATCGCATGCAAGTTGCTGTGGGATTCTTGACAAAGAGATGTGTCCATGCAGGGCGCCCCCGAAAGCAAAGGGCCAGTGCCTTTGTGAACCTTACAAAATGCATAAGGGGGGATCTATTGGCAAAGAAAGGGAGATAACGAGGATCTAAGATAGTCAATGAAGTGATATTTGCAATCTTAAAAAAGAGACGGCATTCACTTTTCTTAAGCCGGAGGCGATCGGTGATCTCTGTTTCAATCCTCTGATGCTCTTGTTCTTAGTTGCTGAGGCATTGCTATGTAGTATGTCAAGTTAGTTACATGCAACCCTAGACTCTGCAAAATGAGAAACTAGAAGTTCTAAAAACAAAAAGGAGCATAAAAGAAAAGTGGAATTCTAGATGATGCCTTTATGTTGGGGGCATGGATGGGTCATCCTGCCTCTTGTCCCTGGTCTTTTGCAGAGGCAGAGATTCTCCTCAAGCGATGGCCATGCTTGCTTTGCACAGGTTCAGACCCATGGTCACGACTTGCCGCTCTAGATTTCGACTTTCCTGTGTCCCTTCCAATTGCCATCTCTCCCATAGCATCGACTGCTGGCAAACTTTAATCGGGAATTCTGGTCACGAGTTTGTCGCGTGACAATGATCAAGCCACGATAGTCGGGCCACACTGAACTGCACGTTTTGATCAAGATAACTTGAAGAGAAACAAATGCGTTACTGACAAGAATCTTTCACCATATTTTGCCAACCACGCTTGCCAACATTCATTGACAGAGCTCTTGTCTTGAAAATTGCAAAGTGCAGACTTCAAGCTTTCCGTGAATGCAAGAATCGATAAGTCTAGACATCGAGGAAAGAAGATTATGGATGATCAAAATAGTGATAAAGTCAGCCCAAGGCAATAATCTTTGACCGACTCATTTGCTCTCAATGAAGTACGTCTAGAAGCAAGGAAACGAAAGGACATAGCCGGATATGCTCTGCAAAGAGCTTTCCATCGATGTCTGAGTTCGCCTCTGTCACGTGTTTAGATCAGAAGATATCACTACTTTCCACCGTGGCTTTCCATTGCTGTCGTCATCAAGAGGAAAACTCGTAATTTAGGTGGACTGGCTTATATCTGAACGATTGCATCCTCACAATGGTGTGAGCTTTACAGATCATGTGGATCAACTGGACTTTCAGTTTCTTATCCTCAGTCGATTCTCTATCATATATTAGAGTTAAAGATAGGCATATGATGGCTCCGGGCGGCGGTGGCGGTGGGCGATGGCTCCGGGCGGTTGACGGTGGTCGCGGCAAGAAAATAAAATTAAAAAAGAAAATCAGCTTATTTCTAGAAATTGTTCCCGAGAACAAGAAGCAACTTTTTTTTGCTTCTCAAAACTGTTCCCGGGAACAAAATGGGAACAAAAAATTGAGAAATTGTTCCCGAGAACAAATGTTTTACCAAACAGGTTTCTGTTCTTTTTTTGTTCCGAGAAACCAAAGAACAGAAATTTTGAGGAACAGAAATGTTGTCATGCAGCACCTAAGAGGAATTGATCTTTTCTGGAACATCCCAGGAAGAAACTCTGTCAAAGCGTGAATACTTTGGGGGTGGTAAACATCCAAACGAAGAAATTCTATCATTTCCAAGGACTCTTTGATTTTCATATTACACACCATCAATATATCAAAAAGAAAAATATTACTTTATTGAGTACAGTTAATAAGTGTCTCGAGAGCACTCATTAATAAAACCTTATCCATAACTATATTTTTCAATTTTGGTGAATACCGGTCACTCCAAAAATCAGAAACAAGAAAATCACACCCTACAAAGTAGAAAATGAATGAGAAAATTGTAATGGAAAAATTATCCATCCTCCATCACCTCTCTCAAATTATCCACGGCCAAATCACCTCTTTCTATAGCCATACTCTCACATTTCAATCCAACCCCAAGTTCCTTGCTACTTTCTTTCCTTTTCTTCTCTAGATACAAACAAACAAAGTTAGAGAAAAGCGAACCAAAGAAGAAAGGATCATCTCCTAGAAGAGAGAGAGAGAGAGAGAGAGAATCCCCATCATACAATGTGCTTTGTTTTCTAGCTGTCGTTGAAGGGCGTGATATCCTCATAGGGTCACCCCACTTGGGATTTGAAGTTTACATCAGAAGAGCGATCGCGACCATACCGGTGTCTAGAGTCCGAGGCCCATCTCACCTTTTTCATCCCCATAAATACAAAAGAGACAATGTCCAAACTTAAGAGGAGTCAACGTAGGTTGACCTCGAAGATGCAACCGCCGTTAATGGAAGTTGAAAGGGCATGATGGGTCTTGTGGTACCCCAGTTTCTCATCTTTCAACAGCGTTCGCAAGCACATTTGGTCGGGTGGTATGGGTCGAGATATGTGGCATCGATGACTCGATTCAAGATCATCATGGCCCATGTCAACTTCGACGAGGCCATCCATGGCATCCACGACCTCGAGGTCTCAACTCCATGGACGACCTAATGTCGAGGTGTTGCAGGCATGTGGATCCTTCCTTAGTGGCGCTCGCAGGTCCTTCCATAGTGGCGAGCCCAAGACATGATCTTTGGTTTTCTCCTTGTCCTTATCATTTATTATCGAACTCTGAAAGGGCTATTCTTGTAGAGCCTTTCGCTCGCTGGAGAAGCAAGCTGCTCCTAGGCAAGACCAAGGTTAGGCGGCGGGGGCCTTCATGAGTTTATGGGCTTCGTCTTTCGGACCTTCCATTGCTCGATGCAGACATTGAGCCGCCCCACATGGTTTGGTTTGAATCTGTTCCTGTTTTCAGAGATGCGGGTTGTTTGGCAAGTTTACCGTCTTTGCATTTGGGGTTCAAAGATCTTATCTTTTTGTTTAGCATGCTGGACAATTGATTTATGCCCGTGCCATTCAGTGTCATCGCCGTTCAGGTGTATCACGCGACTCGCCTGAGTTTGTTCCTAGTACTGAGTGTTTGCTGAACTTCATTTGTTGTATCGTCAGCCTTACTCAATTGCGTGCATAACATTTCTGTTTGGGCAAGAATTGATGATGCCGGGGATGAGGAACATCGCATGTGAGTCGCCGTGGGATTCTCGACAAAGAGATGTGGCCACACACGGCGCCCACAAGGGCAAAGGGCCGGTGTGCCTTTGTGAACCTTATAATATGCAAAAGGGGGACCTATTGGCAAAGAAAGGGAGAGAACGAGGATCCAAGATAGTCGATGAAGCGATATTTGGAAACTTCAAAAGGAGACGGCATTCGCTTTTCTTAAGCCAAAGGCGACCAGCGATCTCTGTTTTGATCCTCTGATGTTCTTGTTCTTACTTGCGGAGCCAGCTATGCAGTATGTCAAGTTAATTTTCATATAACCCTGGATTATGCACGATGAGGAACTAAAAGTAGTCCTAAAAACAAGAAGGAGAATCAAAGAAAAGTGAAGTTGTAGATGATAGCTTTATGTTGGGGGCGTGGATGGGTCATCCTACTTCTCGTCCTTTGTCTTGCGCAGAGGATTGAGAGATTCTCCTCAAGAGATGGCCATGCTTGCTTTGCACAGGTTCAGTCCCACGGTCGCGACATGCCGGTCTAGATTTCGACTTTGCTGTGTCCCTTCCAATTGCCATCTCTCCTGTAGCATCGACTACCGGCAATCTCCAGTCGTGAATTCCTGTCACAAATTCATCGCATGACTATGATCATGCCACATTAGTCCGGCCACACTAAAAGGGAAGAACCCTGACCAAACATGCCTAGAACCACCTTAGGACTGAAAATTGCAAAGTGCACTTCAAGCCTGCTTTCCGTGAATGCAAGAATCGATTAGTGTAGACATCGAGTAAAGAAGATTGTGGACAAGGCTATAAACTTTGACCAATTCATTTGCTCTCAATGAAGTGCGTCTAGAAGCAAGGAAAGGACGTAGCCAGATGTGCTTCGCAAAGAGCTTTCCGCTGATGTCGAGTTCGCTCCAGTCGCGTGTCTAGATCAGAAGATATTGCAACTTTTCACCGTGGTTTTTCACTGTCGTCGAGAGGAAAACTAGTAATTTAGTTGGATTGGCTTATATATGAACAATTGCATCCTCACATAGCTTTGAGCTCTACAAATCATGTAGATCAACTGGCCTTTCACTTTCTCATCCTCAGTCGATTCTCTATCATATGTTGGAGTTAAAGATAGGCATATGATATATATTGCACTACTCTATGAAACAACTTACTTTTTCGGGAATATCCTAAGAAGAAACTCTATCAAAGCATGAAATACTTTGAGGGCGCTTAGTAAACATCTGAACAAAGAAATTCTGTCATTTTTAAAGATTTCACAATTTTCGTATCAAGCACAATCAATGTATAAAAAATAAAGATATTATTTTATTAATTGTAGTTAAAAAGTGTCTCGAGAACACTCGTTAATAAGACAAAACTTACAACCACGTCCTGATTTTAGCAAACACTGGTCCCACAATAAAATCAAAAGCAAGAAAATCACACCCTTCAAAGTAGAACAATTATCCAACCTCCGTCACCTTTCTCATATTATCCACGTCCTGATCCCCTCTTTTCTAGAGCCATACTCTCACGTCTCAGTCCAACCTCGAATTTCTTGCTACTTTCTTTCCTTTTTTCTCTGGATACAAACAAACCAAAGTTAGAGAAAAGCCAACCAAAGAAGGAAGGATCATCTCCTAAAGAAAAGAGAGAGAGAGAGACCCCGGGGAGGGGGGTGGTGGCGGCGAGATGAATCTCCATCATACAATGTGCTTTGTTTTGTAGCTGTCGTTAAAGGGCGCAATATCCTCATAGGGTCACCGCACTTGGGATTTGAACTTTACATCAGAAGGGCAATCGGGACCATATGGGCATCTAGAATTCTACGCCTATCATACCTTTTTCATCCTCATAAGTACCAAAGATACAACGTCTAAAGACATGAAGAGTCAGCGTAGGTTGACCCCGAAGATGCAACAGCCGATAATGCAAGCTGAAAGGGCGGGATGGGTCTTGTGTTTTCTCCTCGTGGTACCCTAGTTTCTAGAAACTTTCGACAGCGTTCTCAAGCACATCTGGTCCCGGGGGTATGGGTTGAAATATGAGGGAGAACCAAGAAATGGCCAGCAGCATATCTGCAAAGGGCTCATGCCCCCACTAAGATAATTCATTTATTAGTCATAAAAATAGAAAATTGGTTAACGTTGATAAAGAGGATAGATTTATGAAAAAACAGTGTATAGGTATTAAGGCACAATGTCAGAATAAATAGGTACAATGACGCCTAATCTAGAAAATTCTAGGAACATTCTAGGTATTAAGGCACATGTGACAAATATGGGAAAAGTGTTAAAAAAGTCATAAACTTTTTATATTTGTGCCTATTTAATTCTAAACTTTTATTTTTGTGCCAATTTAGTTCTAGACTTCTTTTCTTGGTGCCAATTTAGTCATTTCCAGCTAATTTTGGCCAGATTTTGTTGACTGGGCACCGGCCAGTTGACGTAGCATGATCGGCGCTGATGTGGATAATTTTTAAAAATATTTTAATATTTTTGAATTTTTTTCTTTTTCTTTTTTCTTTTTTCCTTCTCCTCCTCCTTCCTCCAGCTGATTTGTGGACCTTGGCGATGGCCGAGGCGACAGCCGGCGAGGGTCGAGCCTTGCCGCCTAGCACAAGTCCGCCCTCGTGGCCCTTGTCGCCGTCGCCTCTAGTCGGTCGTCAAGGTCCGACGAGCGGCTAGAGGAAGGAGGAGGAGAAGGAAAAATATATATATTAAAATATTATTTAAAATTGTCTACGTCAGCACCAATCGTGCCACATCAGCCGGCCGACACTCAATAAGCAAAATCGGGCCCAAATTAGCCAAAAATGATTGAATTGACATCGAATAAAAAGGTTTAGGATTAAATTGGTACCAAAAAAATGTTTAAAACTAAATTGACATAAATGCAAAAGTTTTAGGCCTTTTTTAACACATTTCCCTGGTAAATACTAAAGTTGGAATGGCATTAACGACTCGATTTCAAGATCATCATGGCCCATGTCGACCTCGAGCTCGCAACTCCATAGATGACCCCATGTCGAGGTGTTATGGGCATGTGGATCCTTCCTCAGGGCTGCCTGCAGATCCTCCCTTAGTGGCAGTCGCGAGTGGCCTGGGGTCCACGGCGGTAGGCGGCAGCTTCGGGGCAGTTGTGGTGGCTAAGTTAAGGATTAGGGTTAACATTTTGCGTGGTCGTTTTACCACCTTCCCATCTCTTTCTTCACTCACTTTTCGCTCGCATATTCCTATAGAGAGCATATCTTCTTGCTTTGGGTCCATCACATCCCACATCCACCGCATGCGCGACGGAACAAAAAGCCACAAATATTCTCATTCGTCCATCAATTATCGCGAAGGGCGACGGATATGTGATCAGTGCTCGATTCAACCACAGAAGAATGGGATCGACAGCTTGGGGACCCGACGTTCACATGCGATGTCCTGTTCGCTAGCAACTCCGAGTCGCCGAAAGACCCATTAACGACAGGGGGTCCTGGATCAATTATTCAGGTGCAACAGATTGGTGAGCTTTAAGCGAGGATTGGTCAAGGCAAGGATGTGCACTCCTCTGTAGCCACCGATGCTGTCAACGGAGTGCACCTTGAAGTGGGTGTTCCCTCAAATGCTCGAAGAATGTGGCATTCGTGAAGGTCAACCAATGATGCAGACATGGAAATCACAATTCCATAAGGAAATCTGTTGTGAGGAAGCGGCACGTCCTTATCCTCCCAAGTCAATACAGTTTGGTTAAGTGTCATGAGCTTGTTTTTACCCTTTTTTAAGGTGATTATCCATTTTGTAGTGCAATTAGTTGAGATGAATGGGGGATGCTTTGTCCTAAGAGTACCTAAAGATCTTACTAGGAAAAGGGTGAGAGAAGACTCGAACCACAATTCGATGGATTAGGACAATCTGATTTCGGAAAATATACAGCTAACTTGAAAGTGAATTATGATGAAAAATAGCATCATTTAGTCAGCTCTGGAGATATTCGAGCTCAAAACGAACCATTACAAGATGTATTTTGTAGTGCGAAGGACCATCGTGACGAGTGTACAATGTTGTGGTTACAGAATGGAGTGAACAGCTTGGAGCTGTCTGTCAATCATCTTTTGCCAGAAACATTATCAACGGTCAATGCGCAATGCAAGGAACAGGTGGAGACACTAAAAGATGATGATGGAGGTGATAGAAAAATATCCTTCTCACAATCCACAGCTCAACGTAAGCATAATGCGAGATGATTTTTGGTACTAGGGAGATGTTTCGTTTTGACTTGTAAGTATTAGTCTTTTTAACTTGAGACCCAAAAGATAGTTCCTAGTGTCTGGTGCCAAATCATCCATGGAATGAGGATTGCAGGTTCTGTTCTCTTCCTGGAATGCGTGTGAATTAGTGCGCACTAGAAGAAGAGCTGTACAAGCTCTCGCCTCGTCGAAACCGTGTCGCGATATGATCGTCTCTCGAGAAGTTATGGCGTGGGGTTAGTCTAATAATTGATTATGCCGATCATATGTCAATGAATGACCATGACGTACATTGGCCTTTCTTGAAAGTTTATGAATTTCCGATAACATTTTTCGGACCGCGATTGCGTCTCTCTGTTGGTGCCGGCTTAAAGCGAATACACATACGAACGCACGTAATATGGTCCTAAGAATTCAGTGGGTGCCACGAAAATGATATGAACCTCAAATGTCACCGTCCGTAGCCATCCTTGATGCACTAAATTGAATTTTCACATGTATGACATTGATGACATGGATCTACAAATCAAGATAATGAAGTTCGTATGCTGATGATTGTCATTCTATTGACCCATTTCCCCGACCTGAGTGAGGTTCAGCTAAGATGCGATTGTGTCATGGACTGTGATTCTCACGTACTTGCATACCCTTGTGAGCGGTGTTATAATATTTGGTGCTAGGAGTTATAGGATGGAACGGTTAAATCTCTACAAAGTTTTGAAGGTGGGATTGGTTTCCCATGCACAAATTGATTGAAAATTGATGCCCTTTTTTTGGTGAGGTCATGGTAAGCTGAAACTAGTTATTGTGCATAAGATGTTCTATATATCTCGCTTGATGGACTAAACATTCGAATTAAGTTGGACGTGGTAAGATCTGATATGAGAATATTATTTGTTGTATTATTTTTGGGAACAACTATAGAAGGAAGGTTAGCTTGGTGTTCTTGGCTCACTTGGCATTGTGCGGGCTATTCCGTGACCAAGCCTATGACATTTACATGCGGCATGTGGGCTTCACGTATGGTTGACTCTTTGGCTGCATCGAGGGGGGCGCTACTTGCTAGCGGGAGAAAGCAAGACCCTCAAGATATTTTGTGGGATACCACATGTCAAAAAGCCTATGAAGCAGAAGGTTGGGGAAATGAGTTTAGATTGGATTGGATTGGATTAGATTCAACCCTCAATTTGCGCAATCGGTCATGTGCATACACATCCATATTGTACAAATCCCATTATCCTATTCATTAGATGTAGCCTGCCAGGGGCCGCATGTGTTGACTATAGTTATTGCATAATCGAATCAGCAAGAACACTTTATGGAATTATTGGTAGACCCACGAAAGAATATATTAGGTGAAGTAACAACTCGAATTTGTCATGGAACATACCAATGTCAATCCTCATGACCTTTTAGTGTCGCGCATTATCAAGATCTTGAATAGGAGCATGCACTTTAGTCCTTTTTTACTAGAGTGGGGCTTGATTGAGTTCTTGCTCCGTGTTCTTTCCATTTTATTGGTTGACTCTCTAGACTCAACAAAGAATATCAAATCTTTCAATTTGTTTCAAATCTCAATCCACAACTTCAACAGGGTAAGTAAAATTTTCCAAACCTTGTGATGCATATTTTTGGCTTTTCTGTAATTTATGAAAAGAAAAATCGCACATGATTTCCTATTTACTAACGAAAGCCCTTGCTTAGGGATTTTATGCCGGTTTGCTTCACCAAGTATTATTCTGTGCAGGGAGTAACTTTAAAGTTGTGGTAGGATCATGAGTTATCCCTTTTTTAAGATAGATATTTTAGAGAGTTTTGACTTTGTGGATTCAGAGCAAGACACATTAAGGATGATTTAGCCCATCCGTAACCATTTCTAGCAAACTCGATGTTGGTATGTGTCTTCCTAACACGTGACAACCCATGTCCTTAATATACTACGTGACATGATCTTAAAAACCCGGTTCTCTTATTAAAAATACCCCATGAGTTCATTCATTCCAGGTACTTCGACACTTTCAAACACCAGGCCTTCGACACCCTGGCACTTTATGTGCTTCTATAACTTTGGATGTATCCACTTCTCAACATTGGCACCTTTGAAAATCAGGACTTCAACAGATCGAAGTCGAGAGGTCTCCACGATCGAGCACTATTCCACTTCTCTTGACTTCCAGCGACTCGACACTCCTCATGTGCCGCATGGCGTTCGATATTTACCGAATCACCTGTCGCTCAAGCTTTGAACTCTGGCTAAGGATGTCCTTGTCTCCATTCGGTATGCACCCAACGAACACGGTCCACACTTACTATCCTTTTGATAGGTCATGGGGCTTCTTCTTTAAAGACCTAATAAGTCAACCGGCTTGACCAGTCGGTCTAGAATGATGGCCATGGAAGTAGAAAAACTAGAACATCTTTTTTGCACATTTTCATTAAATATAACGAAGGAAAGTTGGAATTTCTCTTGCTTTGGCGTGGTCGGCGAAAAGGAGAAAAGCGGTTAGGACTTATTGAGCCAAAAAAAAAAAAAAACTGATTTTTCCCACTTACTTGCCTCAAAATTGACCCTTTATCTCTCTATGCCCTACCGAAGCATCCCTTTTCCTCCTTTCCTCTGTTTCTTCATCTTGCAATTTCTTTTTAATACGATATTATTGTAATGTACATCTGGAATAATTGGTTGTATAATTATTACTTAAATACATTCTTCAGATGATGAGCCAATGACATTGGGCAGCGTGCGGTCGTGTCAGGACCTGGACGGAGAGGGATCAATCATGCTACTTTTGGACATTTCTCAATAGGCATCGGATGGGACTAAGGTTCTCTTCCTTGTTTTGAATCGAATTATTTCTTTTTAATAAAAAGAAATAATGTTCTGTTCCCATTTGCAAATATAAAATGCCATAGAGCTTTTATCTCTTTTTCACCTTACTTTTTTAATATAATATAATCTATGCACCTTGGTACGAGACACCTATACCATAGCCAGAACCTCAAGTTACTGTGACTAGAGTGAGTATCAAGCAAAAGGTCTAGAACAAACACGTGGGAGGGTGAAGTGTGGAGAATGGATGAGATTAGGTTTTAGGTCATAAAATGAGGATTAAACATCGACCACATAAAGATGCTCACAATTTATAAACATTGTTTAATTAATGAAAAATATCATTCTCACTCATGAACATTGACTACAACCGGTTTCTAGCCACTGAGCGAGGGCTTGTGAGCCCCACCAACTCCTAGGTCTTAGCCCAATGGCTAGTGGGGGTTACCGAGCTTCAACCAATGGTTAGTAGCCCTCTTTAGACCCTTAACAATTAAAAAATATTAATAAACAATAAAAAATAAAAAAATTTATGTCAGCACCGGCTATATCATATAGGATCATCAATATCCATATTATTAATTTTCAATCAAAATTGATTGGAAAAACTACATTAACAAATTTTCAGAAGATTTAGAACTTAATTGGCCAAATTGAAAAATTTAGAATCAAATCGTGCTGATGTAATAAATTTATGACTTTTTTGGCAATTTTTCAAAGAAAAATTAATATAAAGATAATAATGAGGTTTCACTTCCATCTAAACTCAATGCCAACCGCTAAGGGTACATGTAGCCATTTCTATATTATAAACATGCCACACATATCTATGGCCGCTAAAAGTTCATTGCACGGTTTCGTTGTCCCTATTTTGTCCTGTGGGAAAGCTTCTCATCCTCCCGTGAGACCATCGTTCAAACTCTCCTTAATTAATCATATTGAAATCAATAATTGCAATGGAATCTATGTGTTCACGCCTTTCAGTGCAGACTCTAAATTCAACATGGACATATAATGTCGTTTTGTTTTGTCTATGATTTGCTAAATCTTCATTATTGCTCGGTGTTCTACTTAACAATTCAATGTAGAATGTGAGGAAGATTTAGAATGATACGAATATGGGTAGGCCCGAGGCTAATATGACTTTGCAAGGCCCTCCTCCATTCAATTTGTCACAAGTGTTATATTATAAGAGGGTAATTGTTTGAATAGACTTATTGTACAACAACTAATACAATCTTGAACTTTTCAATTGGCCAATTTAAACATGAATTGTTTGACAATTTTCCAATGTAGTTCCTATCAATTTTGGCCAAAAATTATTAATGCAAACACTAACTGTCTTATGTGACACATTTGATTGAAGTGGACAACTTTTGCAATTTAAAAAAAATAAATTCTAAACTTTTTTTCCTTTTTTTCCCTTTTATTTTATTTTTATAGCTTATCTTACTTTTTTCTTTCACCTGTTGGATGATCACCTGGTCTTGATGATGGTTGGCAACTAGCCACAAGCAAGGGCTATGGGTGGCCGCCGAGGGCCTTGACACCTCACCAAATCTAAACAAGAGATGACCAGCAAGGACCACCACGTCCGGCAATTTGCAAAGGAAGAAGAGCAAGGAGTAGAAACAAAAAGAAGAAGAATAATCGATAAAATTTAAAAAAAAATTACAAAAATTGTCCAAAAGTTAATATTAGTGTGTCAAGATGACTAACAATGATTGGACCACATGTGAGTGATTTCCAACCAAGTTTGGTGAAAAGAATTATAATGAAAAAAGACAAAATGTTTAAAACTAAATTGGCTAAATTAAAAAGTTTAAGATTGAATTAACTGTTGTATTATAGGTTTCAAATTTTTTGGATAATTTTCTCAATTATTTAATATTAGGGATAACACTAGTAAGTGCTGAAAGTTAATACATCTAAATTTCCATCAAACACATCCTAAAGCCAAATGCTGGCGTTTCGACTTGACCCGTCGACCATAGTCAAAATTGGCAAAGAAATCTTCCAAGGGATTCCAAAGTTGATGTTGATGCTAGGATTTAGGTAATGTTGATCACTCACTGGCGTGCATGGTTTCCTATCCTACGCCACCAACCTCCCTTGACCTTGTCGCCCCATGTTGAATGTACATTTAATCCGAACATGATACCTTTCTTCATTGTGTAATAACCCGATCGCAACAATTTTCATTGAACAGGTTACACGACACATTTAAATTGTAATTTCTTATATAGATATGTAAAAATATCTCTAAGCATGTGTTAACGTCTTGAATTATATGTTTTGACATTGTGACACATTGATTTATTTATTCAAACGTGTTTAAATGCGACGAATGGATAACGCCAGTGCTCAAATCATTCGTCACATTGCTGAGAACTTACAAATAGTCCCTAAACACTCCAGCAAACCTCCAATCTTTTTGTGTTAACGACGGGAGACCGGGACTCTCGCAATGAGTGGTGGAGTAAAAGGTCCGCACACCCATTTCCTCACATGTCTTTTTCAACATCTTGTGCGTTAAATTTCATCTCGTTTTTACTCCCAGAGACAAATTTTCACTTGTCGTCTTTATATCATGTGCAGGACCTCTAACTATCAATGCCTAAGAGAAGTGAATCTAATGAAGTGGACACATTCATGTGCATTGACCACAGAATGGTAAAACCAGCAGACACATCTTGCATGCACGACTTAATGCAGTGAAACAAAGATGTGCATGGAATAAAATGTTATTGCAAACGGGATTTATTTGTTAAACCAAACTCCTATCACGCACTGCACATGAAAGAAAATCCCATTGCCAATCCAATGACTGAATTTTGGGGGTCGAGGCCCCGAAATTCTTAGAGTTTGGACCAATCTGGGGAGGAAATCAATGTCTAGGGTGTTCTTTTTTTCTTTTTTTTTTTTATCAAAAGAAAATTGTATTCAAATTGAAGTAGAGCAAAGGTCATAATACTACAAAATAAAGCCAAATAAAAAAATAAAAAAGTAGAGCAAAGGATCAATAATACTAGGGTCAAAATAAAGCCAAATGAAAGGATTTGTTAAGCAAAATAATAGGTAGTCAATCACTAAATCTCGTAACATCGTTAGTGATAAGCACATTATAAATTCATTTTTAATAGCTATGGTGTTGCTAGTTAGCAGTGGGCATCTAGGATTTTCTTTGAATAACTAATTTTTGAGGAAATGAATGCGTTCCCTTGGCCAAATTCGCTTGTGCTTAGCAACCTCATCGACACAATTAATAAAAGACGAAAAGAAAAGGAAAAATATAATAATAAATTCATAAAAATAAGAAAAAACAAAGAAAATAATTTTAAAAAAAATCTTTATCTCAGCTTCAGTTATATTGTGTAGGAAAACCGATATTCATATAAGTAATTTTTAGTCAAAATTGACCGAAATAATTACATAGCAAATAATTAAAAATTAAGATTTAATTAGCAAAATTAAAAAAATTAAGGATCAAATCAGCAAAAATGTAATTCCAATTTCCGTAACACCAAGCTGGAGGATATTTGAGGTGTACTCACATGCATTTCCCCAAACCCCCACATTTCCACATCTTTTCTTTTTTTAACCGAGGAACCGCTAAAGATCACCCTTCGAGGATCACACGACCCTCTAGTGTTCGGTGGCACCGTCGGGCCTTGTCGCAAGCCACTATTTAGACATAAACCTCGGGCGAGGCTAACTTAGGACCCCAACACCAGGACCCCCACTTCAAACATTTTAGCAATAAGAGGGTTTGAACCCTCGACCTCTGCAATCCAACTGCCCTGCACGTGGCTTTGTAGGGTGAAGACCCTAAAAAGTTGAAAAAATGCATCCTCCCCAGAAAAATATTATGGAATATTTATGCGGGTCCAATAACGCACTCTAGAAGAAAGGTCCCCTAATGATGTCTCCGCGTTCCTTCTCTATAAAATCCATTGCTCACTTCTATAGCATAACCACCCACCTCTCTCCTTTTAACATTTTCTTATCCTTTCTTGCTCTTCCTTCCTTGCTACTGCTGAAAAACAAGGAAAAAAGAAGAACAAGCAGGACATGGGTAATGCAGACTATGATGAGTTCCCTCCAGTGGAGGGCGCAGCGGATCGGTGCGGCAACGGGGTGGCCATCCCGCCACCCCGGCCGTTCCTCAAGTCCCTGAAGAACTCCCTTATGGAGACTTTCTTCCCGGACGACCCGCTCCGGCAGTTCAAGGGGCAGCCGCAGTCGAGGCGAATCATGCTGGGGCTCCAGTACGTGCTCCCCATCCTTGAGTGGGGGCCGCGGTACACTCTCGAGTTCCTGCGGGCCGACCTCATGGCCGGCATCACCATCGCCAGCCTCGCCATCCCCCAGGGCATCAGCTACGCCAAGCTCGCCAACCTGCCCCCCATCCTCGGCCTATGTGAGTGCTTTTCTGCTTCTGAATTTGAGTATTTCCGGTTTTTCGCATGAGAAGAAGTTCATTTCTAGTAAAAATGATTTCATTAATACCAACATATCCACTATAGGATGCTATATTTTTTGTTTTTATATGAACAGGAAAGGTTATTTATATGACTCGTGAATAGTTCTAGGCATGTGCGCAACTTTTCAAACTTATGCCGAATGCTTATCAGACTACCATCCAACAATGAGCGAGCTAAACTCTATCACAAGTCAAGATCAGCCTTTTTATTACCTTAATCTCATCATTGAAGTATCAAATTAGCTGTCGGCTGAAAGCTGATGTCCTTTTGCTCCCTCTTTGTTCCCTTCATTTTTGGTCATTATGTGTCCCCATCTAACCCGAAAATGAAAAAAAAAAAAAAAAAAACAACATAAAACAACCGGTGCAGATTCGAGCTTTGTGCCGCCGTTGGTGTACGCGATGATGGGGAGCTCGAGAGATCTGGCGGTGGGGACGGTGGCGGTGGCATCGCTGCTTACGGCTTCCATGCTGGGGAAAGAAGTGAAAGCGTCTGAGAACCCGACGCTGTATCTCCACCTCGCCTTCACGGCCACCTTCATCGCCGGCGTCTTCCAAGCTTCCTTGGGCCTGTTGAGGTGAGTCAGCTGATGGAAAACGTTTATTCTGATTTAGGGCTCCTTCAATATCATGTCGCTGTTACGTTTTGACCCTCTTTGAATTGCTAAAAAAACAACATAAACAATTCGCATCTCTCTCTCTCTCTCTCTCTACGTTGGTTTGTCTCTTTTCTTGTCTGCTTGTTTGTGACAAGAATTCCTGTAACGTAAATGGAGAAACTACAAAGCAACTCAACCTTGTTTTTCCTTTCAGTTTTCTCAATTTTCTCATAAGTAATCGACCAGCGATATCCGTAAACCACTTTTCATAAAGATCTAACTTGGCGAAAACTGCGGCTTGCATATGCAATTTCGTCCACTTCATGACCACCTACTGTAATCCCGGGCCTCTTTCTTGACGAAGTCCTTCCTAAATTTACGTCAAATTTTTTCATTTTACCGAGAAGTTTCTTGCTTTTGGAAAATGCGGGGCCAAAGATAAGGTTAGTCAACTTTATTTACTCCACTTGCTGAAACTTTACAAAGAGTCTCATGTCCAAGACTGAGTAGATATCTACTAGTGCACACCTTTTAGTCAATTTTAGGTCGTATAGAAAAGAAAAAGATAGAAGATTCATTCGACGTGAGTGATGCAATTTGCAGACTAGGGTTTCTGGTGGATTTTCTATCGCACGCGACGATCGTGGGGTTCATGGCCGGAGCGGCGACGGTGGTGTGCCTTCAACAGCTGAAAGGCATTCTCGGCCTCACCCGCTTCACTCACGAGACCAACGTCATCTCCGTCATGCACTCCGTCTTCGGCCAGATTCACGAGGTCTTTTTCACCGCTTTATACTCATGTCACCTGACATATCGATATGTCACCATTATTACATGTTTCGGTCCGAACTTTTGGCATGAGACCGCAGTATATAATTATTCCACAAAGCACTTATCCGTTTCCTCTATTTGTTTATCCTATGGTCACCGACGAATAGATACTGAAAATAAAGTACCAAAGCAACAAAGTTTGTTCCAACATCTAGGCTAACTTTGGAGGATTTATTTAAGAAGATACAGCTTCCACTTACATGCAGAACCCAATGAAAGTTGCACTTATAGGGTAAGAAAATTATTCAAAAGACAATGAATTGTGCTAAAACAACCAATTTCTCAATGCTGATGTCCTAACAAAGAAGGTTCCTAACCGAAAAAGC
This sequence comes from Eucalyptus globulus, assembly GCA_014182545.1. NCBI lineage: Eukaryota > Viridiplantae > Streptophyta > Magnoliopsida > Myrtales > Myrtaceae > Eucalyptus > Eucalyptus globulus. The sequence goes on along the minus strand of CM024724.1, from coordinate 15,819,205 downwards.
TAGAAGATATGCACAGTCATGAGAGAATATTGATAAGATTACTTTACATTGATTAGCTTATCAAAACTTGTGAATCACATGTTAGGAATCTGATTTCATCATTTTTGCATGATTATGCTCATTTTAGTTGAACTTTATAACTTAGCATAAGTTTTATTTGCGTGAATAAACCCTCTTATTTATTTAGTTCTATCATTCAGAAAATAATAAACGAATTATGATGAGAAGTGGAGATGATACGAAAAATTGTGTGAGCAAGAGAAATTTTACTTTAAGGATAAATAACGTCACTTTTCTACTTATAGTATGTAGGTTTATTTAGTTATATATATACACACATACATACACATATCTATCTCATCTTTTTGCGATGCTGGCCCCTTTTTGGCAGTGGCGATGGGAAAGTGGTGTCCTGGGGTGTTGTTTCCTTTTCTTCCTTCTTCTCACCAGATACTTTGTAAGTGAATCTGACCCTCTCTCCTCTCAAATCTTTCACTTTGAATTTTTTATTTTATTTTATTTGATATTTTCCTCTTTTTCTAGCGCGAAAAAAAGGGCAGTATTAAAATATTTGTGGAAAGTGAATTAATCTCACGCGACTCTATATTTGCAAATTGTCCTCGATGTGTACATTTTTGGCAGCTTCCTGCTCAACTTGGAACATTTAACCTTTGATCACGTTCTCTTTACTATCCAAGTCCGACCTGCTTTGGCTTCCAAAAAAAAAAAAGTCCGACCTGCTTTCACTCTTTAAGCAATTTATTTAGGAATGCTTAATACCACAAAAATCTTAAATAATGTTCACCACAAAACCAATATTCCGAACTTTTTTTGTGTCGCCAAAACCCTCCGAACATATTATATCATAGTTCGCATAGTTTAAGTTTTTTTGTGGGAATTTTTAAATAGAATATGCAGGATCCTTTCCTTACTTATCTAGAATGGGTATAATGCGACTTTTTCTCTATTTGCCTCCCCCCAAAAAAGAGACATATTGCTTAAGAGAATTTATACTATCTCCACTAGAATAATATTGTTTTTTGGCTCTATACTCAGAAAAAGTAGACATAGCTAAGAAGCATATGCAATATTATAATCAATTGCAATTAAAAAGAATGCATAAACCCTTCTCCTAAAAAAAATCTAAAAGGGGTATTATAATGTGACTTTTCTCTATTTCGAAAAATAAAAACCTTTGCAAACAGTTGCATGCATATATGTTCTGATAATTAATCTTGGATTGTTTTCTTTTTTATGATGAAGAGCAAGAGGAGGCCCAAGTTCTTCTGGATATCAGCAATGGCTCCGCTGACGACGGTGATCCTGGGAAGTCTCCTGGTTTACCTAACCCACGCTGAAAAGCATGGCGTTCCAGTGGTAAGTGCCTCAGTCCTCCCGTATATAAAACTGAATAAGTTCATCAGAAATTCAAGAACAAGCCTAGGAGTATAATAAAAAATGATCTGATGTGGGTAGTTAGGTAACAAGTAATTCTAGGTAAGAAGAAAGTTAGCTTGTAAAATTAGTTTAGAATCCAAAAAAGACGGACTCTTGCAAGGTACTAGATATGGCCGCGTTGCTTAAATTCTTATTGGCAATTCGTCACGTCGATTAATAGGTTAATTGGGTGAATTGTTTTGAATACATGTGAAGCAGGTCGTACTTAGACACTGAGAATTGAACTTGAAATGATATTCATAGGCTATATTCGAACGCTTGTCTACAACATGCTGCATCATCGAGTGTGTATTAGGTACAACCGTGGTCGTGATTATTCCCTGAATGAAGCTAGAGCCTTCAAGTGCTCGCAACACGCGTCTCTGGTAAGGCCTGGGCTTGGTAAAACATGTTTTCAGAGTTGCACCACTTCAAAACTGGACGACGCAACTTCCTAAAAGCTGCCATCGGCTATTATAGCTGCTGGGGTGTCGCGGCAGCCACGAGGCGTTTTGCTAAGCATCTTACGAAAGCTAGAGCAGCATCATCTTTTCTTTTCACGCCGTGACCGCTGCGAAAACACTGTACCGACCATGGACCGCCGATAAAGGCAGGGGTGAGGACAGATCAGTCCACAGATGAACAGGCTGGACCACCACCAACCTCTGCATGTTTGTTGTATTGAAAAGCACACGGCCTTTCAAGTTTCTGTCCGCTGGCCCGTCCCAAGTTGTCAGTGACTTTTACCTCGTCAATTATAACACAAAGCCAGCGAGCCGTAGAGCGACACGGTACTGCTCGCGCATGTTCCTGTGGGGGGAGGCTTTTTTTGGCCCATTTCGATAATGTGCACGGTCTTTCTGATCATGTCAGCCATTGAGAGCCCAAATGCAGACAAAAACAACTTAGAAAGATGGTGAAAAAAAGTCGGGGGAGAGAGGACAAAGGGGGAGATTGAGGGAATCTGATTGGCGGGCCGCCGAGCTACCCAATTGTCCTCTGCAATTATTGAAACGGAAAAAGTGTTAAATAAAAGAACCAAAATCGAAGTGAATAATGTTTATTTATGTGTGTTAATTTGTGATTTATTCTGTCTTCGTGTCAGATTGGTCCATTGAAGAAGGGCCTGAACCCACCATCCGGCATGGATTTGGCATTTAGGTCTCCTTATCTTACCACGGCTATCAAAACTGGCATTGTCACGGGCGTTATAGCCCTAGCTGTGAGTCGCTCTCTGCTTCAAACCTCAGCCCCTTTTCTAATTTTTTTTGTCTTGTCAGCTCTAATTTGGCAAATCTTCACTGCATGACGGTTTGGTCCCGCATAAACTACCCTTATCAAGATATGGAAAACACGGAATTTCAAAGCATTAACATATTTAGTGTCCATGTCATTGTGTGACATCTGCAGAAAGATTTGTTCTGGACTCTAGTGAGCCCAGTCAATTGTCTACATGCAAGTTATATCCACCTATAATCATCGGTCGATGCAGTTGCAGTAATTGGCTTAATAATAGTAACTGCTATGACCCATCAATCCTGACTCTGCATCAGTATTATTCATTGGACTTGAGGCCTTGGGATTCAATGGCAAATGTCAAATTTGACAATATGAAAAGAAAAAGAAAGTGCATTCATAAGCAAATAGATTGTCAATTGGTAAAAGAAGCAGCTGTGTTACATGTGTGATGGGTGGTACGAATGCAGGAGGGAATAGCAGTTGGAAGAAGCTTTGCCATGTTCAAGAATTACCACATTGATGGGAACAAAGAGATGATTGCATTTGGGATGATGAACATTGCTGGCTCTTGCACTTCTTGCTATCTCACCACTGGTAATTCCTGTACACTCTTAGGCAGAGCATACATAATCTAATTTATAAGATTACCAAAAGTAATACCTAATTTTCTCTCAATTTGGCATCGATGAATGATGCATTGTATTGATGTTTAGCGTATTCATTGAAATTTCAGGGCCATTTTCGCGATCGGCGGTGAACTTCAACGCGGGATGCAAGACGGCAGTGTCAAACATCATCATGGCGATCGCTGTCATGTTGACGTTGCTGTTCCTAACACCTCTGTTCCACTATACACCCCTCGTGGTGCTGTCGTCTATCATAATCGCCGCCATGCTTGGCCTGATAGACTACGATGCTGCCATCCACTTGTGGAAGGTCGACAAATTCGACTTCGTTGTTTGTATCACCGCCTATGTTGGCGTTGTGTTTGGCAGTGTCGAGACTGGCTTAGTCATAGCGGTATGCATTCGCAGATCTTTTTCTTTGCATTTTCTTTTCAATACATGCGCATGAACTGTATTTGCTTGTGTGTTACAGGTAGCAATATCATTGCTCAGGGTATTACTCTTTGTTGCAAGGCCCAAAACTTTTGTTCTAGGAAGGATTCCAAACTGCAATGCCTACAGAAACATTGAGCAGTACCCAACTGCCAAAAATGTGCCCGGAATCCTCATATTGGAGATCGACGCTCCGATTTACTTCGCTAACGCGAGCTACTTAAGAGAAAGGTATGAGAAAGCCCCACAATACAGTACTAGTAGATTCCTTTGCTGAGTTTATCGTTTCTCTTCATGTACGCATGGACATATGTTCTTATAGGATCTCGAGGTGGATTGACGAAGAAGAAGACCGGTTGAAAGCTTCGGGAGAGGCCGATCTGCAATATGTTATCCTAGACATGGCAGGTGAGTACAAAAGTGAAGCCATTTGCGACATACTACGAAACTGCAATACGCAGGTATTGAAATTAGTTTATGTATCATTTTGTCGAACAGCGGTAGGTGGAATTGATACCAGCGGTATAAGCATGTTTGAAGAGATCAAGAAAACCATAGAAAGAAGAGATCTGAAGGTATAGTCTTGCTCATCTTGTCATACAGATTTCCTTATTAGGTCACTACTACTGTCTGTCAACAAGAACCTATGCAAGCAGTGCCTATCTTCATTTCTCATTCCCATCTTTCAATAGCTGGTTTTGGCGAATCCGGGAGGCGACGTGATGAAGAAGCTAAGCAAGTCCAAGTTCGTCGAGAACTTAGGCCAAGAGCAGTTCTTCTTAACCGTCGAACAGGCGGTTGGGGCTTGCGATTTCATGCTTCACAAGTGCAAAGTCGACGCAAAGACTGACGAATCCGATGAGAAGTGGAACAATGTCTGAAGATGGACTACACCACAAGCTATGCAGTTTGTGCAGGCATTACCGTCCTTGGCAACCATGGCAAGAGAGCAATAGTATTTTGTATAAGCTCTCAATAGGGACATGTGGCCACTCCACCCGACCAGAGATCTGTCTCTATGAGCAAGGATGGGGGCAAAACAATGTGACGAGGGTTGCCAAAAATCTCTATCTCGTGTACTTAAACAGCCGCTTTTGACTGCATTTTAAATTGAGATAAGATCAAATGGATTATGTAGAGAATGGACATGGAGGAAATTAACTATGGTCAGATAGATTCTCACATTGACCTTGTTTAGTGTCTCTATAAAATTGACCTATGAATGGCTCATGCCGTGTTTCCTAACTCTGGTACCATGAAAAATTTTCTAAGATAACAACCGAGACAACCTAATCCATGCTAAGATTCAAAAGAATGATATGGCTACCCTTCACAAAGTAAAGATGAAACCATAAATTAATTCAACTTGTAACGTATAATTGATCATTAAACATAATTCTCATTGAAAAATAAAATTCATAGTATGTTCCAAAGTATCAAAATCAATAATCGTAAAGATAAAATTCTCAACCAATTTTTTTTTCCAAGTCCTTAACATCATTCTGAAATAATTAAGAGAATCATCTTTTTAAACGATTCCTACTACTTTTCATTCGAAATGTAGCGTTCGTGAATATTTAACCTTCAAATCTGATGGGTCGGAAAAAAAGGGTGAGCAAAATCATAGCTTAGCAAGTGACCAATGCCACTTCTATGGGATAAAGCTACAAATAATGCAATTTTATGAAAGAATTGCATTCACATCGAATAAGCAATTCCAATAATTCAATATAATATTAAAATTCATATATATACCGGTATAAATCAATCTTGAAAACTATATTGCCCATGATTGTGTCCCGAAAAGCACATCAATTGAGGTTACATGCTGAAAATCTCATCCATTATAATTAAAACTCCAAAGCAAAACCAATCATATGTTCATATCTCATGATCTCATCGCATGGGAGCTGACAATGAATACAAATCAAATAACACAATCATACAATGCTGGCATACAAACATCGCAATGACAAAATACTTCTGAACATATCTTTTCAACACACTTTCACTGCACCACTTAAAATGATTGAAAACTGCCCGAAAACTAATCATTTTCTTCAAAACAGCATGCCGAGAAAACTCCATTGTTATACCTCATCATAAAGTAAGTGCCCATGCCATGATGCACACGTTTAAATTTAGCCGAACAAGCCGTGCATGTTTATAAAAAGCGTAGAAGCAACCAAAAAAATCGACTTTCCACCATAAACACTGTACGAAATCGAAACTGAATCGACGGGCTTGGCGAAATGCCGAAACCCTCACTACCCTCTTGCTCTAATGCGTGAAAACTTTTGCGGCCGGCGACAAGTGGCAACCCCTCACTTGAAATTATTGGAAGAAGACGCGGTTTAACTCGTTGGAATTACATTCTAAACGTTAAACCATGGGTGGAATTTTTCCCTTTTCCCTTTTCCCTTTTCCAATTTTAATTTTCTAGAACACTGGACTGCTGCTGAGGAATACCAATTTCACAGTTGGCACTGGCAGTCTTCTTCCTTCTTCAGTCTGCAGCCTCCACTCCCCTTTCAAAGGTGAGCGCAGCTCGAGCCGGGATTGCACAATGGCGCCCGGCAAGAAATCGAGGAGGAGCAAGAAGGAATCGAAGAAGCTGAAGAAGCGGCGGAACGCCTCCTCCGCCGCCGCCGCCGCCGCCGCCGCCCCCGCGGACCCCAACACCAGCGACACCGATTGGTGGGACGTCTTCTGGCGCAAGAACTCCCCGTCCCCAGGTTCCCTTCTTTCGTCTCGCCCCGCGTCTTTTGAATTTTCCCTTTGATGGTTCCGGTCGCGTCGGCTTCTGGGAAACCGGCCCATCTCGCTCGCTTGGCGAAAAGGATGGAGCTTTTGCGGTTTCGCGGATTTAGGTCCGAAAAAAGATCGGATTTTGGTTTCTGGGTTTTGGTGTTGTGATGCGGTGATGGTTGACGGGACGTGTTTCTGCATTGTCGAGTGCAATCTAGCTTGCGTTGCCGGTGGAAAATGTGAGCTCCGTGCGATAGAAAGTGAAAAAATGTCTGCCTCTTGGTTTGGTTTTTCTTCTGAGTCGGTGATTTTTTTATTGGCTTTCGTCTTGATATTTTGGGGTGGGAGCTAGATTTCAAATTAGGGTAGGACAAGGGTCGAGCTCTTGGCTGCATATGGAGGAGGGGAAACTGGGCATTGAACTGTTTCAGTGGAGTTGGCTTGAATTCAGATGAAGGCATTGGAGTTCTAAGACGTTGGTGTTCTGAAGATGTTTAAAATGTTTGGTTGACGGGAAATTTCTTGAAGGACTTTGAAGGGAAGGCAACTCTTGTTAGAATTAAAACAGTTTCCTCCGTTGTGTGGGTTCTGGAAAACCCTGAAGCAATTGACCTGCTAGAACTTAGGGAAAATAGCCTCATAAGTTATCTTGCCTAGTGGCTCTCATGGATTTTGATCAAGAGACTTGAGCACATTGCATTAGAGGTTCATTTCACGATACTCTTCTGGCAATCAGGCTAGGCATTTCAAGTGCTGTTTAAGCTGCTAAAGAAATTTTAAACAAAGTCAATGGGGGTGAGAGTAGAGTCATTAGCAGGTCAGGTATGGAGAAGTCACACATCACCATTCTGGGGATTTGCTTGTGCATTAAGAGACTAGGTTTCTTCAACCTTTTGCTGTGTAAACCTTTATCTGTTCCTTTCCTGCCAGTGGATGCCCTCAATAAAATCTTTAAAGGGCTAAAGTGGAGACTCTGTGGAAGGTTTACAGGGAGGGCATAGGAATGAGGAGATCAGGTACCGTGCCACACTAATGATCTGCTGGTGGTGTTCTGGTGGATGTCCCTGTGAGGAGGATATGTACTTTGGTATGGTGTTTGAGGCAATTTTTGATCTGTTTGATATGTAGAAACTCTTACTGTATGGTAGACCGTATAAATGGATGGATTAGATGGGAGCCTATTGGTAAATTTGCTAGGTGCGAGATTTAAGAGTAACCAAAAGTTAGGATCGCATTGCGCAGAAGCTTTGGAAGAAAACTAGCGAGGGCTTATCTTTCAGCACATGTCCAACATATACAAGTTGGCCCATTTGGAAGAGCTTACCCTTTCCCACGTTCACCACTGCAAATCCCACCTTCTGTGAGAAGAGAAAAGCATGTACCCATGCCCACACAATCTGCACCTGCTGCATCCCATTTTAGGATTAGTTGAAAATTGAGTGAAGGCTTCCTTGGTCTGCTAGATAATGCTGATGGTGACTCCAAATACCATCTGGGGCTGGACCACAGTTAAACATTCACTTTAATGTTGTGTGATTTGCACAAATGAACCTCACATACATACACCCGGGTTTCATAGAAGATTAGGAGATTGATTTTAAATGTGGATTATGCATGAAATTGAATAGCAATCATTTTTTTTCAGATCATATAGTTGAATGTTGAGTCTGCAAAGGCTTTGTGAGTCTGGTTTCTGGAGGTGGATCTGCTAGAGGGATTTTATCACTTGCATCCTGTTCAAGGTTACTATTTTAGAAAATGAAAAATTGGGTGCTTGTTTAATTTTCTAGATCTCATGATTTTGAACCTTGACTTTGCATTGCCACTCATTTTAGTGTCTCCAGACTACATTTGATTCAAGGCTAGTAACAGGCAAAGGGTTCTTTTGATTAACAGATGGTGCCAGTCCTTCATCTGGACAATCTGTATAGCATCAGATAGGAGTGAGTTTGTATGTGGCTTAACATGACTTAGAGCAGAGATCCAGGGGGAATTTATGATGTGGCTGATATGTGTCATTTCAGAGTGCATAAATTGGTTGATTTGGAAAAGAAGTGGAGACTCTGGGGGTAGGTGCTGGTAGGTTGTCCATCATGATGTATAGTTCCATAAGGTGAATGAATTGTCTGAAAATTTCTCTTTGATAGTTGTCCTTCATCTAATTGACAACAAATGTTTTCCTTGACCTTTATGTGAGGATTAGTCTCTGCCCTTTAGATAAACTTTCTGTTGGCTAACATGTCTCGAAATAGGAAGGACAATAATTTCCATGAGTTTTGATTCTGAAGTGCATTGTATTTCTGTGGTAGTCGTACACTTGTAATTGTTAGTCAATCTTAAAATGTGGCCCTACTTTTAGGTTCCGCGGTGCCAGAGGATGAGGCGGAAGGATTCAAGCATTACTTCCGGGTGTCAAAGGAGACTTTTGCCTATATTTGTTCCCTCGTGAGAGAAGATCTTATTTCTAGACCACCTTCAGGACTCATCAATATTGAAGGGAGGTTACTTAGTGTGGAAAAGCAAGTGGCGATCGCCCTAAGAAGGCTAGCATCTGGGGAATCTCAAGTTTCTGTTGGAGCTGCCTTTGGAGTCGGACAGTCGACAGTCTCTCAGGTGACCTGGAGGTTTATTGAAGCACTGGAAGAACGCGGCAGACACCATCTTAAGTGGCCAGATGCCTCTAGGATGGACGAAATAAAGGCCAGATTTGAGGCATTTTGTGGATTGCCCAACTGTTGCGGGGCCATTGATGCAACTCACATTATCATGACCCTTCCAGCTGTGCAAACTTCGGACGATTGGTGTGACCCTGCTAATAACTATAGTATGTTATTGCAGGGAATTGTGGACGATGAGTTGAGGTTTCTTGATATTGTTACAGGTTTGCCTGGAGGAATGATAGGGTCCAAACTCCTGAAGTTCTCTGGGTTTTTCAAACTCTGTGAATGTGGAAAACGATTAAACGGAAATACAAAGACTTTGATCGAGAAATGTGAGGCCAGGGAATATATAGTTGGTGGCGCTTCATACCCTCTCCTTCCATGGCTTATAACTCCTTACGAAAGTGATGGAAGTGGGCTTACAGATTCCATTTCTGATTTTAATGCCATGCATGAATCTGCAAGATCACTTGCGGTGAAGGCATTCTCGCAATTAAAGGGAAGTTGGAGAATTCTCAGCAAAGTCATGTGGAGGCCTGACAAACAGAAGCTACCTAGTATTATATTAGTTTGCTGTTTACTCCACAATATCATTCTTGACAGTGGGGATAAGTTGCATTCCGATGTTGCTTTACCCGGTCACCATGATTTTGGCTATGTAGAACAGGGTTGCAAGCAAGTTGATCCACTGGGAAGTGCATTGAGGGAAAACCTTGCTAAAAACTTGCAGTGCCGACGAGAGAGTGTTCCATCAAAGTAAAGAGTCTCTTTCATGTATACACCTGGCAATTATTATGAATAGTTCTCACCTAACTTTTCAGTTCAACCGACCTTCCTAATATGCAGATTCAGTTTCAATTTTCCGTGTGGAGATTAAGAGGTGGTGGACTAAAAGGGTCTGCACTCTTAGTTCACCATCTTTTGGCAGGTGTTCTAAGTGCATTATGAGCCTATCGCGAATCAGTTCTATCATCTGAAAATGATCAGATAGCTTAACCATCGTATACATTACTTAAAAACTCCTTTTTAGTCCTGTGATGACATTTTTCAGTGAACTAGATTTTATGGCATGGTGGCTCGCTATGACTGAGTAGAGGCGATGACACTTATGACGCTAACTTAAATCAACTTATTACAGAATGCTTCAAGTCCAGATCCATGAATAATAATGATGAGCATTTTGCCTGCATTGCCTTTGGGGCCAATTTTAGTGGCACTGTGTATTAGCAAACCCCATTTCAATCGATAAGAGTTTATCTGTCTGTACGTGCTTGTGTGGCTGATGTAATAGAGAATTGTGCTTAAACGTGTCCTACAGTGAGATCAGATTTCTCAGTCTCCATGCAAGCCCATTTCGAGAATTAAAGGATAGGGTGGTCTGGTTGGCTACTACTCCTAAGCATATTCTCTGTTGGCAGTGCATGAAGTATTTTTAAGAACTCGGAGCCAGTGAGGTTACACGGCATAAAGTCATTTCGTTTGTTCCAAATATTCCAAACCGCAGCTTCATTTACTGGTTGGCTATATTGAATAGGCTCTCTACAGAAGATAGAATGGCTAGATGGTTCATCTCGGTTGATACCGATTTTGTGTTTCAATATGCTTTCCTCAGAGACTGGAAAATTATTTAAAGTGATGCCACACATCTAGGGTTGTGTATGATGTAACCAACCAATCATATTACTTGCATTCCACACATCTCATCTTATGTGGTGCTTAAATTTTGTGATCATTCACTTTTGATTGACACGTCACGTATATCACTACCACATAACATAATCATCGCACCAAATAACTTCACGGATAGGCACTTGCTGGGGAAATATGGCACCGAGTCTTTACCAGATGTGGAGTGCAAAGGGCTGCTCATTGCCGGAATACCGAGTGCATTAGGTGTCTCGGTGTGCGAAAGGCAAATCACTTTCATCTGTCATTTTTAACGTTGCTTGGCAAGCTGCAATTTATCGCATATGGGCTGCCAGGAACTGGAAGATTGACGAAGCTGAATTTCATGTAGACAGCAGTGTTGTTTTTCCAATTGATGTAAAAACTGGCGAATGTGTGGTTTTATCTCAACATGTTGAGCTATGTAGGAGCTGGAAATTGACGCAACTGTTAGTACGTTCGTAATAGACTTAGGACTTTGAAGTTATGATTGAGATCTCTCGCTTACACAACCACCAAAAATAAAATAAAATAAAAAGTTACCGTGATTATAAATAATGCAACTTAAACAGTACATGCAAGAAGAAATCACTCTGAATTTTCTTACTCTACTTGAATTTAAGAACATGCAGCTCTGGCTGGACTCTGGAAAATGAAGCAACCTTCTTAGTCAAAAAACAGTGAGCAATCGAGAAGCCATCAAGAAATTTTGGGCGCTAGGAGCAGCCAATAGTGCATGAGAATTTGAGAAGATTGTGCAGAAGCAAGAAGCAACCATGATAGAGCGGCCTTTGATCTTTATGTTCTAGAGTTTATACCGAAGCTTACTGCAAATTCTTCAAATCCAATCCCACTTTCAAAGTTACCTAAGATGGAACATGTAGCATTGTACACGCATTGATACTTTGTGTCCTAACATAAAATCGAAAGCATGAGTAACAGTGATGACCTTCGACATATTTCTTCATATATCTTCCCAAGACTTCAGAAAGTCGACATAGAGCTGAAACGAACAAGACGGTGAAACATAAAGGAGCTCTAACTTGTCTCTTCCTAGGATAAGGCCTGAGATATACAATATGATCCCTACAGTAAATAAGATAATGATCTCAGAGAGTTGACAGAGCTGAAAGTAACAAAACGCTGAAACGTACGGAGCTCTAGTTAGTGTCTCTTCCTAGGATATGGCCTGAGATATACAATATGATACCTACACTAGAGAAGATAACGCCTTTCTCTGCTAAATACGCCCATTAAACTAACTCTACTTCTGCCATTCCTCACTGCCTTCTGGACGGGAGTTGAACGCACGAGCAAAAGGGAGATTTCTTTCTGCTCTGTGGGTTTCTTGGTCTGCCACTTATTAGATAATCCCTAAGCAAAACTCTTGTCTTTCGGTCGACCACTCTGGTTCTTGTTCTGCACTCTTTTTCGTCATCCATCTTCAGCAAAAGGAATTGTATCTTCTGCACTTCCAACTGAAGCTTCCCGATTTTCTCCGACCCTCTTCGAGCCTGCTCTGAGATCAGCCTCCTCGCGCAACCACGATCATCTGGATCTCTGGTGGATTTGCTGTCACAGGAAGATAAGCGCCTCTCAGCATTTCTAATCAACTTATTATTCGAGTCGGATAATTTGTTGATGGTCGATTGAGCTTCTTCCAGCTGCTCCTTCACATTGCTGTACTCGAGGCCTTTTTCCATTCTGTTCTTCTCTGTGTTCTCCACCTTCCTCCTCAGATCCTGCACTGTTATTTGCAGGTTTGTCAGCTTCTGAGCATTAGTGTTAAGCCTCTCTAATATCTTCCTCCTGATCCTTGCTCGACGAGGTTCTGTCAAGCTCTCAGGTATCTCTAATTTATCAACGCTGAGATCCTTCTCATCAGGTGACTCTCCAGAAGGGTTACAGGACCTCTGTTCCTTATCTGCTTCGACAAAGTAATAGTCGTTGGGCATATCAAAGGTCTTGTGAGCTTTCCCGACCTTAAGATCGATAATCCCACTTGAGTCGCTGGTCTCCCACAGCTCAAGCATTCGATCTTCAGCCTCAACTGCGTCAGTCCTACGAGCCCCATAGGGCAAATGTTTGGAAATCTGGTCGAGCATGATGTCTTTAGTCAGAAGCTCATTCTCAGTCACAGACATCTGAAGAGTTGCTTTGCGTATCTTCATGTCATTATCAGGTCCATCACCACGTCTTTCCTTTTCTTTTTTTCTTGGGACACGTTTCTGAGATCTGGTAGATTCCAACTCCTCCAATTTGGCATTCGAACTTAAGATTTCCAGAACAGTCGGATCCTCAACTTTCAGCAGTGTATCTCCAATTACCTTGATTCTTAACTGCAGGTCCTGCATTGCAGAAAAACAATCTGGCACCATCAATCTTGTATTTCCAACGGATTCAGAAATCCCAGATTGTTGTTGTGTCATCATGTTGATTTCCTGGTAACAAGGGAATATAAACAAGAACATGAATTTGGAGTCACATGATAATGTACTAGCAAAATAAGCAAACAACAGTTCTCTTGTTTAGCAAGAAGATTTCAAATTAATGTCCACAACAGGTTTGGATAGAAAATAAAGGATAGATGATCAAGTTTTAAGGGCAACAATTTCAGAAAGATTTCAAGCAAAGGGAGTGCAGAAATTTCCCGTGGACTAGGACGACGGACGGACAAGTGAAATTATTTTCAACAAACTTAAAGAAAGGAGATGTAATGAGCAGATCCACTAGCATGTGGTGCATTAAGGGCAGGGGGAAAATTACCTTGACAACTTCTTTCTTGGATTTGTAAAAATCTTTATGGACAGTCGTACAATTTTCCAATGAAGAAATACATTCTGCCAAAGAAAGTACTCCTGAAACATAAGAAGCAAGCTGAGTTTTCAGTCCGCCATTTTCTCCTTCCAAAGCCATGATTGTTTCTTTTAGCTGTTCAATCTCCACACGTCTCGCTTCACTTGCACTTTGATGGGCTTCATTGAGCTCAAGAATTTCCTCCTTGAGAAATGCTTCATCAATCTTGGAGGTTATCAGCTCAGCCTCCAATTTCCATTTTGCTTCCTGAAGAAATCTCGCCTCTCTGGTCCGATGACTCAAATCTTTAGACAGTCTGAGAATCTGCTTCTGTTGATGCTCTCGTCCTATGTTGATATCAGCATACTCTATTTTCAAATCCTCCAGCTTTTTCAGCACCTCTAGCTTCTCATTCTCAATTGCTCTCAATATTTCGGATTTCAGCACTTTTTCGTTGTTGATTCCCTCTGAGAACTTCAGCTTCAATTCTTCATTTGTATCTATAACCTTTTGCAGGCCATAGTTCAACACATCGAAGTTCTCAGATTTGATTTTTAGCTCTTGATGAAGGGCATCTCGTTCTATTGCAAGCTTTGTGGCCTCTAGTTCCACTTGCTTGAGCAGTGAATATAGGACTGATTTTTCGAAAACCACCCGGAGATTTTCCTCTTCTAACTTAGAAAAGGATTCTTGCAGATCTCTAATCTTTGTCAGAGTATTCCGTATATAATCATGGTCAAAATCCATATGGTCTTCAAACTCTTGACACGAACAGATCTCAAGAGTCTTTGAAATCCGATACAATGCCAATCGTTCTACAGTAATTTCATCAGACAAAAGTTTGAGCTCAGCCAGATGTTCAAGATTTTCACTCTCCAAGTAAGAAATTTGCTTCTGTGAGAATTGCCATGCGTCTACTAGAGTATGATATCTGAGTGAGAGTGAGAAATACTTCTCCCGCAGATCCTCCAGGAATTTCTGCAAAATGAAGATCCGCATGTGAGAGTCCAAAGCTTTTTCCAGTTCCTCTTCACATTCTGTATCTTTGCTCTGAGCTTCTTGCTGCAGGTGAATGATCTGGCACTCCACATCAGCTAACCGGGTCCTACTCAACTGCACAGAATTGTAATGATCCTCAATCTCTCTGTTCAAATCAAGCTGCAGATTCTGGATGCTCAAGATCAAGGATTCTCTCTCCTCCTTCATATCTGAGTAATCACCTTTTAATCCCTTATAACTGCTCACCAGGCTTTCCAGTCTTTGCTGAAAGACATTTAACTGATATTCCAGCTTTTCCTTCTCAAACTTTTCCTGCTTGTGCAAGACACGCATATCTACTGCATTCCTCACTTTGACCTGTTCTTTTTCAAGATCCACATATTCATCATTAAGCAAATTCTGAGAAGTATCGTTCTTCCCCATGAGTTTGTAAAAGTTGCCAATCATACTCTCTATATAAGAAATCAGACTGGACTTATATGCCAGGAGACATTCACAGGATTCTTCCATTCCCTTCAATTTAAGCTTATACTCTTCCACCTCAGCATTCAAATCCGAGATTCTATTCTCCAATAAGACAGTCTTCTCCACAAGCTTCTGGGAGACTTCCAGTTTCCTTAGTAGAGCGATTTTTTCACTTTGTTCTAAATCGCAGCACTTCTCAAGCTTTGAATTCGTATCCATCAACTCCATGAAAGCTGACCCCAAACGCCCCGGATCGAGACCCACTGAAGCCACCTGCTCCATCACTGAGCAGTGCTTCTTTCTCTGGTCATCCAGTTGCTCTTTCAGGTAGTAAATATCTTTTTGAAGAGAATCTCGTTCACCCACTATAGCTGCAGTCTCCGCTTCAAGTTTGTGCATTATTTCTCGCATGCTCAAGATTTCATCTTCCAAGTTTTTTACCAACAGTGATGAAGCCATATTGACCTCATTTAGATTCTTCTTCTCCTCACAGGCCTTCCGGATTTCATCCTTCAAACCCTTATTGTGCAATTCCATGTCTTCCAGAAGCTGAGTCTTCTCCTGAAGCTTCATGGCTAGGGATCTCACCTGTTCCTGAGTCTCAAAGTGAAGATTCTGTAGATTCTGAAAGGAAGTTTGAACCTCAGAAAACCGTAACCGTTCTTCTTGCACACAAGTCCAGAGCCTTCCCATTTCCTTCTGCTTCTCTGTAGTTTCTTCACTCTGAGCTTCCATTTTCTTTGTCAAAGCCTCCAAAGCAGACTGCAGAGTCTGATTAGATCTCTCCAAAAGAAGACACATTTCTTCAGCTTTCTTTAGCTTTGTTGAATCCTTTTCCCGATCAGGATCCAACATTTGGGCCTGGTTTCGCATAATTTCCTGCTCGAGATTAGAAATCGTCATCAGCAGATTGTTGCAACGTCCAGCAGCAGCTTCCTTAATCTCTCTGTTATTCTCCTCTGCACATTTTAATTCATCTTCCAGATTTGATATCTTCTCGAGGCAGTGGTTGTGCTGAAGAAGTGCAGCTTGTTTTTCAGCTTCCACCCTTGCAAGATCTTGTTTTAGAGTGTCGGCCTTAGTTTCAGCTTTATCAGCTCGCTGCTTGATCTCATCCACCTCTTCTTGGGCACATGACACAGTGTTCTCAAGAGCTCTTAGTTTTTCTAAAGCCAGGTGGTACTGAATAAGATTGCCTTTGTTTTCGGCTTGTAGATCTGCTAGTGCTGTCTTCAAAGATTGAGCTTCTGCCTCAGCTTCATTGGCCCTTCGAGTAAGTTCCACTTCCAATTTTGATAATCTCTCCAGACTCTGATGAAACTGAAGCGCATAGACTTTTCTCTCAGCCTCCAACTCTGCAAGTGCTTGGTTCAAGTTCTGAATTTCTTTCTCAGTATCACCTGCTCGCTCAAGGTCGCGTGTCATCGCATCACGCTTACAAGTACATTGTGCACTGTATTCTTTTTCTCCTGCATCACGACACATGAGGACCACATTTTCACTTCCTCCTCCAGAATCAGAAGTCTCATCGACCTGTTTCGACTCATTTCTACTTCTCATACCCTTGAAATCTTGATGCACGGCTCCATTCTTCTCACAAGCTTGGAAGTAAGACAGAGCTTGCTCCAAAATATCCTTGGGAGACTCATCACTGTCGAGAAGCGCTGGCTGGACTTGGTTGGGAAACGCTTCTGCCATAGTTTTATGGGCCTGGCACAGAACTCCTGTGGCATGATCATATCTCTCAGCTAATCCACGATATGCTCGGTAAAACTCTTCGACCAAATGCAGAAGTTCAGGCCGTCTCTTATAGTACATCTCTGCTCGTCTCGCGAATGAGTCAGCATCTTCCTCAATGATGTTAATCATCTGTTTGACTTTGGCATCCACATCTGTTCAAAAGGAGAAGGATAAGTACATTTAACATCATATGCAGTCGCGATATTGCGATGAAATCATAAGAAAAGGTCTGAAGGTAGAATATGCACTACAAACTGCACGATACCTCATGGATTGTATGCATAATTATCAAACTTTTCAAAGAAAGAAACCAGAAATTTTCGTTCAAAAAATTGAAATTCTAAAGTTTTCGGGCAAACCAGATACTAGAACTAAATTTAACCAGTGCTTGAGACATTGATTAAGATAGCGGCCAGCCTTCTCTCCTAGGTCATTTGAAAACTCACTATCCTGTAATGTGAACTTTACTGCTTAGCTATAACACTGACAATAGTGTTGCAGGACCCCTTTCTCTAATTGATTTTCAAGCAAATTTCCTAATCCAAGCATACAACACCGAAGGAAACATTAAGTTGAGTTGTCAATTCTGTGTCACAGAAGCCGTGCTGAGTGAAACCATAAGCAACGGAACCATACCTGTAAGATTTTCCACGAGCCATTTGGAATTCTTTGGGGTAACGTGACTACCCCACCACCAAGAATACATCCCTTTAGAATCTTCATTTGCAGTGGCGGCCATAACTCCAACCAACAATGATAAATTTTCGGCACACTTATCTTGTAGTCCCACTGCAGTTTTGGTACCAACTGCTACGTGATCCTGTAGAGAACGAAAAAGATCTCTCTTTATCTTGAGATGCAGATCTACCAAAATGACACAAAATAAGACAACTTTGCTTCATTTTGCTACGAACACAACGCCCACCAAAAATTATTGTCAAAATTATAAATCAAAGGGCAGTAAGCAAAGTACCGGATCAACCGCATCAAGTTCCAGGAATCAGCACTTCTTCATCAATTGATAACAGGTTTACCTGATCAAAAGAGAATTCATAGGATCAGAACCAACAAAGAGAGAAAAGACTTGACAAGTAAGGATTTTAACTAGGGATGAATAAATTCCTCATTCACCATGACGTAATCAAATCGCATGCCATAAAGAAAAACAAATGCTTAGATGAATACGCAAAAAGAAGCCCACATTGTCGTCCTCACATCACAAGACCGAAGGGGTTGAGAAACCCAAAACAGAAAAGGAGGAGAAAACGAAAGCTCTCTTGATTAGTGCAGAGAAATCGATCAACCAACAGAGAAACATTGAATCATCAAACGAATAACTGTACCAGCTCCTTACCACGAAAGAAGAGAGTTCAAACGCTGAGCGAGCTCTCCAGGAGACTCCTCAGCTCCTTCCCACGAAACCCAACGTTCAAGAACCAATATGACCCAACACCCAAAAAAGAAGAGAAAGGAAGAGAAAGAGTAAAGCCTGCCGCACAAGGAGGGGCGAAAAACAGAGCTCACCAAAGCTAACAAAAGATTCCAATTCCTGAGGCCTGTAAGAAAAAAAGCAAAACTATAGCACAGCAACTTTCACTGTTCGTGGTCGCAAATCTCAACCACACTGCTGGGTCAGATCTCTCTCTCTCTCTTTCTAAAGCACACTCACACTCCCTCGCTCTACTCATGACTGCTCGCTGCTCGCTCTTAAAGCTGCGATCTTTTTTTATGGGGATTTTTATATTGGGCGAGATAAAGAAAATTCGTTCTGGGTTTGCCGAGAAAACAAGGGAAAATCCGAGGGATGCGCCATGACTGTCGTTTTGCGAGTTCTCGGGAGAGAGAGGGCGAAATGACGAGCCTCGCCATGTCGAGAAAGAGGCCTTCGACCCTTGTCGTCTTTTGTCGTGTCTCTGTCCGACGAATGTTTGACCGCTTTCATCGTAAATGCGCAGATCACGATATTGTACGGGAATCGCCAAAATCGAAAAGAACAGGGAACATAGACAACGAAATAAAATATTTATGGATTATTGATTTGCCAAAAAAAAATTTATGAGATTCTTGGTATCCTCATTTGGGGAGGTACAAAACAGATCGCTCGAATCAAAAACCATCCGGACCGGACGAAACTAGTTGATTGGGTCTAGTTCTTGAGAATGTCGATCTAATTCTAGATTCCTAAAAGTGAAAATCGATGTCCAAACAATTCGATTCCTAGTTCAAAGAGGGAACTTGATCAAATCGCTTTCATATATTTTTTTATTATTTCTTAAAAAAATAAAAGTAATCATTTTATATTTCTTTATAAGATATAGCATTAAATAGTGAAAAAAAATTATCGATTTTATTGAATCGGATCAAAAACCAATCACTCTTATCCATATTTCTATATTACAAAGCAAAATTTTGACCAAAAATAATATTATAAAGCAAATTCTCTATTACTTTCAACTTCAAGCTTCCATCTAAAAAAATTTCAGTAAGTGAAAATGATTGGTTAAAAGCGTTCATATAAAAGTTGCATAATCAAATAAACATGGTAAATGTGAAATTTAAATTCAGTCGCCATCAATCTCATTAATTTATGTTAATTTCCTAAAACAGTCAAGTTTATTTCTTTATTAATTGATCTTTTGCTTCTTTTTTTTTTCGTAACGCTCATCTGTGCTTGCCTATTTTGCTTTCTCTTATGTATTATCTCACTTCTAATTATGTAAAGGAAAAGGAAGTTCTTTTCTTTTTCTTTTTTATAAATGAAACCTTCCTTTTATTTTCCTAAAACTCTCACTTCCCATATAAATTGTAAAAATAGAAAAAAGATTCACAGATAGCAAAGTCAAATCTGCACCAGACTAGCACTAATTTAATTAGTGTAACGTTAATGACTACTAAGGAGAAAATGAAGAAAACAATTTAGGAAAAAATTATGATTCTCCAATGTTTTTATTGCTAGAAAAAAAAAAAGGAAAAAAATCTATTTTATTGCCTCATGTTATGCACAGCAGTGCCTCAAAAATCGAATTATTCCAAATAAAATACAAAATGACTCGTTTCATGGAAAAGAAAATAACACTGGTTCGGTTATGGAGGCACCAATATGTGATGTGCGAGGAGCCTTTTTTACAACTAGACAAAATATGCATTTTGAATTTTCACACAATTTATCGATCAAAGTTAGACAAAGTCACTCAATAAAAAAAAGATCATGAGGATCGATCCAACCATCAACCACATGACTACAATCAATCGATCCTCCTAAAACACGAATGTAGAAAAAAAGAATATAAAAGACGGAGAATAGAAAATACTAATCGCGCTTAAAGAGCATGAAATTAATTATTTAATCCTCCTGAATAACAAATAAGAATCATTAAGGGACAAAAAGGGAAAAAGAAGAAGAAGAGGAAGCATCGCCCATCATTTCAAAGCTGAAAAAGTCATAAAGGCGTAGTTTTCGATTGCTTCCACCATAATTCATCTTTTTTTTCTAGTTTCATCTCATCAATAAACAGTAGAAAGAAGGGAAGGTAGGACAAGATTAGGGATAGAGACAATCACCTTCGTTCCTAATCATCAGCTTCGCAGTCTCATTGCTTGTCGAGCAGTTGATGCACTAAAAAATAAAAATGATTTTTCGTGTATGTATTATCAAAATCAACAATGATGTGTGATTTATAAATATACAATCTCTCCATTTTTTTTTTTATTTTCAATAAATGCCATATAGCTGGCCGAAATCTCTCCCTTTTTATAGCCGTTGTGGGGGAGGGGGATACATGGATATGTGTTGTTTTTGCAAATCACGAGAGTTGTCGCTAATGATTGATGATTTTCGATGGCTTCCGAGTAAATGTTCCTGCGCAAATCTTGGCGCTGACATTGAAGGGGCGGTAAGGTCAAATTGCGTCGAGAATGACGTGACAGGTGTCGCCATCGTGGAACAGAAGGATTCTGGTGGGGCCCCATTAGGGCATGATGGACGGTCTTCGGTTTCTTGATTTCGTCCACGGCCAATTGGGGGACGTCTCTCCGTACAACTCGGACCGCGTAACATCATGCTTTCACTGACTGTTTGGAATTTTTTTTTTCTTTTTATGACAGTTGAGCTTCATGACGCATAATTGAAATTGAGTTGGGTGCCACTCTCGTAGCTTATTTATTTATTTATTTTGTTTCTTTCTTTTTATTTTTATGCAATTTAGTTATGTGACTTTCCCAATTTATGCATCCTAATCTTTTCCTAACCAATGTAACACCAATAGAAGGCCTAATGGATTGGGAACAGCCCTTATAGTTCTCAAGTAAGGCTTGTTTAAAAGAAAGATCAATGAGCATAATAGATACGAATAGCTTGTTCCTACCTAAGGGCATGCAATATATCAACAAAGGTTATAGCTCCTAGACATTAACGGTGGCAAGTGAAGCAAAGGTTGCTTGCCACTTATGAGGACCTCAAAACCTATCGCTAGATATCGGATTATTCCTCGCAAGGGTCTTTGAGCCCTTCTTGGTGTTTGGATAGGGTTGGCATGCTAGCCCATGTGCTCTTGCCATTTTTCCTAGGATGGTGCCTCATATCCAAATTTTATCAAGTGAGCGACATTATGTTGATGATTTGAAGGTGTTAATGATGAAAGGATTTGCTTGAGCAAATTGGGATAGTTGAAGGATTATATCGCATAAAAGTGGTAAGAAGGCCAAATTGCACTACTTAGAGGTTTAATATTATAATTGACATTTCTATAACGGGCCATATGTTCCTTGTAAATTATGAACATTACTCTCATACAAAACTAATTAAATATAAATGCGAGTGATATTTATGTTTGTAATTCACCAATCATAATGGTGGTTGAAAGTTAGTCTCCTTTAACTAAAGCTATGGAAAACGTAACCCTTTTCTACGACCATCTACACCTGCTTTTCCTAGATTAAAACTACCCTTATCGTGCAATATGAGTAGACATAACATTTTTACCACTCAACGTTGAAACATAATTGGATACAAAAAGTTTTTGCTTCTTACACCCACACATGTGAGGGACTCTAATCGCACTTTATGTAAGGGGCGAAACTTCCAACATGTCCAATGAAGTATTGACTTATATGGTAAGCAAGTTTGCTCCTAAGTAAAATTCTGAATGCACTTGTCTTGAGATCGGCCAAGATGGTGGACCAATTAAGGTGTGCAAAATTGACTTGGGTACCACCTGACTACTATACTAAAAAGGAACTCACAACATGTTCGGTTTGTTTTGGCTTGGCTCCCCACCATCATCGCTCTCCGCCTCATGCAATCAAGCCAAACCTCCAAAATACTTTATTTAAGATTACATTGTTGCAAGTTAGGAAAAAAAAACTGTATAGTTAAGGGGTGCATTTGTTTTGTTGAAAAATAATGTTTTAGAAAATATCTTCTTGACATTGATCTTTTATATTGCTTTTGGAAATTGAGTGAATAAAACAAATTGTCCATTGGTAACGACTTATGTTTATAAATTTATTGATAGCAAATATTTTTTCTTAATTGTCTTTTTAGTAATATAAACAATTAAAGCAAGAAAAATATTTTCCAAATCGTCACAAACATAAGCAACTTTCTTTTTTTTTTCATTGGGTAATCCTATAAACCCGGAACTTCCAAGTGGAAATAATAATCCAAGAGAAAATGCAGCAACTCCAAGGCCAGACCAAAGTCAAGGGGGATGGTCTAACCTAAAGGCATAAAGGCTCATTTTCCTGACATATTTACATTCTTTATCTTAATTAAAGAACTTACTTTACCCTTTATCTTGATTAAACAACTTAGTGATTCAGATAAATAACATATTATAATTATCGGCGTGGTGGTGCAGGTTGGTCACTGACCAAAACACTGTCATGCCGCACACCATCATTTTCTTTATTTTATTTTACGGTGGAGATTAAGGACTATTTTACATAATACTCGTTTAGAATATAGTTTGAAAACAGATTCCGAAAATAGGGGGATAAATAAGAATATGCAAATTTTTGGGGGTAATCAGTTGGGGACCTATTTAGTTATCGACGGAAGAAAAGGCCAAAAAAGAGAAGGAGCGAAATTAATAGTTTTGACTTCTGTCTACATTAACAAAAATCTTTTAGTAACAATAATACTATTAATGTTGATGATGATAATAATATCGAAAGTTCTAAAATTTATTGCGAAAGTACAATTAAGTTTTAATTTTTTTTGAAAAATCGAAATCAAATTCTAAAACTAGTCACACAAGTCTAGTTGAATCTTAAAATTTTCAAAAAGCGAACTCAAGTCCTAAAATTCATTAACATTTTTCGTTTTATAAAGTAAGACAGAGTTAAAAAAAAAAAAAAAAAAAAAAGATTTTATTGCATGAACTTGATAAGATTTAGGATGTGATTACATTTTTTTGAAATTTTTAAGATTTAATTGTACTTTAATGATAAGTTTTAGGATTTGATTATATTTTTTTAAAAATTATAAGATTTAATTGTACTTTTGTGATAATAAAGAAAGAAGCATGTGGGCAAAATGTAGATAAGAGAGGGGGATGGAAATTCCAAATGGGGTGAAATGATGATGTCAGGTGGAAGGCAGTGCAACCTTGAGACAAAGAATAGTGGGTCAAGCCACATGTTGCACGAGAGCCATCACCAAGTTCACAACTCAAGAATGCAAGTCTAATCATTCTCCTCGCCAGGCCTCTTTCTTATGTCATTCTTCCCTCTTATAACGAATTCCTGTAATGGTATGCTAAATCAATCCATTCAAGCTTAACGCTCCATTTGTTTTGTTAAAAATAAATTTTTTTAATTTTTTTAAATGATCGATTTAATTGCTTGAAATTATTAACAAATGGAAAATAATTTCATAATTGACAACAATTTATGTTTAAATATCTTCGTAAACGATGTAAAATATTTTGTTTATTCATTTTTGTAAAGGCTGGAGAATGATCATTTTTAGGGAAAATTTTCCAAATAATTTATTTTCCATGAAATAAAAACATTTTCCTTAAAGTGAATGTTTTTTTTTTTTATGACTCGGGAATCGCCGTACAGTTGGTAGCCAGCGGCGTAAACCCGGGGCGACCCAAGGGGACCCACCTCCCCTGGACCGCGGGTGAGTCGCACAAGCGACCGTGGGGATTTGAACTCGCTCCCTTCCGGAAGAGGGATTGAGGGCAAACCACGCAACCACCAATGGGGTGGGTTAAAGTGAATGTTTGTATCACTTAAAATAATTAATTAATGAAAAATATTTTCATTATTAATCACGATTTATGTCTAAATATTTTCGTGAGCGATGAACATATTTTTTCGTTCATTCATTTTTATAAGTGATACAATAAACCATTTTTATGATTTTTTTTCAAGTCATTTATTTTTTGTAAAACAAACGGAGTTACTACGACTATCGATTAACTTTTACAGAAATGGCTTTTGCACTCGAACACATGTTCCTACACCATCTGATCAAAACATGTTAAAATATGCTTCGAGTTTAAGCCCAATGCAAAATTACGAATATTTCGAATTGGATATGTTGCGAATGTTCGAAATCGAGCAAAGAAGATCCAAAGATCAACTTCCTAAATTTGAATCTGCATTGGAGAGTCTGGCTACTAAAATAGGAAAGTCTAACTTTGACTAGGACTTGGATTTTGTTTAAAATATACAAAGATATGTTTTGGATAGGAAACAAAATCCTATGAGAAGTTGGCAAAAGAATAAGGGTTTTACTTATATATAGACTTGAGGCCATGGGTAATAGACGTGGATCACAAATTGTCTTGAAGCGCCGCGTGAGTGCTTGGTGTTCCGCCATTGATCGTGAAGAATTGGTCTTGAAGCGCTGCCTCGTTGTCAAGTGCTTGGGGAGGGATTTTCTTTGTCATGAATTACATCCAAGAAGGTTTAGTGTTAAAGCCAATTAAATCTTGTGGTAAGATTTGTGTGTAATTCCTTCGTGAGATTAAGAGATTATTTCTTGAGGAATTTCGGGTTAAACACTGTGTGTGTTATTGGGTGTAATTGGGGGTTGGGAAACACCGAGAGAGTGCTTGAGTGACTTGAGTGTGTAATCTCCTTGTATCGCTTGATCTATAGTGAAATTCACTGCTGCTTTCCCCGTGGACGTATGTCTTTACGACTGAACCACGTAAATCTGGTGTCCGATATTTTTTTTTTTCTGTCTATATTATTGTTCGATCGCTCGCCTTATCGCAACAAGTGGTATCAGAGCTAGACTTGGCTAAGTTGAAGCGAATCGATGGTGACAGAAGAAGTAAAAGTGAGAATCGACAGATTTGATGGGAGTGATTTTAGTTTTTGGAAGATGCAGATTGAAGATTATCTTTATCAAATGAAACTGCACTTGCCCTTGTCTGGGGAGAAACCAGAGACGATGAAGCAAGCTGATTGGGATTTGTTGGATAGACGAGCTATGGGTGTGATTTGGCTGACGTTGGCTCATAATGTCGCGTTTAACATCCTGAAGGAGAAGACCACTGCTGATTTGATGCAAGCCCTGTCGGATATGTACGAGAAGCCTTCTTTGCGATCAACAAGGTCTGTTGATGCGACGTCTGTTTAATTTGAAGATGAGTGAAGGTGCGTCAGTTGCTGATCATATTAATGAATTTAATGTGATTGTTAATCAATTGAGTTCAGTTGAGATTGACTTTGAAGATGAGGTACGTGCTTTGATTTTGTTATCCTCATTACCTGATAGTTGGAATACTACTGTTAGTAATTCCTCTGGGTCAACAAGTTTGACGTTTGATGGAGTTCGAGATTTGATTCTAAGCGAGGATATTTGTAGAAGAGAATTTGGCCAATCTGTTTCTACTACTTTAGTAGGTGAAAATAGAGGGAGATCTGTAACACGTGTGGGTAAAGTAGTACCAATATGAATAGACCTAGTCAATCTAAGATTGCTAATGTAGTCTGTTGGAGCTGTGGTAAAAGGGGGCATCTTAGAAGGGATTGCCTTAAGTTGAATAATGAGAAGGGTAAGGAAATTGTAGTTGATTCTGCAGATAATGTTGCAGCTGTAGCAGATGATGCCGATTATGTCTTGTCTATCACTAATGATTCATCGTTTGATGGATGGATTATGGATTCTAGTTGTTCTTTTCATGTCACACAAAATAGAAACTGGTTTATCACTTATCAGTGCACGGGTAGTGGTAAAGTTCAGTTAGGGAACAACGCTAAGTGCGATGTTGTGGGTGTTGGTAATGTTAAAATCAGAATGCATGATGGCATTGTGAGGACATTGACTGGAGTGAGGCATGTTCTAGAGTTGAAGAAGAACTTAATTTCCTTGGGTGCCCTAAATTCAGCTAGTTGCAGGTATTCTTCAGAAGGTGGAGTTTTGAAGGTTGTTTGAGTTGCCCTGGTGATAATGAAAGGAATCAAGCACGAAGGCTTGTATAGACTTCAAGGTGAGACAATGACAGGTTTCGCCCCGAAGACGTCGAATGCATATGTTCGAGAGTCTTTTGACTACTCGAAGAAGACCTGGATGTTTGTGCCAATGCACAAGTTTGATGGTGATGTTAGGATCACGCGGTTGAGAGCTTTGATCGAGACGGAGATTGGTAAGTCGATCAAGTATGTGTGGACTGACAATATCATGGAGTTATGCTCGGAGCTAACAAATAAATTCTGCATGAAAGAGAGAATAGTAAAACACCGCACTAGTGCCAGTAAATCATAACAATGTGCAGAATTAATGAGTAGAATATTACTAGAGACGGCCTGTAAAATAATCTCTAGTGCTGGTATTGCTAGGAGAATCCTAGCTGATGTACTTAGTACGATAAGCTGCCTGGTTAATAAATCCCCATCAACTGCTATTGAATGGCGGACTCCTGAAAAAGTGTGGTCAAGTAACGTTGCTGATTATTCTATTAATATAATATTTGGTGTCCGTGTTATTTTCGAGTGAGTGATAGTAAGCTCGATTGGAGGGCAATGTGCATATTTCATGGCTATGCACAAGGTGAGCAAGGCGATCGGTTGTGGTGCCTAGATATAAATTCACCTGTTAACAGCAGAGAAGTTACTTTTGACGAGTCTCCAGTACTTCTGGCTATAAGTGATTATAGCAGTGTTCAAATGGATCTGAATGATGTTCAGCTTGAGGTGGAGTTGAGACCAGAAACTCCTGAGGTAGCGAGTACAAGTACTAGCAAAGTAATCAACACAGATGGTGCTCATAGCGAGGTGGAGCCTGTAGAGCCAATGGTTGCTATAACTGCTGAAATTAACAAGGAACGTATTCGATCTTCTGACAAATATTTGATGCAACAATGGTTTTGCTTTATCTGCGGTTAAGGAGGTTATGTCGGAAAATCCTTGCGGAGCAATTAAAGGTGCATGTGGAGTTGGTATTCTGATGAGGTCCTCGGTTATGGCGAAGTTCAAGCGAGGCTTGGACTTGGACAATATTTGTGGCGGTTGAGCCCATCAGGGGCTATGTGAAAGTAGCAGTATAGTTTGAATTTTTGCGAAGGGATTGCGACTTAGCTGAAACGTCGAGCCAAGGTGGAGATTGTTAAAATATGTCTCAAGTTTAAGCCCAATGCGAAATTACGAATATTTTGAATTGGATATGTTGCGAATGTTCGAAATCGAGCAAAGAAGATCCGAAGATCAACTTCCCAAATTTGAATCTGCGTTGGAGAGTCTGGCTACTAAAATAGGAAAGTCCAACTTTGACTAGGACTTGGATTTTGTTTAAAATATACAAAGATATGTTTTGGATAGGAAACAAAATCCTATGAGAAGTTGGCAAAAGAATAAGGGTTTTAGTTATATATAGACTTGAAGACGTGGATCACAAATTGTCTTGAAGCGCCGCGTGAGTGCTTGGTGTTCCGCTGTTGATCATGAAGAATTGGTCTTGAAGCGCCGCCTCGTTGTCGAGTGCTTGGGAGGGATTTTCTTTGTCGTGAATTACATCCAAGAAGGTTTAGTGTTAAAGCCAATTAAATCTTGTGATAAGATTTGCGTGTAATTCTTTCGTGAGATTGAGAGATTATTTCTTGAGGAATTTCGGGGTTAAATACTGTGTGTGTTATTGGGTGTAATTGGGGCTTGGGAAACACCGAGAGAGTGTTTGAGTGACTTGAGTATGTAATCTCTTTGTATCGCTTGATCTATAGTGAAATTCGCTACTGCTCTCCCCGTGGACGTAGGTCTTTACGACTGAACCACGTAAATTTGGTGTCCGATATATATTTTTTTTCTGTCTATATTATTGTTCGATCGCTCGCTTTATCGCAACAAAACACATATGAATATATTCTCTCATCATGGAAATTGTTTGGAGATGTATTCCAAAATTATCTCCCCTTTTTATGAAAACAAAAACCTTAGCATTAACTCATTTATCCTTGAGGTACCCGCGTGTATCAAAAATACATAGAGCCGCTTGCGTTTATGACAAAGAAAGTCAATGGAAAGCAGATTTAAGCATGAAAGCAAATACCCTCGTACAAGATTTGCTAAGCACTGAAATTTGTAAAGGCAACTTTACAACACCCGACCGCACGAGCAGCGAGCTGACGCACCGCGCCAACCCTGGAGTTTCCGTTAATAGTTCTCGCGAGAAGTTCTGATGTTATGCTCAATCAACTAGTCATTGTGTCCATCTGTCTTCCCTTGAAAATCTCGTGAAAATTCCACGAAATCACGTGTAAACTCTCTCAAACCTAGCCAGTCAATTGGATTTTTCTGTATGAGGTCAGTTTGGATCGCATCTTTTCCATCGATTTCAGGACGGCTCCAGTCCACGAATTGCTGTTGCAAGATACTTGGATGTCCTTAACTTATGTACATGAGCAGGGACTTCAAATATGGAATTCCAGCAGTCGCGAAATCTATTTATGGAAAGTCCAGGTTGATCGCGTATGGCGTCGGTTCGCTACTTCTATCACATGTTTCTACAAGTTGCCCATACAAAATTCGGAACTTGGCGAATCCTTCCTTGTATAAGTGTAGAACCGAAGGCCAGTACTTGTTTCTGCAGAGTAACTTCCGTTCGTCTTGTGACATTCTTAAACATAAGTTTCTACCGCACATTCACGTTAGATACATAGTAAATCTCGCAATCGTCAGGATATTTTAAGGATGTTTTTCCATCGATCTCCCTCTCCGTCATGATGACAAAATACGTACGTGCCCTTCATAGATAAGTGCATTATCTTCGTGCGCAGGTTTCCAGTTCGCTGACCCATGAAAGACAGAACCAGAATCCTATAGAATCAAGATGAATGCTTGCTTTCACATGCTTTTAACAACAAAAAATTTATCTAAGGACTTGAAAACAAACTCCCCACTTGCTTCATGATTTATCCCTTGTTTGTCACGTGGAGAATGAATTAAACGCAAAAAGGCAGAAAGAGACAGCATATAAGTGAGATTCATCAAAGGCATATACAACCGCCACTTTAAGGTTGAATGGAACTTCTCTCGCTCGCGCACATTCCTCCTGTTGTCACTGAATCCTGGACCTATATTGCATCAGCTGGTGGTTCAAAGCGGCAGATTCAGAGCTGAAAAATCTCTTTCGGTTATTCATCTGCTTCCCTTTAGGGAAGATGAAATCCCCATAGGTTCCAACACCAACTTCTACTTTATTCTGAAGCATCTTAGGCTTCTCATTCGAAGTTTCCCATGATCTCTAACACGGTTTCCATCGTGCCTATGAGTTACCTTGATCTCATCCGTAGTTTCAGCGGGTCCAACAAGTGTGAAGAAGCACCAAGAACCTACTTCTGCATTTCAGCTCCTACTTCATCTTTCTTTAATTCTTCCCACAGTTTAGTCATATAATTCAGCCCAAAATTCTCCTTTAGTGAGGGGTCATCTTCCTGCCTTCTTCCCTTTTCTCTCACTCTAATTTTTTGAGTTTCTCAGCCATCTTTTTCATACTAGTTTGCATAGAGACTCCCTTACTGAAAGTCTAAAAGCTGAATCCTCATCTTTATCAAAAACAATCAAAGACACTGCATTATCTTTCCATCTGTCTTGCATCAAGACAAACTCTACCTCGTTTAAAGTATCCTTCAAACTTCTTTTGGGCCAAAAAGCCATCGTTACGCGTTTTCTTCAATGCTCTTACTCCTTTTAGCTTCAAATTCTCGAGATAAGGGATCCATGAAGGGAAGATCCCTCTATGCCTTCTTTCTAGCCTCATGAGATTGTGAGTGAGATCCAAACGGGATAGACTGATAATATTTCGTAATCCCTGAATCAAATTGAGCCAACAGAGCCAACCCTCTTAATCTCTCTTTCTTGTTTTTGTCCTGAGTTGTTGATATATGGCCTCTTCCAAAAGGAATTACCATGTGCTCCTGAGTTTCAGAGGCATGGACGTCCGCAACAATTTCCTTAGTCATCTCTATGTAGCTTTGGATCAGAAAGGGATATACACTTTTATGGATAGCGAAGAGCTTAAAAAGAGAGAGCAAATATCGCCATCGCTTATGAGGACGATTGAGGAATTGCACATTGCGATCATCATTTTCTCCAAAGGCTGTGCTTCCTCCTGGTGGTGTCTGGAAGAGGTGGCGACGATCATGGAGTGCAAGGCACAAAAGGAGCTAATCGTGTTGCCGGTGTTTTACAAAGTGGAATCAAGAGACATGAGAGAGGGGAGAGAGGCTTATGGGAGAGCTATGGCTAAGCATGAGTCCAATTTTGGGAAGGATCCAGAGAAAGTGAAAAGATGGAAGAAACTCTTTTTTGACGCAGGTAACTTTTGGGTGGGAATTCAATGATGGGTAAGTATATAGTTGACCTGGCGCACTGCTTTAGGCAGCTGGTGATTGTTTGTTCATACATCAAATCCTATGCAGATAAATTACCGCTAAAGAACTGAGAGATATTGTTAAATCGGTCTTTTTAATTGAAGATACAAAGCGGATATATGCTAGATAGCAGACACAAAAGTGGAACAACCAAAATTTCCAGTTAGTAGATTGTATAAATTCGATTCTTGCTGTGTGGATAACGAGAAATTTTTGTCTTAAATAAATAGTCTAGTTTCATGATACCCGAGTCATTTTTGTCTTCAAGCGAAGGTTCACTCAAATGTGTTAATTTCTTTTCATTTTATTATTTGCTAACCTTCTTATGTTATCTTCCTTATGACGTTAGAGGTTGAATTCCTGCCATGGCTTTGAAACTGTAAAACACGTTTCTCTTTCTTTTGAGTGCTCATCAGAGATGAAGCAGAACTTATACGATGCATCGTAAAGCAATTATCAATTCATCTAGAGCGAACACCCTTATATTTTGCTGTGAAGCAGAGCTCATACAATGCATCGTAAAGCAATTATCATATCATCTAGAGCGAACACCCTTATATTTTGCTAAGTATCCAGTTGGAATAGATTCTTGAGTTGAAGAACTGATATCATTGTCGCAAAAAGACTCAGATGATGATGTTCTCATGATAGGCATATGGGGACCTGGAGGCATAGGGAAGACCTTGTTAAAGTGATAAATAATGCTATTGAGAGACATTTTCAGTGATCTAGTTTCTTGGAGTGAGGGAGAGAAACTTCGAACAAAAGCAATGGTCTAGTTGATTTGCAAGAAAAACTTCTATCTCAAATCTTATATCCTAGACATCTAACGATCTATAGTGTCTACTGAGGAATTGGTGTGATAAGGGGAAGACTTTGTTGCAAGAAGGTTCTACTGGTTTTTGATGATGTCGACAAGTTGCATCAATTGAATGCGTTAGCTGGAGAAGGCAATTGGTTTGGCAAAGGAAATAGAATCTTTGTAACATCAAGGGATTAACATTTGCTAACTTCTCGTGACATAAATTGTGTGTATGAAGTTAAAACTTTAGACAACAATGAGGCACTAGACCTTTTTTTTTTTATTTTTTTTTCAGCATGCCTTTCCAAACTGTAAAAATTCTGAAATGAGAAAGGATCTCATAGATAGAGCACTGCATTACGCTAGTAGCCTTCCATTAGCCCTCGAAGGGTTGGGCTCCTTCTTGTGTGGAAGAAAGGAACAGGCATGAGAAAGTTCACTGCATAAACTTACCAAAACTCCTGACCAAAGTATCAATCGAGTTTTGAAGACAATCTTCGATGGATTGGAGGATAATGAGAGGGAGATTTTCCTCGACATTGCTTGTTACTTTAAAGGAAAAAGTATAAAATACATCAACAAAGTTCTTGATAGCTGTGACTTTGACACAACTATAAAAATAGGAATTCTCATCGAGAGGACCATGATAAGAAATGAGCATGGGACCCCACAAATGCATGATTTGGTTTAGTTGATGGGTAAGGATATTGTCTATCGGGAATGTCCCAATGATCCTAGGAAATGCAATAGATTATGGCTTTTTCCAGATGTTCAAGACATCCTATGTGAAGATAAGGCAAAAGTTGTTTATGCAAAAATTGTTATATTTCATTTTTATGTTACTTTGATTTGGACATTATAATGTAAATCTCAATGGAAAGTTTACGTGACAACTAAATTTGCTCTGTTTTGGATAGGGAACGAATGCAGTAAAAGGCAAAGTATTGGACTTGCCCACACCAAAAGAGAGAACTATGAGTCTTAAAGAGATAACCATAAGGCCTGATGCTTTCACAATCATGAAAATATTGAGAATGTTCATTTTGCTTGAAATGCATATCTCTTCACAAGATCCTGTATGGCTCCAATGCCCTGTTTCTAGAATTTGGCTTTGGTCTAAGGAAACTTATTAGACTTGATGTTCAGAAAAGTCATATCAAACAATTTGAAGGCAAGTTCAAGGTTAGTACTTGTGATGATTAGCTTTTCCCTATTTATAACTATAAATATTTACGGAGCTTAATGATGGTTTTGGTATTTTTGTTTTTCTATAGAATTTTAGAAAGTTGAAGTACATCAATTTCAGTCGATGCAAGTCCCTGGTTAGTGTTCCTGCCCTTTCGTTAGTTCCAAATCTGGAGAGAATGAATCTCGAAGGGTGCAAAAACTTGGTGGAGGTTCACCAATTTGTCACATATCTCGACAAGTTAGAATTTTCGTCACTACAATTTTGCTCCAACCTCAGTATCTTTCCTAACGCACTTGAGACAAAATCTATTCAAACTCTTGATCTCTTTGAAGTTCCCTGATATACCAGGAAAAATGGAACACCTAGAAGAGCCTGATTTAGGAAGGAGGGGAATTAAGAACTCCCAGCGGCATCAATTGAAAATCTCATATTTGTGAAGAGTTTTTTTTTTTTTTTTTAAAGACATTGTAAAATCTCACAAGGCTTCCTTTAAACATTTAGTAATTGCAAAATCTTGAGCACATGAATCTTTAAGGCTGCTCGAATTTTGTCATGTTTTCAAAAAAATTTAAGGATGTAATTGATTCTAATGGCAATCCGAGATTCTCAAATTTATACTGGCTAGAATTTAGTGGGTGCAATCTATCAAAAGTAGAGTTCCTTGAGAGTTCTTCCAATTTTCCCAAATTGGCATACTTGGATCTTTTCAATGACAAGTTTAGTCATCTGCCGACATGCATCAACAAATACCGTAATTTGGGAGAGTTGTATGTGGATGCCTACAGCTTCAAGAGATTCCTCAACTTCCACCACATTTGCATATCCTATTGACACAGAGATGCAAATCTCTACAAATATTCCCAGATTCGTCGAGTCTCTCCTCCAATGAACTTCTAGTTGACTTAACTTGCTATGAATTATTCCACAAAGGGCCAAATACGACTGATATGTTATTATCACTCAATGTGGGGCGAATATGACTGATATGTTATTATCACTCAAGGTTACTCTCTCTCTCTCTCTCTCTCTCTCTCTCTCTAACTATGAATGCTTGATAGCTCCTGAAGATGAGAAAAGTGAAAATTCTCTTGATGGGAAGAGAGATGCTAGAATGGTTTCTCCACTATCAAGGTATCTTTTATGGTTCCCTAGGACTTGTACAACAAGTTCTTAGGACTAGCACTCTGTGTTTTTCTTGGCCAGAAGGAACGAAAAGTGGTTGATGTCATATGTCTTATCGTAATTCTTGTTAATGGCTGAGCGGTATTTGACGAAGTGAAACATTTTGATTCGATGGAATCCGATCATGTGTGGATTGAGTATCTGTTGTGCAATATGCTGCATATGAAAAGGGAGCTTCTGCGAGACGATTGGAGCCAATTCCAAATTGGCCTCTGATTATTTGGAGGAAGATTGAAGAAGTGTGGATTCTGTCTAATATGTAAGCAAAAGAGGATGATCTGAGGGTTGTGATCCCACACTAACCGCGGATAGAAACATATTGGTCTTCAGAGGAAAATGATCGGATAGACGCCGAGAAAGAAGATGGTTCAAGTGAAACGGATGATGAACTTTTCGAAGTAGACGGGTGGGACCCGCCCAACCGAAGAAATCGGCGGTGGATAGAAGCAATGGTCTCCACTTGGCTTTGATTCTTGGGGAGGCAATATCTTGATTCCGATGCCTCTTGGTCTTCCCCTCAAATCAAATTCAAAATCATTATGAAATACAGGTTTTGCATCATGCTGTTGAAATGGTTGAAGAAACTTTCTTTTCCCCTCTTTCTTTCTTTTATGATTTGTGATGCAAAGTGCATTAATACACAATTCAGTAGATGCTTGTTGAATGGCCATGGTCTTCCATGTTGCTTCATGAAACTTATGACATAAATCCTTGTCACTTTTCTTCATCCAATCAATGATGCCAATACTTTGGGGAAGTACAATATTAGTGCCATAAGTTGTGTACGGCGCTCACTTTGGTGCCAAAAGTTTCCGTCAGATCACTTAAGTGCCAAATCGGAGAAAAAACGATCACTTTGGTGCCACCGGCGAGAGATATGGGCTAGATTAATTACGTGGCTTTTATATTTTAAAAAAAAAGTTTCAGTTGCTTTAAAACGATGTTGTTTTTTGTCCTCCTTAAGAAAATGACGTTGTTTTGCTGTCCTACGTGGATGGCCTCACAAAAACAACGCTGTTTAACTCATTTGAGGATTTTTTTTTTTTTCATTTGGGGATTGAAATTTGGGTTTATTAGGGTTTTTCCGACCTAGCTCACTCGGCCGCTGTCGCTCGGCCTCCGTCGTTGCTGGGCCGCCGTTGCTCGGCACTGTTCGGACGCCCTCAATGGCACACGAGGGAGCACTAGCCCGGTCGCTGGAGCCTAGGTACTAGAAGACGCAGGCTAGGCACTTGTCGAGGAGATCGGAGATGGAGAGGGAGACATCAATGGCGGCGCACTCATTGACGACCTCCTCGAGCACCGGCCAAATCACGGCCTTCGACTTGGCTGCCGAGTAGCCGTCGTTAGGGTTGGGGTTAAGGTCGGGGTCGGAGCCATGGCCGCCGAGTGGCCATCGTCGGGGTCGGGGTTTGGGTCGAGGTCAGAGCCGCGGCTGCCGAGTGGCCATCGTCGGGGTCGGGGTTAGGGTCGGAGCCGCGGGCACTAAGCGTGGGGGCCGTCGATGATGGCGATTGGCTGGAGATTTAGGGTTTTGAATTGGGGGAGACACCACACGGCGTCATTTTGATATTAGGATGCTAACTGTACTCTCAGCCAGCCACATCAGCCTCAAAAATTAATAAAAAAGTGTAATGTCTGATTTCCGGCCAACCAGATCGGAGTTGGCACTAAAATGATCTTTTTTTCAAACTTTTTGGCACTTAAGTGATCCAGTAGAAACTTTTGGTACCAAAGTGAGCGCCGTACACAATTTATGGCATTGATAATGTACTTATCCCCCAATACTTCACATCGGAAAATTCTAAGATAGTAAGTTTTGCTCAATGATCCTTGTCTTTAGGAAAGTGTTGATCTCATCATATCAAAAGATCAAAAGGTCTCCATGGGGAAGAGTAGTTGATTTCTCTGTTGTTACTGACCAAGTTGCACTTTCTCCCACTTCCTTCAACATTAATTAGACATGTTAACTTCATGTAATTGTCGCATCGCAGCATCTTACCGTATCCTTGTCAATTCTCAAGCTTCAATAGCAGTTTGGAGCAGCTGAAAACTTGTACACTAAAAGACAACTTCAAACAAATCTAAAGTAGCAACATCACGCACTAATGCCTCCAGTGAAATAGTTTTCCGTCCGACCAAACCAACATTGGTATGATTATCTCAGTTCTTGTATGATCTCTTGCATTGTTCTCTCTAACTCTTCAGCAATGCCCAGGATTCAATCATCTCCAATCCCGTCGTCGAAAAGCTAGAGAGATGCGGATGATCATGAAATATAGCTACCGAATAGCATGACGATAGCAGCATAATCTTGTAAGAGGAGTATATTCATAGGGCCAAAAAGTTTATGATTCAGTTCAATCTTTTCTAGCTAATATTGACTTTGGTAGCAATAAAAAATCTATTGAATTACCAAAAACAAGAAAATATACAAACTTGATGGGTTTTTTATTTGATGGGCCAAGTTAAGCCCGTTCGCCCATGTTAGGCTATAATCCGCCCTATAAATAAAGGGCCATAAGAAAGTGTAGTTACCGTTGTATAAATATATATATAAAAAAAAAAAAAACAAAGGGGAGAACGTTGAGAATATACAGTAAAAAAACACATAACGTATTTTTCTATCCTTGGACAACAGTGTTTTCTCCCTTGACGAACGGAATTCTAGGGTCTCAATTTATTCTTCTAAGATTGCAACGGTACTTAAATATATCTTTTGATTGGTGTTACATGTTTTCCAGGCACATTTTTGCGTTCATTTTCGGTATTTGTTCGTTTGAGTATCAGTTCGTCTTCATGAATCTGTTTCCCACAAAACCAAAGAAGAAGAAGAAGAAGAAGAAGAAGAAGAAGAAGAAGAAGAAGAAGAAGAAGGTAGTTGGCTATCGACTTGGAGAGAATATTGGGTGGGGCAAGTACACTATCCAGACAAAATTGCAATGCTAGGTCATCTCCACATCAGATGCAAATCTGAACTCTTCTGTCCTCTCCAACAATGCCGCATAAAAGCATCATCCTCACTGCTACCGGTCCCAAGCCAAGACGCCGTTGACTCATCAGTCTCTCTCTCTCTCTCTCTCTCCCTGACTAACAATGCCTTCTTCAATGGCGCTGCTGATCCTCCGTTGCAACTTCCATTGTCGAGCCTCCTCGCTCCTCTAGGTGAGACTCTTGTCCCATTCGCCAAAGGAAGCGGGGGCTCCAAAGTGACAGACTTTAGAGCCGGCGCCCATGAGAAAATACTAGTGGCGAACCGAGGCTGGAATGACAACTATTAAAGAATTTCCTGCATCAGTTGAAAATCTTCCCTCTATAAAGCAAATACATTTGCAGAAACCTCGCAAAGCTCCCTCAAGGGTTTATAAGTTGCGAAATCTCAAGCATTTGAGTCTTCAAGGCTGCTCCAATTTTGTCATGTTTCTAAAGAACTTGGAGGATTCAACTAATCCTAATGAAAATTTGGGGTTCTCAAATCTAAAGAACTTAATGACTACAATCTCTCAGAAGTAGAGTTCCTTGAGAGTTCTTCTAATTTTCCCAAATTAGTGCATCTAAATCTTTCCAAAAACAAGTTTACTCATCTTCCAACATGTATCAACAGATACCATGATTTGGAACACTTGTACGAGGATGGATGTAAGCAACTAGAAGACATTCCTCAGCTTCCGCCAAACGTGCATATCCTAATGGCAAAGAGTCGCAGATCTCTACAAGAATTCGCTGATTTGCTCATCTAGTCCCTTTTTATTTTGATCCAATTAATGAAGAAGTTATCAAATCTATTTTTTAAGGAAAATAAAGCTTGGTCATAATTAAATGAGAGAAGAAAGACAGTTGATACCACCTTCTGTAGTTGGATCAATTCTTCGATCGGACATGAAATAACATTTCGTGAATGTCCTGTGTACTTGGCAAGTTCCATGAAGAGCCACAAGTTTAAGCATGTACTTGACAATTCTTTTCAAAAAAAAAAAACCTATCTGTCAACTTTTTTTCACAATAGAAAAGAAAAAGAAATTTAAGTAGAATTGTGAAGAGGCACAACTACTTTATATAAAATTGTTTGCTTTTGAATAATTTTATGATATCATTAACAGATTATATGTGATTATATTTTGATATAATTATTCCATTAATTTTGTAACTTATTAATTTTTAATATATTTTGAATTACTAATCCAGCCTAAAGCATAGGAATTCATGCCAATTGATTACACATTTTTTTATTGGGAGCATTTACGTGATTTAATATATTATTAATGTGCTTCCAATCATTGTGATCCATCCTCTGAAAACATCACGCTTCATTAGTCCAAGTCACTGAAATTCAGACTACAACCTCGTTAGCCATTGTTTTGGTCATGCTGTTGTTGTCCACATTGCAGGGTCATCGATGCCCTGCTGAGACGGTTGTTGATTGAACCTTATGTGGGCTTGCTTCACATAGGCCCCATAAGCTTATCACAATTAATTTTGCTAATATATGGTGCACCTGTTATTATAGTGAGGAGGCACTATTACTATAGCTAAAATTAAGTCACCGCTTACACAAATTTATGGTATAACAACATGTACTGTTCAAACAAGCAATTAATTTCTATAATTACTGCATTAAAAAAAATCGAGACAAAATCATAGGCATACCTTAAAGTCAAAAATCAAACGTTGTAAGACATCTTCTATCCACACGGGCTCATCGTTGGCAAGAGATAATCCTTTATTGATAGTGACTTTAAAGATTATTTTGATCATTACATTTTACTAATTTTTGTTGTGTGACGTTATCTTTGTTCATTAAGGTTTCCTCCATATCACAAGTTATCCATCTAATTCAACTCAGGAAAAACTATTTGTGAAAGCTCATTGACTTTTCCATTGTTAAGGTTTTAAGCTAATATTCTAAACATCGATGTACCTTGAAATAATTGAATATGAAATTAGATAGTTCTTTGAAAAAAGTAATCCACTAACAAGTTAAAATAAAAAATATAGTGATTTGGTCAATTCATCAACAATATCTTCTAATTATTACATGTATAATGAGTTTGATTAGGTGGTGTAGAAACATTTGTTTTAGTTTTGTGCCAAAAGAAAATTGTATTCTTTACTCAAGTGGGTAGAAGCACCAAGAACCTACTTCTACATTTCCGCTCATATTTCATCTTTCTTTAACTATTCCTACAGTTTAGTCAAATAATTGAGCCCAAAATCCTCCTTTAATGAGGGGGTCATCTTCTTCCTGCTTTCTTCCCTCTCATTTTTTCTCTAAAGTTTTTGAGTTTCTCAGCCGTCTTTTTCGTACTGGTTTGCTTAGAGATTCCTTACCATAAGTCTACAAGGTGTTTCCTCATCTTTGTCAAGAACAATAGGTGACACTGCTTTATCTTTCCATCTTGTAGTCGTCACGCGTTTGCTTTAGCGCTCTTACTCCCTTTGGCGTCAACATTCTTGAGATAAGGGATCCACAAGCGCCAGATCTGGCTCAATGAGGCCAACCCTTGCTGAGCCTTGCTTGGTGAGGGCTCCACTATTTGAGGCTTGCCCTCACCTATAGGCTAGCTCGGTTGGCCATTGCCCGTGTCTGGCCATCGATAATAGGAAGAAGAAAGGGAAAAAAGAACAATTTGAAAAAAAATATGAAATTATTATTAAAAACTATCAATGTTAGCATTGATTGTGCTACTTAAGATGGCTGGTATCTATGTCAGCGAATTTCGACTAAAATCCCCTATGGTTGGCCATCGTTGTTGTGGTCATGTTGTTGTCAAGGCTGAGCTCACCACAATCCTAGGTCACGGATGCTTGCCACTACTGTCATTGATTGAACCCTGCGTAGGCTTGCTTCGCATAGGCCCTGCGAGCTTATTACAATTAATTTTGCTTAAATATGGTGCAGCTGTTTTTATAGTGACAAGGCACTATTACAATAGCTAAAATTAAATCCCCACTACCCCAGATATATGGTGTAACAATATATACAGTTCAAACGAGCAATTTTTTTTATGGCTCGAAAACAAGCAATTAATTTCTAAAAGTACTATATCATAAAAAATAAAAAAAGATTTTGAGACAAAATCATAGGGTCGAAAATCAAACATCGTAAGACGTCTTCTTTTTGCACGGCCTAGTCATTGGCAAGAGATAGTCGTTTATTGATAGTTCCTTTTTATTATTGTCATTAAATAAATTTGACTTTAAATTCTATGTAATTATTGATTGAATTATTTTAATCATTACATTTTACTTTTTTTTGTTATGTATATTTCCTTATTTGGTGACATTATCTTTGTTCATTAAGGTTTCCTCCACATTATAAGAAATCTATCAATTTCAACTCAGGAAAAACTATTTGTGAAACCTCATTGACTTCTCTATTGCCAAGGTTTTGAGCTAATATCCACCTTAAAATAACTTAATATCAAAATAGAAAGTCCTTGAAAAAAGTAATATACTCAAAAGCTATATATAAGAACAATACGCAGCGATTTGGTTAATTCATAACAATATCTTCTAATGATTATCTGTACAATGAGTTTGATCAGGTGGTGTAGAAACGTGTGGTTGAGTGCAGAAGCTATTTCAGTAGATGTGACTATTAGCAGTCAGGTTCTCCACTTGCTATTCCATCTTTCTTTGAAGGGAAAAAACCACGAAAAACCCTGAACTTTGCCCAAAGTGACACATTTACCCCAAACTTTTTTTTGTGACGTGAAAAACCCCAAACTTTGCAAACCGTGACACATTTACCCCAAACTTTTTTTTGTGACACGAAAAATCCTGAACTTTCATTATGTGACACATTTACCCCAAAATTAGAGGGCATTTTGGTCTTTTCATTTTTTTTAAATTTTTTTTCCTTCTCTCTTCCCTCCGCCGGCTGGCCGGGCGAAGGGAAGCTTCTGGCGTCCGGCGAGGGCTGCCCTTGCCGGCGTCGGGCGAGGGTCACCTCGCCGGCCTCGGCTTGGGCGGCCCTCGCCGCCCTCGCTGGGTCGGGCGAGGACGGCCCCGCCCTGCGTCGGGCGAGGTGTCCGCCCTCGCCCGTCCTCGCCCGACGCCGCCGAGGGCCGCCCGGCTGCGTCGGGCGAGGGTGTCCCCGCCCTCGCCGGATCCGGGCGAGGCGCTCGCGGACGCGCGGCGATGGCCGCCCTCGCCCTGCGTCGGGCGAGGTGTCCCCGCCTCGCCGGATCCGGCGAGGGCCGTCCCCTCACCCGACGCCGGCGATGGCCGCCTCGCCTTCGTCGGGCGAGGGTGTCCCCGCCTCGCTGGATCTAGCGAGGGCCGTCCTCGCCCAACGCCGGCGATGGCCGCCCCGCCTTCGTCGGGGCGAGGGTGTCCCCGCCTCGCCAGATCCGGCGAGGGCCGTCCCCTCGCCCGACGCCGGCGATGGCCGCCACGGGCTCGGCGGGCGAGGGGTGTCCACGCCCTCGCCGGATCGGCGAGGGCCGCCCTCGCCCGACGCCGGCGATGGCCGCCCGGCTGCGTCGGCGAGGGTGTCCCCCCTCGCCGGATCCGGCGAGGGCCGCTCCCGCCCGACGCCGACGATGCCGCCCTCGCCTTCGTCGGGCGAGGGTGTACCCCGCCGCGATCCGGGCGAGGGCCGTCCTCGCCCGACGCGGCGAGGTCGCCGGACGCCGGCTTCCCTCCGCCGGCTCCACCATGGCGGCGGGGGGAAGAAGAAAAAAAAAGAAAAAAAGGAAAAAGGAAAAACAGAATAAAAAGACAAAAATGCCCTTGATGGGGTAAATGTGTCATGATTTAGAAAGTTCGGGTTTTCACGTCAAAAAAAGTTTCAGTAAATGTGTCACTTTGAGCAAAGTTCAGTGTTTTTCGTGGCTTTTTCCCTTCTTTGAAATATCGTGGGGAACTTCCACGAAAGTCACATTATTGTATGATCAACGGGTCCAACAATGCAGGTAGAATTACCAAGAATCTTCTTCTACATTTCAGCTCCTACTTCATCTTGCTTTTAATTCTTTTTGCAGTTTAGTCAAATAATTCACCCCAGAATTCTCCCTTACTGAGGGGGTCATCTTCCTGCCTTCTTCCCCCTCATTTTCCCTCGCTCTTAACTTTTTTGAGTTTCTCAGC
This sequence comes from Eucalyptus globulus, assembly GCA_014182545.1. NCBI lineage: Eukaryota > Viridiplantae > Streptophyta > Magnoliopsida > Myrtales > Myrtaceae > Eucalyptus > Eucalyptus globulus. The sequence continues at coordinate 15,777,308 of CM024724.1, read as the reverse complement.
CATCTTTTTCGCACCAGTTTGCACAAAGATTCCCTTATCGAAAGTCTATAAGGTGTAGGAACGACACTCCCATCAACTAGGGCTACTGCCCTGCCCTCTAGTTGATAGGAGTGCTATCAAGCAGGAGTGTAGCAACTTTCATTACAACCATCGATACTGGCTAGGCTTATTTAGGCCTAGCCTTACTGAACCGGTTAACTTGTTGTTTCCAAACAAGCCCTTAGGGTTATACTTTAACTTCACGGTCCCCAATTTCCAGCCAGGCTTTTCTTCCCGATCAAGTGAGACTATAGAGTGACATTATAGGGTCTAAAGGTTCTCACTTGCTTTTTTATCTTTCTTTGAAATATTGTGGGGAACCTCCACGAAAGTCACATTGTATGATCTCATCAATAGTTTCCGCGGGTCCAACAAAGTAAAATTACCAAGAACCTACTTCCGCATTTCAACTGCTATTTCCTCTTTCTTTTTATTCTTCCTACAGTTTAGTCAAATAATTCACCACAAAATTGTCCTTCAGTGGCCCCCCCGGGGGGAGGGGTTGTCATCTTCCCGCCTTCTTCCCTCTCATCTAACCTTTTTTTTTTTCTTTTCTAACTTTTTGAGTTTCTCGGCCATCTTTTTTGTACTAGTTTATCTTTCCATCGACACAAACTTTTTTTTTTTCTTTTTGAGCCGATCGACACAAACTTCACCTCGTCTAAAGTAGTCTTCACATGTCCTTTGGGGCAAAAAGCCATCGTCACGCATTTTCTTCAGTGCTCTCGCTCCTTTTAAAAACTTCAACATTCTCGAGATAAGGAATTTATTAAGGTAAGATCTCTCTATACCTTCTTTCTAGCCTCGTGAATGTAGGCTTGCTTCGCATAGGTCGCCAATGCCCTGCCGCAATCGTCGTTGATTGAACCCTATGTAGGCTTGCTTTGCACAGGCCCCCACAAGCTTATCGCAATTAATTTTACTAAAATATGGTGCACCTGTTATTATAGTGACAAGGCGTTATTACTTTAGCCAAAATTAAGTCCCCTCTACCCCAGATGCATGGTACAACAGCATATAATGTTTCCACGCTCGAAAACAAGCAATTAATTTCTATAAATACTACATCAGTAAAAAACAAAAAAAAGATTTTGAGACAAAATCGTAGGTATACCTTAAAGTCAGAAATCAAATGTTGTAAGATGCCTTCTATTTGCACGAGCTCGTCATTGGCAATATATAGTCGTTTATTGATAGTTCCTTTTTATTGTTGCCATTAAGTAAATTTGACTCTTAAATTTTATGTATCTATCGATCGAATTATTTTAATCATTACACTTTACTTATTTTTGTTATGTGAATTTCCTTATTTGGCGACATTATCTTTGTTCATTATGGTTTCCTCCACATTATAAGTAATCTATTCATAAACTATTTGTGAAAGCTCATTGACTTCTCATCTATCAAATGTTGATGTACCTTGAAGTAACTTAATGTCAAACTAGAAAATCCTTCAAAAAAAAAAAGTAGTCTACTCACAAGTAAAAAAAGAAAATAATATGTAGTGATTTGGTTAGTTCATCAGCAATATCTTCTAATCATTATACCTATAACGAGTTTGATTAGGTGGGTAGAAATGTGTGTCGGAGCGCCGAAGCTATTTCACTAGATTTGACTAATAGCAGTCAGGGTTCTCCACTTGCTATTGCATAGTTCTTGGAAATATCTTGGGCAACTTCCACGAAAGTCACATTGTATGATCAGCGGGTCCAGCAAGGCGAGTAGAATTACCAAGAACGTACTTTTGCATTTCAGCTCCTATTTCATCTTTCTTTTAATTTTTCCTACAGTTCGTTCAGTCAAATAGTTCGCCGCCAAATTGTCCTTTAGCGAAGGGGTCATCTTCCCGCCTTCTTCCCTCTCATTTTCCCTCGCTGTTGACTTTCTGAGTTTCTCAGCCATCTTTTTCGTACCAGTTTTGCGTAGCGATTCCCTCACCGAAATTCTCCGGGGTGTTTCCTCATCTTTATCAAGAACAGTTAGAGATCCTGCTTTCATCTTTCCATCCCTCTTCCATCGACGCAAGCTCCACCTCGTCTAAAGTAAGTCTTCACGCATCTTTTTGGGGGCAAAAAGCCATCGTCCCTCACGCGTTTTCTTCAATGCTCTTACTCCTTTTAAGCTTCAACATTCTCTATATAAGGGATCCATTAAGGGAAGATCCCTCTATGCCCTCTTTCTAGCCTCCTGAAATTGTGAGTGTGATCCAACGGGATAGACTGATCATATTTCGTAATCCTTGAATAGAATCGAGTCCACAGAGCCAACCTTCTTGATCTCTCTTTCTTGTTTTTGTCCCAAGTTCCTGATATATGGCCTCTTCCGAAAAGAATTACCATGTGTTCGTGAGTTTTAGAGGCACGGACGTCCGCAACACCTTCCTTCGTGATCTCTATGCAGCTCTGAATCAGAAAGGGATATACACTTTTGTGGATAACGAGGAGCTTAGGAAAGGAGAGCAAATATCGCCGGCGCTTATGAGGGCGATCGAGGAATCGTGCCTCGCGATCATCATTTTCTCTGAGGATTACGCTTCCTCACGGTGGTGTTTGGAAGAGTTGGCGAAGATCATGGAATGCAAGGCACAGAAGGAGCTGATTGTGTTGCCGGTGTTTTACAAAGTGGAACCAAGGGAACTGAGACGGCGGATAAAGACGTATGGGAGAGCTATGACTAAGCATGAGGAGGATCCCAAGAAGGATCGGAAGACAGTGGAGACATGGAAGAAGGCTCTCTCCGATGCTGGTAGCTTGTCTGGGTGGGTTTGCAATGATGGGTAAGTAAGTAATTGATGTGATGCATTGCTCTGCCATTGTTAGCTGGTGATTGTTTGTTATATGTCAAATTGTATGCAGAGAACCTACAGCTGAAAAACTGATAGATATTGTTACTTCGGTCTTTTTAATTGAAGATACAAAGCGGAGATATGCTAGACAGTAGACACGATAGTCGAATATTAAAACTTCAAGCTAGCAGATTGTTTGAAGTCGATTCTTTCTGTGTTGACAATGAGAAGTTTTTGTTTTATATAAATCGTGCATTTCATAGTATCCGAGTCATTTTGTCTTCAGGCGCAGGTTCACCCCAATGTGTTACTTCTTTTCATCTTATTATTTGCTAATCTGGTTATGTAATTTTCCTTGTGACGCTAGAGGTTGAATTCCTGCCATGGCTTTGAAATGCTAAAAGATGTTTCTCTTTCGATTGCTTATCAGAGATGAGGCAGAGGTCATACAAAGCATCATAAAGGAATTAGCAAATTGTCTAGAGCGAACACCCTTGGATGTTGCTAAGCATCCGGTTGGAATAGATTCCCAAGTTGAAGAACTAATATCATTGTCGCAAAAAGAGTCGGATGGTGATGATGTTCTCATGATAGGTATATGGGGAACTGGGGGAATAGGGAAGACGACAATTGCCAAAGCAATATATAATGCTATTGAAACACAGTTTCAGGGAGCTATATTTTTGGACCGAGTTAGAGAAACTTCAAACCAATGCGATGGTCTAGTTAAGTTGCAAGGAAAACTTCTTTCTCGAATCTTATCTCCTAGACATCATAAACCAGTCCATAGTGAAGGCCAAGGAAGTAGTTTGATAAGGGAAAATCTTCATCACAAGAAGGTTCTCTTGGTTCTTGATGATGTTGATGATCGGCGTCAACTGGATATGTTGGCTGGAGGAGGTGACTGGTTTGGCAAAGGAAGTAGAATCTTTGTAACAACAAGGGATCAACATTTGGTTGTTTCTTCTCATTGCAAGAATTGTGTGTATCCAGTTAAAACTTTAAACGGAGGTGAGGCACAGGAACTTTTTGAGTGGCATGCCTTTCAAAACAGCAAAAAATCTGAAATAAGAAAGGATCTCATAGATAGAGTACTACATTATGCTAGTGGCCTTCCATTAGCCCTCGAAGTGTTGGGCTCAGACTTACGTACAAAAGACGAAAAAGTGTGGGAAAGTACGCTGCGTGGTCTCTCCAATTGTCCTGGCAATTATATCGATCGAATTCTGAAAATAAGCTTCGATGGATTGGAGGACGATAAGAAGGAGATATTCCTTGACATTGCTTGTTTCTTTAAGGGAAAAAGTATAGATTACATCACAGAAGTTCTCGATGGCTGTGGCTTTGAGATGACTGCAGGAATAGACAATCTCATCAACAAGTCCTTGATAAGAAAAGAACACGAGACCCTGCAAATGCATGATTTGGTTCAATTGATGGGTAAGAATATTGTTATGCAGGATAATCTTGGGCAACGCAGTAGATTATGGCTTTTTAAAGATGTTGTGGACATTCTATGTGAAAGAAAGGTAAAAGTTGTTTATGTAAACATTGTTATATCTCATTTTCATGTTACTTTGATTTGGACAGTATATTATAAATCTCAATGGAAATTTTGTATGACAACTGAATTTGCTCAATTATGGATAGGGAACGAAAGCAATACAGGCCATAGTAGTGGACTTGCTCACACCAGAAGAGAAAGATTTGAGTCTTGAAGAGATAACCATAGAGGCTGATGCTTTCAAAAAAATGACAAACTTGAGAATGCTCATTTTGCCTGAAGCACATATCTCTTCAGAAGGTCCTGTTCGTCTCCCTAGTAATCTGAGATGGCTTATATGGCCCAATGCCCCATTACCAAAATTTGGCTCTGGTCCAAAGGAACTTATTGGACTTGATCTCCAGAAAAGTCACATCAGACAATTAGATCACTTCAAGGTTAGTGCTTATGATGACTGTACTGGTATTTTTTACTTCTTGAAACTACAAATATTTACAGAGCTTAGTGACTGTACTGGTATTTTTTTTTTCTTTTTTGTAGTATTTTAGAAAGTTGAAGTACATCGATTTCGATCATTGCAAGTCCCTAGTCAGTGTTCCAGACTTTTCATCGGCTCCAAATCTGGAGAGATTGATTCTTGATGGGTGCAGAAGCTTGGTGGAGATTCACCAATCCGTCGCATGTCTCGACAAGTTAAAATTTTTGTCACTGCAATTTTGCTATAATCTCACTATCTTTCCTAACACACTCAAGACAAAATCTCTTCATGCCCTCGATCTCTTTGGTTGCACTAAACTCGAGAAGTTCTCTGATATACCAGAAAAGATGGACAATCTAAAAGAGATTGATCTTGGAGGGACGGCCATTAAAGAACTCCCTACGTCAATTGGAAATCTCCTCTCTTTGAAGGTAATGAGTTTAAGAAAATGCAAAAAACTCAGAACACTCCCATCAAGTGTTTATAAGTGGCAAAATCTTGAGCATCTGGATCTTTTAGGCTGCTCCAATTTATTCACGTTTCCAAAGAACTTGGAGGATTCAAACAATCCTAATGGCAATCCAGGATTCCGAAAATTAAAGATTCTAGAACTTTATGGCTGCAATCTCTCAGAGGTAGAGTTCCTCGAGAGTTCTTCCAGTTTTCCCAAATTGAGTTCGCTAGGTCTTTCCAGAAACAAGTTTACTCATTTGCCGACATGCATCAACAAATACAAATATTTGCAACACTTGGATGTGGAAAAGTGCAAACAGCTACAAAAGATTCCCCAGCTTCCGCCAGATGTGCATGTCCTACAGGCAGATGGTTGCAGATCTCTACAAGAATTCCCAGATTTGTCGAGTCTCTCCTCCAACTACTGTGAGATTGCGTTGTCATCATGTAGTAAATTGTACCGCAAAGGTGCAAATATGGCTCATGCGTTATCGCTCGAGGTTAGACTCTCTCTCTCTCTCTCTCTCTCTCTCTCTCTCTCACTAACTTTTTTTTTTGGTAAGGTCCTCTCACTAACTTTGAGTGCTTGATATGCGTACTATTTGTATGACAGGGGCTAGCGAAGATGGGATATGTTGACATTTGCCTAATTGGGAGAGAGATGCCAGAATGGTTTTTTCACTGTGAAGACAATTCCACATCTTTCACGGTTCCCCCGGATTTGTGTGACAAGTTTTTAGGACTAGCACTCTGTTTTGTTTTCGGCCCAAAGGAAGGAAAAGCTGTCGATCCAATATGTAGCATCCGTACTGATCACAATGGCCGAAGTGGGGTGCGAAGTAGATACTTTTATAAAATGAAATCCGATCATGTGTGGATTACATATCTCCCACGCAGTACACTGTATGGAAAAAGGGAGCTTCGGCAACATGATTTCCAATTTTTCCTCAGTGTGTCAAGCGGAAGATTGGAGAAGTGTGGATTCCGTCAAATATACAAGCAACAGGAGGATGATCTGAGTATCGTACTTCAATCCCATCAGCCGATGGAAACAAATTGGCCTTTGGAGGAAAGAGACTCGGAGGAACACAACTGGATGGACACCGAGGAAGACGAAAGTTCAAGTGAAACAGATGATGAACTTATCGAAGCAATCGACCAAGAAAAAGAAAAACAAGGACTTTTCAAAGCAGATAAGATCGGGCCTTCGGAGGAAAGAGACTCAGAGGAAGACAATTGGATAGACACCGAGGAAGAAGAAAGTTCAAGTGAAACAGATGATCCACTTATCAGAGCAATCGACCCAGAAGAAGAAGAAGGAGAACTTTTTGACGCAGGAAAGTTCAGCGACGAATATATTCCAGTGTGTGAAGCTACACTCTGTCGAATTGATAAGACCTTGTCAAGGAAGCTATTCTTGAGGAAGCAAATTTAATGATACTGATTCCAATGCCTTTTGCTTTTCCCTTTCTTTTTTTTTTTTTTTTTTTTTCCGTCTCTACTTGGAGTTTTTGAATGTCTGCTCCTCCAATTCAAGTTCAGAATCATTATGAAATACAGGTTTCACGTCATGCTACTGACAATGGTTGAGGTTGAGATTGAGGAGCTTCCTTTTTTCCTCTCTTTCTTTTATGATTTGTGACGCAGACTGCATTAATACAGAGTTTAGTGGATGCTTGTTGAATGGCCATGGTCTTTCCAGTTGCTCTGCGAAACCCAACGCATAGGCCTCTGTCACCTCTCTTCATCCAATTAATGATGCTGATACTACATGCTCAATAATTCCGAGATAGTAAGTTCTGCTGAATTCTAATATGATCTTCATCTTTTCAGAAATGCCGATCTGATTGTGGCAAATATCAGAAGACTAATTGATTCCTCTGTTGTTAATACGTAGATTGCATTTCCTCCCACTTCCTTTAACGTTAATCAAACACATCACTTTCGCCCAATTGTCGCATCACCTACCTTACCAGGTCCGTGTCGTTGATTCTTAAGCTTTAAACGGATGCGAAGCAGTAGTGTCAACCACCAATCTCTCTAGTGAAAAGGCTATTTCGTCCGATGAGACGGACATCATGAGGATCTTCATTCCTGCTCACATCCGGTCTGTCCCGCCATTCTCTCTATCTCATCAACAATGCCTGGGATTGAATCATCTCCATTTCTGTCGAACTGAAGAGCGAGAGAGGGAGATGCAGATGATCATGGAATATAGCCATCAAGTGGCATGAAGCGAACTTGCACAATCTGGTAAGAAGAGCATATCAACGGGACCAAAAGGTTTCTGATTCAACTCGTTCTTTTCATGTGATGGACGTAATATTGCTGGATGATGGACACATTGTTGCTGCTGAGTACACAAACGTACATTTACGTCATAGTGTATTATCTTTTCGCTCCTCAAAATCCGATCGTCCACCTCATTTCTCTTCATTTTTATAATAATTATTGAAAGGATTTTGTTGACGAATATCCTAAGAGCACTTACCAAGCACCCAATCGACAGAATTTTAGAGAATCTAATGCGCAGATCGTCCTAATCATAATCCTCCCAAATTTGGAAGTAAACAGACACAAGCAAACCCAAAAGAAGAATAAATCATTTGACTGTTGACTCGAGTGGGCGTATGGAATGGAATTATCCGGTTCAAAGTTGCAATGCCAGGTCATCTCCACGTCAGATGCGAATCCGAAATCCTCTATCCTCTCAGACAACGTCGCATGAAAGCATCATCCTCACTGCTACCTGTCCCGACTCCCAAGACAAGACGCCGTTGACTCATTCACTCTCTCTCTCTCTCCCTCTCCGTGACAAATCATGCCTTCTTCAATGGCTCCTCCAGGCGAGGCTCTTCTCCCGTACTCCGGAAGCGGTGGCGGCGACGGCTGCGACGCGGCGAACCTCGGAGCCGAAGCCCATCGAGAAAATACTGGTGGCGAACCGAGGCGAGATAGCTTGCAGGATCATGAGGACGGCGAGGAGGCCGGGGATTCCGACCGTCGCCGTCTACAGCGACGCCGACGCCGCCGCTCTCCACGTCAGGTCCGCCGACGAGGCCGTCCGCATCGGCCCCGCTCCGGCTCGCCTCAGTTACCTCAGTGGAGCGTCCATCGTCGACGCCGCGCTTCGCGCCGGTGCTCAGGTGAGGGGTTGAGAACTAACTATCTGCCGTTTGAAGTGCCAGTAATCGCTGCGGTTGGAGGATACGGGATTTCGAATGTAGCATGATTCCATGTTAGATTGTGGCCGTGAGAAATGGTCGTGTTCGTTAGAGCAGGGGTTGTTAGCTTGGAGTGAATGGAATTGGTGACGGTGGAGGAAATTTGTGAGAATTTGAGTTTCAAGTATTGGAGCGTACTAGTTCCCATTTAGTGTTGCCTCCGTGAACTTTCTGCTACTCTACAAATTTTGGATGGATGATGATATTATATACGCTATCCCGATGAATGCTGAGTGAGCATTTCTCTGTGTCTAATTGTTTCCAAGTCTCTGGACGAATTAACATTTCCAATTGTTTCTTGTCTTTATGGGTGTTGCTTTAAATCCCAAGTTAGGTGGCCTTCTGTTGGGTGAAAGAACGGCTGAAGGGTTATGGATATCTGCTCTATAGTAATCTGATCTCTGTCAATTCAGTAGATTGCAATTGCCTAATTTGTTAGTATGTGTGGGGCATGCTTTCAGCATGGCTATCTTTTTTGATGACTAGGCTATCCACCCAGGATATGGTTTTCTGTCAAAGTCAGCTGAATTTGCTCAGCTCTGTGAAGATAATGGCCTCACTTTCATTGGTCCTCCTGCGTCAGCTATTAGAGACATGGGTGACAAAAGGTATGAAAGAGGAACCTTCTGCCGTCGTACGTTCACTGTTTCGATACTAATTGGGTCTGCTTAATTGGTTCCGTGTGGGGGACAAGAATTCTGTATCTTTATTCTTTGAATGATAATATATATTTTATCCAGTGCATCAAAAAAGATAATGGGTTCTGCTGGGGTTCCGCTTGTGCCTGGGTGTCATGGTGATGAACAGGACATTGACTTTATGAGGTCGGAAGCTGAGAAGATTGGTTATCCCATTTTAATAAAACCAACACATGGAGGTGGGGGGAAGATATGTTTTTTTTCCCTGTCAAAAAGATCACCGGTATATCTAATGTTCTTAGAGATGTAGAGTTTGACATCATATTCAAATGCATTTAACTTTCCTTTTCTTTTCGTTTTCCTTGAGGCTGTTACTATCTTACAACTTATTCTTCATACGTATAGGGTATGAGGATTGTTCAAAGTGCAAATGAATTCGTCGATTCCTTCTTAGGAGCACAACGTGAGGCTGCTGCTTCTTTTGGCGTAGACAAGATCTTACTGGGGAAATATATCACAAGACCGAGACATATAGAAGTCCAGGTACCTATAATGCTGATAAAACAAAAACTATTTAAACAGAAAGCACTCGTCCTCTTTGTCAGTCATGTCCTTGAGCCCAAGTGGTCTCTTGTTTATCTGAAGTTTTATATCCAGAGCAACATATCAATCCGTTTGAACTTGCCTGATTGATCTTTATATGAATATGTCGTGACCAGCTAAATTGTTTCTCTTGTCGTTTTAGATATTTGGAGACAAGTATGGGAACATACTCCACTTAAATGAGAGAGATTGCAGTGTACAAAGAAGACATCAGAAGATTATTGAAGAAGCTCCTGCTGTAAGAACTGCATTTTGATTCTAATCTTGGTTTTCACGATTTGGAACTGCTAGACTATAATGAGAGTGCCATTGGTGCAGCCAAATGTTACTAGCAACTTCCACACCCACCTGGGTCAAGCTGCTGTTTCCGCTGCCAAGGTACCGTATCTATATTGATTAGAAGCTGTATTATATTGTAATACCCGCACCATTAGATTGACTATATCAACTTAGCAAGCTGTTTTCTCTAAATACCCTTTTGCAAGCAAAGGACTACAATTGAGATAACTATTCAGTTCAGAATATAGTCTATAAAATATCTAATATATGTTGTCAGAAAAATCACAAGTTGAATGAATTGGTAAGATATAGTGCATATGTGTCACCAACGACATATTTACTTGCAAAATAAGCAAACATTGGACAATGAAGTAGTAGAACAAAGAAGAGGACCATGTGCCAATATGGACCTAGGCACCAGAATCTGCACTGTACTGAGAAATTGTGTCTTTATGGCTTCGGTGTCTGCTCAGTATAAAAGTGGTCTTAGATGGACTTAGGGGATTAACCTTTGCAGTCTTTTTTTATTTGAGTACCATTGCCTTTTGTCTAGGCACTGGTACAACAGCTCTTGCCTAATCTCTTGCCATTCATGTGTATGCCATGAACTTCAACGAAGTATCCTAACCTTAGCAGCAAATTTCACTGTTGTTATCACTTCGTTTTTTTTTTTTATTGGACTTGATATTGGCTTTGCCCAAGTCTAGGGATAGTCATTGGCTTTCATGACAGTACGGACTAGCCACTGGTAAAATTGAGGGTCCAACTAAATGATTCTGGATAAATAGACTCCATTTTGACAAATGTCCCTTGTGCAAATGAGATTTGTCCCTCCTATCATTTTGAGTCCTGCATGTAAGTCAATAGTTTTTATTTCTTGTGTTTGTGTGGACGAGGAACTATTGTTTTCTGAGTGCATGAGTTTATTGATGAACTTTTGGTCTTTGGATCCACCAAAGCCAAAAGTTCCATTTTCTTGTTTAGCTCACCATACAAAGATCATGTGGCTAATGGATTAAATATATGGTTGCTGAATGTAGATCTCGGTTAGTTATCTGTCTTCTTTCATCCTGATTCTGATGAACTGGTTAATAGATTTATGTTTCCTCTTGGAATATTGAGGCAAAGTTCCTTTACAATATGTGAAGGCAGTAAATTATCACAATGCTGGCACTGTGGAGTTCATAGTTGATACTGCTTCTGGCCAATTTTACTTCATGGAGATGAATACCCGTCTACAGGTGCTTTGTTGACTCTATCTGTCTAATTTTTGAACTTACGTCACAGATGGAATCTTTCTAAAGTTTGTTTTGTATTCTCTGCCAGGTTGAGCATCCTGTGACTGAGATGATTGTCGGTCAAGACCTTGTTGAGTGGCAAATTTGCGTTGCCAATGGTGAACCGCTTCCCATCAATCAGTCAGAGGTTCCATTGTTAGGTCTGTGATTTTTTCCGTAGTCATACCAAAGTACTTCCTACATGTTCTCTGGATATGTGTTCATTATGCACTTGTAATGATGTAGTTGAACACTAGATGACTTGTGCAATGCACTTTGGATAATGGGCCTGTGCACGTGTGTGAGCGCATGCAGGCACATGTGTTCAGATATTTAATTATGGAGATATATGTAAAATACGTCCCTCTTCTGCTTTTTCATTTGGTGGGGTTGCAAGTAGGTAAGGGTTGCAGGGAAGAAAAAGTAGTTTATTTCTAAGTGAAATGTTCATTATGTTTTTCTTTTAAATGGCCTATTATATGGCAGCATATTGCCATTTGGTTGTTGGCAAGTAGAAGCACAATTGGCTTGGGTAAATAGTTTAGATGTTCTCTATAAACAGTTGTCCTCCTTTTTTATAAACTTTAACAAAGGAATATATATTCAGAATAATATACATGCTATCTTCAAATTCATATTCTTGATGACAGGTCATGCATTTGAAGCCAGAATATATGCTGAAAATGTTCCTAAAGGATTTCTTCCAGCGACTGGAGTCCTTCATCACTATCGTCCTGTTCCAGGCACATCAAGTGGTCAGTTACATCAGAGATTTAGCTAAATTTCAATAGATAATTTCACATTGTTTGAAGATCCCTCTTCTTCTTTTGGAATGAAGAATTGCAATGCTTATAAGGATTTTCCTTTAAGAAACTCTTCCCTGTCTTGTGCTTTTGAAAAGCTTTGATAGTGCTGAGTTGGCCATAATGTGCTGGATATGTCATCTAGCAGTGAGGGTCGATACTGGAGTTGAGGAAGGAGACACTGTTAGCATGCATTATGATCCTATGATTGCGAAGCTTGTTGTATGGGGAGAAAGCCAGAGTGCAGCACTGGTTAAACTGAAGGATAGCTTGTCAAAGTTTCAGGTATCTGTTATGAAGATATCAGTTCTTAGATAAGAGCAAAGCACTTAGAATGATTCTTTTGAACTATCAAATTTATGTACATGGATCACTAGTTTGATAGGTCTTCGGGCTTGACTAAATTTTCCCTCTTGAGTTGTCCTATGGCATTGCAAAATTAAATGAAGCACAATAATGAAACACATCCATGACATGATGAGTGCTATCCTTTTGATGATGACTCCTTCAGAATTTAATTTGACTTAGTTGTTTGAGATTTTTTATTGTTTCCTTCTTTAGAAGTTTGTTTTGCTTTAATCTCAGATGATTGACTTTGACAGGTTGCAGGCCTTCCAACCAATATAAATTTTCTCAGAAAGCTTGCTAATCATTGGGCATTTGAGGATGGAAATGTGGAAACTCATTTTATTGAGCACTTTAAAGATGACCTCTTTGATGATTCCTGTCATGAAAAAGAGGCATATGAGGAGGCTATATATGGTGCAGCCCTGGTTTCCGCATGCATTTGCAACAAGGAACATTCAAATTTTAGAGAAGGTTTTCCTGGTGAATTCAATGTGCTATGTGATTGTACTGTCTTTCATTCTTTGTTAGTAATTCCTTGTAATGTGGAATTTCTCTTTGTTCAGGAGGCAATGGATTAAACTCCATATGGTATGCTAATCCCCCTTTTCGAGTCAATCACTGTGCGAAGCATGTCTTTGAATTTCAGTGGGATGACGATTATGACTCAAAACCGCTGGTGCTTTCTCTTACTTATCAGGCTGATGGGCAATATGATATCGAGGTACTTTCCCATCTGCAGTAAGTTAAATATTAGAATTAACTGTAAAACCACTCCAAAAAAAATATTGTGGTTCTTTGTTCCAGCATTATAGTTTATTACGAATTTTCAATTGTTACCGACAAATCAAGCATCATTTGCATAGAGGAAACTCATAATGCTCTTCATCTTCTCACAGGTAGAAGGAGAAGGTAATTCCTTGGGCTTTCATGTCAAAGTGACATACCTAGGCAACCGTGATTTTAGAGTTGAAGTCGATGGTGTCAGTATTCAAGTTAGTTTAGCAACCTACGAGAAGGTATAATTCTGTTCTGACTGTACTTTTTGCCTGTGCTATCTTGTGTAGTTGAATATCAAAATTCTTATTGGGGAGAAAAATCATATGCCCCAAATCAGATGGTTGTGGTGTGTTCCTGTAAGTACTTTTTTTTTTTTTTTTGGTAAAGTAAGAATATATTGAGCTTTAATGCTTACAGGTGTGTTCCTGTAAGTACTCTATCTGTAAAGATTGCACTAAACCCATCATTCAAGTCTCCACCCACAATAATTGGTTCACCATGCTTTTCTTAACCATAATTTTCCAAATTTCACATTTAGTTTTCTTTTTCTTTTTCTTTTTCTGATAGAAGCCAGTCGGGAGGGCCACATTATCAATGAGCATTTGTTGCCAAATGAAGTTACAAGAGTAAAAGAAAATAACAAACAACACTAAGCAAGAAACTGCCATTCACTTGCAAACGAAAATTATGAATGCCTCAAATAATTTGAATATAGTATAGATAAAGAATATTCTTAACTAATCTTAGGAAGTCTTCTGAGTTTAGTTCTTCAGCAGGATGGGTAAACTTAGTCGCAATTGTTTTCTGCATTTTAGACCATCATTAAATGCTTAAATACATGTCTAGCGAGTATGTATTTCCTTATGAAAGATTGAGTCAAGTCATACTTACTCGTACTCAATAAAACCATAAAACTCAGGGTGTCGCATCTTTGTCTTCGGGGATGCACAGTTTGGTGTAATTTTTAAGTCACCTAGTCTTGACATGGTATTCCTTGTGAACAAGATTGAGCTCATATTCTAGTTGATTATCTACGCTCTACTTTGGTTTATATGACTTAAGCTCCAAATCATGATCAAAGTCTGAAACTTTGTTGAGGGATGGTCAATGTCCTGTCTTACCTGTAAGTTTGGGAGTCATTGATTAGATGCTCCATCCTCCTGTTAATGAAGAGTTTTTGTTTTGGCAGGATTTGGATAAGCATATTCATATCTGGCACGGATCTAAACATCATCATTTCAGACAGAAACTGGGACAGCCATTGTTCGACGACGACGACAGCCAACACAAGCCCAGTTTTGAGATGGCATCACATCCACATGGAACGGTAGTGGCCCCAATGGCAGGGTTAGTGGTTAAGGTCCTGGCAAAGGATGGGATGCGGGTGGAGGAAGGTCCACCTATATTGGTTTTAGAAGCAATGAAAATGGAGGTATGCGGCTGTGCTAGATTCACCTGCTATATTTCACCTTTGTGTTCCCCTGTATGGAAGAACTGAAAGTTTCAGTCGGTCACAGCATGTTGTCAAAGCACCGTCTGCTGTAGGGGTGAGCAGCGGTTTAGGGTCGACCCTGGAGCGACTCTGGACCGGCCCAACCCTGCCGGTCCTGGTCCGGTTCCCAAGGGGACTGGGTCGGTCCTTGGTCCTGAAATTTCAGGACCAACACTGTGCGGGTTGGTCCTCGGTCCTAAGAGTTTTGGGTCGGTCCAACCCTGGACCAACCCTGTATATTATATTATATTATATTATTTATAATTTTTTTATATATTTTTTTTGGTAAGGAATAATTCTTTTATATTTTCAAACGGTCAAACCTAAGTAAAATTACGTTGAAGTTGACTCCTCAGCTCACTGTCACGGACAAACGGCAGGCGTGAAGTTTACGCCGTCAAGGTCTTCACGGCGTCCTCCACAGTCCAAACTCCAAAGTATGTTCTCCGAGTCCACAATCCCGAGTGTTCTTCACCGTGAAGACCGTGGAGTCTTCACAGTCACGGACTCACAACGTCCAAAACGGTGAAGTCTACGCCGTAAATCTCCTCGCGGCTTCCTTCCCCCAAAGTATGTTCTCTTCCATTTTGTCTTCTTTGTTTTTCAAATTTGCCAAAATCAAAAGTAGCAACATCCTTCCTCGCCTCTGGTTGCCCGCGCAGCTCGCCTCTGGTTGCCCGTGCCGCTCGCGCCGCTCGCCGCTTGCTACTCGCCCTTTGCTGTCGTTGCTGGCCTCGCTCAACCCTCGCCACTCGCCACTCACCGCTAGCCTTGCTTAACGCTCACCGCTCGCCGCTAGCCTCGCTCAACTCTTGCCGCTCGCCAGTTGACGCTCGCACCACTCGATGCTCGCACTTGCCGCTCGCCACTCGCGCCGGTCGCCTCGCTTATCGCCGAGTAAATCAGAAGGAAAAAGAAGAAGCCCTAAATAGAAACCCTAATGCTCGCCCCGCCCTTGCTTTCCGAACACAACTTGGCTAGTGAGTTCTACTTTGTGCTTCATTTGAGATCTGCAACCTCATGTATGCTCTTGATTTGTGTTGATTTTTTTTTCCATGTTTGCTTCGTGTACGTGACCGGTTTGGCTGGTATTAGTCCCTATGACCTCCCAGATGGGGTCACTTATAACACAATCATCCAAAGACTACTAAGAGATAACAAAAATACTAGAGCCACGCAACTTGTTGGTGAAATGGTTGAAAGGGGTTTTTCTGCAGATGTAGCAACGATGGAATTGTGGGTCAAATATCTCGTGACAAATGGAACTTCTTCCTTTTCTAGAAGAACTCTCCATTGTCTCTGAGATCTGTCCACTTTTTCATCTGAAATGTGATGCAGAGTAAATCAGATTACCACCAAGTTTCCTTCCAATCGTCATCTCACTGAGTCTCATGTCCCATTAATGAAGTTGTTTTAAATCTGGGAGACAGTTCACTATATCGAACCTGTCAAGACAGCAAATATTTGGACAGGTGGAAGGTGGATTTTGATCCTCATATATCTAGGTTCGGTACGAAGTCTGTGTATTTAACTGGTATGTATACTTGTCTGTTAGTGCTTTTGGTGCCTAATGTTATTCAAACAGGTGAAATTCATACAAATGATTAAGCAGTCTAAGGATGATATTGAATTAAATAGATGTTAACAGCAATAACTTTACTTTGTAATGAAGTATATTATGTCATAAATCCTGATTAGCCTATTGTGTATGTGCTTTGAGAGAGAGATCCTAGTTTTCTGTTTACACTTTCTTTTTTCACAATCTGATCCTTACAATGTCCTATTCACCATAGATATTTCAAAGAAGAGGCATACCTTGAAGTGGATGGTATTTGAATCAGTAGTGGAGAATATTTGGGTCGAGCTGTGTACTCAGATTATCACCACAGGTCGATTACATATTTGGTTTATTTGCTCTGCTTCTTACATGCAAATAACAGAGGGACGGCTTGCTGAGTGCTGACTGAGGAACATGGCTGCAAGTGTATGAAAGCTACCTGAAGTATCTTCTCCTTTGCTCTGCAAAGGATTTTCTGAAAAGCATTTGATGATGGGTGAACATGAACGCCATTGTCAAACATTCCCAATGCTAGACGTCTTGAGAAGAACAATCAACTTCATCGTAGTCAGGCCCATATGATGTAATTTTCGTTGTCTTTTCCAGTGCAGCAATTGAATTACTTTGCTGATCAATAGGTTGGCTCTTAATGGAGGTAAATTCCTTGGCATTTTTATCTGTTTTAATTACTCACTGGAACACATTTTTCTGTTTGTTTTTTAAGTTTCTCACTTACAACAGGGGGACTTGCCTGGACTGTCTGCCTCTCGTCAGTCGTCATGCCCTCTACTCTCTATTTGCTGACCCAATCATAGTAGCGTGCAAGCATTTTGGAGACTAGTCTTTGAGCTAAGTTCACGATTGTATACCATGGGAGACATGATCAATCGAAGTCAGGAAAAATAATTTGAAGTTGTGCGTATATCACAAGAGGATCAACTTCTTGGCTGTCTCTTTTGTGTATTTCCTGATTTAAAAAGAGCAGGCTCATGTCTACATGGGTTTTTGATTGCAAGAGCACCTGGTGAAGGGTGATATCCAAATGGTGGGTTCTTGAAGCGTGGGGTGCTTGCTCCCACAAGAAAATCGTGGCTGCATCAGCAATCATGGCCTTCTAGAACCTGACGACTATAAAAACTCGCTTGCTCACAGGTGAACTTAAAAAGACGAGTCTCTGAAATTTAAGACGCGGTGTAGACTTTTGTGAAGTAGTTGTTGACGACTAAACTTGTTCAGAGCATCAGTGTCTACTTAACTTGACAGTTTGGTATTGGTCTCTTGACAGCGTTCATATCTGTCGTGGTTCTTTGTTACCATCAACAACATTCGGGAGCAAATCTTGAAGTAGCTGCAGAAGCTGAAAAGGAAGATTTAGCACAGGAGCAGCCGGACAAGGCTATAGTTGTCGCAGAAAAGATGTCCTGTGACTAGTGCCGAGGCTTTATCAGCGACATCCGAGACACTGTTGTACTGTCCGAGGAGCGTTGTAGACCTTGCAATGCGAAAAATGGGTTCTCCCCCCTCCGGTGAATAATCTGTCTGTAAAACTAATACCTTTTCTGTATAATGTATATTCTATTCAAATCACTTTGGCTCTTGCAATTTTGGAATGCGGGCATTTAGATAGACCGTAGAGTTAGGCCTGTTTTTTCCTTCTGTCCTAGTGGCTTATCTACTGTTGGAGAAGAACCTGGGAAGCTTTGTGTTTGATCTAGTTATGTATGAAAAAAATTCATTAGATCTAGTTATTGAGATACTTTTTTTCATCTTATATGCCACATTGTCGATTTCATACATTGATTGAGATACTTTTGTAGGTTTACTTTTTTAGGGAGTATGAAAAAAAAGATGAAAAAAATTATCGATCGGTCCGGGTTGACCTGGGAACCGGACCGAACCCATTGAGTCGGTCCGGTCCTTGGTCCCAGGCTCAATAGGGTCGGTCCTCGGTCCTAAAAATTGAGGACCGACACTGTACGGGTTGGTCCTAGGGTTAGGGGGTGGCCCGGACCAACCCGGACCATGCTCACCCCTAGTCTGCTGGGCATGTTCATGGGCTTGCCGTAACGGCTGGTCAACAGGTTCCTGACAGTAGTGTTCTCTTCAGCATCAAGGTTAGCAATTCCTTTACAACGAACTTTTTCAACGAATCAACAAATCTAAATGAAGATTGGTTGACTATTTCTCCTGATATTACTCACAGGAATAGTATCCAGACCAGAAAGAATATTTCAAAATAAAACAGATCAGTGGGCGTGACAAATTGTTACGACAATGGTGATTGTTTGTGGCTTAGGGGCATCGCTGCTGGTTAAACTTGAGACGGTGCTCATTTGCGACAAGGAGTGGAAGTTCACTCAATGCCGGCAAGAAAAGTCAGTCACTAAAATGTATCAAATGGTATTCGTTACATTGTATATTTACACAGCCAAACGCGCAATGTCTGCTCTCGTCTATTGGCGGAGTCGATTGGACCTGTAAAACATGTACATTTTTCGGGATTAATCGGCAGATGTTCCATGTATTGGATGGCTTTCATCCTATGAACTTATGTCCTAGTTTTCTCTGCTACTCCTAGGGGATGGACGTATCATAGTAGTTCTAACGGTAGTTCTCTTGCAGGTTGGTTAATTTAAATCTAGCTAGTTTATGCAAGGGTTAAGCCACGTCGCTAATCAGAGTGGTATAACGAATACGACGTCGCTTTTATCTAAGTAGGTAAGAATCAAATGGATAAAACAAAGATAAAAAGGGAGAGGCTGGTAAGGCTGATCAGTTCTCAATTCGGTCTAATTCAATAGAATTGGTCCAGCATGAAGTAAAAGAAAAAGGGTTCTTGAAGAATTTCTTTGTATTCACTTTGCTTTGATATGTATTCTTTACATGTATTTATATTCCAAAGTGTAAACAATAAAAGGAAAATACAAAGGTACGAAATCATTTTGAATGACTAATAGCTATCAATCTAAATCTTAGATTGATCTAAGTATCTTTAATCAAATCAATCGCACAAATAATGTCTCCAACATTGTTACTCTTTTTTTTTTTTCCCACTATTTGAAACTAGACCGAGATAATATTTAGTTCATAATTTTACGAATTTTTTTGAAGAAATAAAAAAAAAAAATGTGTAAGTAGTTGATCCGATGACCGAACACCAGTTCTACCCTTAGGAATAGGGAATTAGGGAATTAGATCGACACACTCTAGAACAGGACCCAATCAGTCGGTTCAGTCCAATCTGGGTAGTTCTTGGTGCCGGTAACAAATCACACTTCCACTTCAAATCGAACGGACCTGTCGAGAGCAACCCACGTAGATCTCTTCAAAGTGTGATCGCCCGTCGTCATTTATAGACGCCTTCCCCCCTCTCTCTCATGGACAAATCACTATCCCTCGTCCACGTCAAGCTCCTAGCCTTCGACCTCCTCTCCCTGGTCCAATCCCCGCCCGACACCCCGACCTTCTTCCGCGACGGCGTCTCCCTTTCGCGCGCCGAGGTGCTCGGCGTCGTCGTCTACCGCGAGCACAAGCCCGGCCGCTTCCTCAAGTTTGCGGTCGACGACGGCACCGGCTGCGTCCCCTGCATCCTCTGGCTCAACCACGCCACCTCTCCCTACTTCGCCCGCCAACGCCCCCAAGGTGTTCGACTGATTGCCGATGTGGCGAACAGCCAGGCTTCCCTGGTGAAGTTGGGCACGGTCACTCGGGTGCGCGGCAGGATCACGAGCTACCGGGGCGCGGTGCAGATCACGGCGTCGAGCGTTGCGGTCGAGAGGGACCCAAACGCGGAGGTCCTGCATTGGCTGGATTGCTTGAAGCTGGCTCGAAGGGTCTATGATCGCCCAGGATCGTGAGAAATACGCTATTTTTTTTTTATTTTTTTTTTGGTAAGGATGAGAAATACGCTATTGATTTCCATATATATCAAGTAAACGTTTCTCTGCACTTGCTGTCGAATGGTAAGATGTAACAACCATGCATTTATTTGCAGACGTAAGAAATCATGTCAATTCATGGAAGCCGCCGCCCGATCATCGGGATTGTTCCATGAATTAATAATTCTTGTATCTGATCCCGCAATCTTGAAGCTGAACCTGCGCTCCAATGTTCCAAGTACACTCGTCTCGTATATGTTTCCTCGCGACAATCAAGCTTGACTTGCAATCCAAAGGCACGAGCATGCCATTGCAGGCCCCGTGTGCATAGCAATCATCCGGCGCTCCATAGTGGTTTTCGGATTTGTCGTAGTGGTTAAAACTGTTGTCAGCTGTATGCTAACCGATGTCAGGGAGGGCCAAGTCTATGGCATCATCGAAGAGACTAGATGGATCGTATGTGTCGCCGTTACCGATCTTGTACACTTGGTTAACGTTCGAAGTGGCACTAACCACATGGTAGATTAAAAAGAGCTCAATCACAATAAATGTAAAGGTTTGTGCAAAGCAGCCATGGAAAATTGTGTTTGGTTGCTCCCCGTGTTTGTCCCTATTTGCACTATCTATTTTAGTGTTTCTTCGGTGTTGGTGAAGTGCCGATCGAATAATTTTCTTTTTCTATACTTTATCTCCATTGTTCATCACTTGCTACAACCTAACCTATGGAGAGGACGATCTCTCTCTCTATTTTCTGATGCAACCTATATTGTCTTAGGTACTCAAACCTCCACTAGAACTTTGGTCTTTGAGCAAACTCAAATGAAGTTGAGAGAAAAATGAAAAGACCAATGAAAATGCAAAATATACAAGTAGATGATGTATCTATCTTGCAAGATCTTATACGAAATTCCATTATCATTATTTTTTTCCTATCGACATAGGCTCTTTCCTGAAAAGTAAAAAGTACGTATCGAAAGTAGTAGACTCCAATTTGTTTAGACCTTTTTAAGTAAAATGGTACTTAGTTTCTTCCCGATCAGATTAAAAACAATTATTCCAAATATATAAATGACGGTAAAAACAACCATTGCACGAGCATGGTTTAAATGGTAATGGCCATATCTGATTTTACATATCACAACTTTCGCAAGCTAAAGATACAAGGGCTTAAAGCATGACAATGAATAAAAGACTTCTGTACTTCCCATCCCAAAATTCCTTTTCATCAGAATCTATATGCTAATTCGTATGATCGATTTACACATCACAGCCTAATCAGATGGAAGAGAAGGGCTTGGAAGAAAAAAAGGATGAAGTGAAATATAGCTGCTACACCAAAACTAGGCGCAAAGAACAAAATAGCAAAACCTGGGATGTAAGTCCCAACTACTTCAAGAAACAAAAGCGTCCGTAAAGACAGGAAGCCGCGTTTCTTTGAGGCCCAGGGCCTTCTTGCACAATGTCTTTGTCCAAGTAACAGCGTCTCAATCTATGGTACCCCACAATATCTGCGCAAGGTTTGAGAAATTAAAATGTGTACGAGCAAAAAAGCATGTGTTGCTAATGCAGCATGCTTCATCTGAAACATCCAATACCAAAGATGATGCAATAGTTTCTTTAACAGGCACTGTACATATGGATGCGTCGGTTGGCTTACCTAGAGTCTCCACTCTAAAAATGCTCTAGTGTAATGTATACCACATTGCAACCAATTTTCCTGGCAGGTCTCGTGGCATATCTAATTTATGGTCATGCATGCGAAGTGGAGGTTGACTCAGTATCTCTCTTCCCCCTCCAGAGGATGATCTGCTCATCCTTAATTAATATAGGAACACATGGTACCAAATCCTGCATGTGTGTAATACAGACATTAAGCTCTAAAAAGACAAATACAGATCAAGATGATAGCAAAAATGTTAACATCCCAAAAAGAAAAGGAAGAAAAAAAAAACAATGAAATTTAGAGAGCATACTCGAAGTTTCACGCCAATCAGTTTGCAGTCACTTCTACCCACATAATTGCAGTCTAAACTCACAACCTCTTCAGTCTTGAATGCTTCCCTCACTTTCTCCACCACATTGACATAGACGCCATTCCTCGCTGATATAAAATGAATAGTTTATCAAGTCATATTGAGATCGATTATAGCAAGTAGGAAAGAAGTAGACTAAGTAAATGGCTGAGCCATTGGAAACAAGTTTACTCACTAAGTTTCATTAAAGGGGGAGAGTTCAGTCCTCTGTTTCTCATTTCTTTTGTTTCCTCAAATGTCAACCCTTCTGCAACATTCTTCACAAGCTTCGGGTATATTGGTGCACAAGGCTTCCACAGCATGAGAGGTATAACTGGTTTTTACTTTGGATCATAATGTCGACCTCGATACAAGAGGAGGATATTGATATTGCGGTAAATTATCTTCCCACCAGATTTGTCCTTTGAGAAAACTGGTAACCCGTCAAACAAGAGACCATGAAAAGGCAAAAAGGGTCTCATCATATTCTCAATCAGTTCATTCAGTTAATACCTCAAGGTGAAAGCACACATTGTCCATGTCAAGCGTCGGCACTCCCAGGCACTTAATCCTAACTGCTTCGGCCCTTTTCCAGCGATTGTGGATGTCATCCAACATGTTGTGAGTAACTCCTCCTTTGCCTGCGCAAAAATAATGACATCAATCAGAGTGCAGTCAGAGGTAAAAGAAAATTCCACAAAGGGCGAAAAGGAGATAAGAACAAAGCGTAGCAAAATCTTTCATTGACTCTTCTCGACAAAACTCCCATGTTCTGCCCACATACCAAAATCGAGTATCTCAAACTAAGTCTCTATTTTCAATTCCACCGAAGAAGATAGCTTGCACCCAAATCACACTAGTTAGAATGTCAGTCTGGTGCTGACTTCACCGAAGGATTCACAAAATTCCTCATCTCGCCCAAATGCATTCATATCATTACCAGAATATTCAGAAGCAGCATTGGTACAGGTATCAAGTACAGCAACTACACAAATGAGCAGCCAAGCCAATCAAGAAAAATCAAAACTTACAAAAAAAATCCAAAAACAGGTTAATTTCATTCATCATCAACAGAAATGTTCACAAAGATTCTACAATCTACAATAGGCAGTAGCTCATCTAATCATTTGAGGCCTCGGGGATCATCAGAATTATCGCTACAAAGAAAGGACGAAAAACGCACACTTACCCAGATTAATCTGGCGATTGCAATCGCTGTGCCGATGCCGCTCCACGAGCTCCGCCAGTTCCTCCTCCGAAAGCGGAGCTCCCAGGACCCGTTCCCTCTCCCCCGCCGCCTTCTCCAGGTCCGGCGCCTCTCGGGCCGGCGCGGAAGTCCCCGTCTAAGTCATGTCGATCCGGCCGAGCCCGAAGAGAGAGAACCGCGGCCGCTCGCAGAACCCGATGGGCTCGACGGCGGCGCTCGTCTCCGAGTACGAGTACCTGAAGTCGAAGGGAGGTCCGGCCCAACCGGGCGACCCGGGTCGCCGTTGACTCATCAGTCTCGCTCCCTCCCTCCCTCCCTGACTAACAAAGCCTTCTTCAATGGCATTGTTGATCCTCTGTCGCAACTTCCATGGTCGAGCCCCTCGCTCCTCCAGGTGAGACTCTTTTCCCATTCGCCAAAGGAGGCGGGGGCCCCAAAGTGACAGACCTTAGAGCCGGAGCCCACGAGAAAATACTAGTGGCGAAGCGAGGCTGGAACAACGACTATTAAAGAATTTCCAGCATCAGTTAGAAAATCTTCCCTCTGTAAATGCAGATACATTTGCAGAAACCTCGCAAAGCTCCCTCAAGGGTTTATAAGTTGCAAAATCTCGAGCATTTGAGTCTTCGAGGCTGCTCCAATTTTGTCATGTTCCTAAAGAACTTGGAGGATTCAACTGATCCTCGAATCCAAAGAACTTAATGACGGCAATCTCTCAGAAGTAGAGTTCCTCGAGAGTTCTTCTAATTTTCCCAAGTTAGCGCATCTAAATCTTTCCGAAAACAAGTTTACTCATCTTCCAACATGCATCAAAAGATATCATGATTTGGAACACTTGTACGTGGATGAATGCAAGCAACTAGAAGAGATTCCTCAGCTTCCGCCAAACGGGCATATCCTAATGGCAAAGAGATGCAGATCTCTACAAGAATTTCCTGATTTGCTCATCGAATCCCTTTTTATTTTGATCCAATTAATGAAGAAGTTATCAAATCCAATTTTTAAGCAAAATAAAGCTTGGTCGTAATTAAATAAGAGAAGAAAGACAATTGATACCACCTTATGTAGTTGGATCAATTCTTCGACCGGGCATGAAATAACATCTTGTGCTATCACAAATAATGTCATTTGTACTTGGCCAGTTCTATGAATGAAGAGCCACAAGTTTAAAGAGCTTGACGAAGAATACGACTTTTCTCTCTCGCTGGGGTTCCCGTCACGGTTGAGCCGGCGACGACGGCGCCAATCTCGACGGGATCGAAGAGGGTGGAGCCGCATTTGAGTCCACGTGCGGCCGGTTCCGGAACTGGGTTGCGGCGGCGTGTGGGTTCGCTCGCTCGTTCCTTCTCTCTCGCAGGGGAACCCAGCTCGGTTGAGCCGGAGACGACGGCACCAGTCTCGGCGAGATCGAAGAGGGTGGAGCCGCATCTGGTCCGCGTGCGGCCGGACCATCGGCGACGGTCGGGGTCTGCGTTGCGGGCGGCTGCGGAGGCAAGATTGGGCGGCGGGGGCGCGGGAGTAGACGCGTAATAATCAGAGCCGGATTTCAGTGAAAAGAGGCGCCCTCCATCAGCCTCAAAACCCCTAAAGGTCAGCTTGTTTGCATCTCCTCTTTGGGCTGTTCTTGTTCCGATGGATTAGGGTTCTACGCTGAGATGAAACCCCAATCTGCTCGAACTCGCCTGAATGATGAAGGAATGAGCTCGTCCGGCCCCTTCTCCCATAGGAATAATCATCCTTTGACGAATGCTCCTGTGTTGAATGCGGGTAACCAAATGAATCCCCCTTCTGCTGGAGTCGGGGCTTCAAATCCCCCAATGACATCTGTAAGAAGCCGTCCTGTTAATAGAGAGCGTTCTAAGTCGAAAAGACCTCAGTCTAGGGGTCGATCGAAGAAGCCTGAGACCCGATCCTGGGCTGCTGTCGCAAGTGGTGCGAATAAGGGATATGACCTTGAGTTTACTCCCCCGATAGTTGTGAATAACAAGCCAGTTATCCAAATGGACGATTCTGATATTGATGCTGCGGACCCTAAGTTGTATGACTGCCTTGTCGGACACTTCATTGGGAAGCAACTTCCGTTTAAGCTGATTGAGGCGTCCTTGAGGAGAGCTTGGGGACCGAATTTGTTAGAAGTAATGTCCAATGGGCGTGGCGTGTTTCTTCTGCACATTGTAGATCGTGAGTTCAGAAGGTGTATCCTTGAGGGCGGTTCCGTTACTGTTGCAAGGAAGCCTATGATCCTTCAACAATGGAAACCAGGTGTCGAGCTGAACAAAGATACTCATAGGTCTGTTCCAGTTTGGGTAAGACTAAGGAATCTTCCGTTTGCCTTTTGGTCTGCTCAGGCTATCGGAAAGGTGGCTAGTGCCTTGGGTAAGCCGCTTTATGTTGATCAAAAAACTGAGCAGATGTCCATGTTGACTTTTGCCCGTGTTTGTGTGGAAATGACAACTCAGCAACCTCGATATGAGACCCTTGATTTAACTACCAATGGATCAAAGGTCGTGGTGGAAGTCGAGTATGAATGGAAACCGATGGTTTGTTCAAAATGTGAAATGTTTGGTCACACCTGTAAAAATGATACTCCCGGTCCTTCTGTTGGACGATCTGAGGGAGCTACAGAAAGTATCCAGGTTAATCTGTTAGTAGAGGCCCGCTCCTCTAAGGGAAAGGAGGTGGCCATGTAGCAACAGTCTGCGGAAGATGTAAATATTCAAGTCACCCATAGTTCTAAAGTGGGTGCTGCACAACCCGCATCTGGTGTGGCCTTTAACAAGACTTCCTATGTCGGTGAATCAAGCTTGGTAAAGGAGGCTCCTCAGGGACCGAATGTTCCAAAGGTTCCATGTCCTATCTTCTCTGCTCTAGCTGACCCACAACCAGTTGATGAGGAGGTAGGGTGGAAGCAAGTTAATCGGAAAAAAAAAGAAAAAAAAGATGAAGCAGGCAACAAGGAAGGCGGCTGCTTCGCTGTGTTGTGATGCGATCTTTGCTGCTGCTTTGTGGATGCCGCCACCGCAAAACGCAATAGTAGCTACTAATATTATTCAAGCGGAAGCTGCAAATATGTCTATGCTGAATCCAAACGACCATTCAAAATCTCTGGATCCAGTGATTCATATCCTCAAAAGATCGGTTTCCCCTTCTGTAGCGGACCCTCCTACTCAAGATGACTCCCTGGCTTTAATTGATAGCTCCGACGAAATCAGTAATTCTAGTATCCAAGAAGACCCGATTGGAGAAGCTTCTTAAGTTGGGGATATTCCTAACCCGGAAGGCTCACCTCACCGTTAATGGCAAACTTCCAGGAAAAGCTTCGTATGCTCCTATCTGATGGTCCAGAAGATCTGAAGAAGGAAGTTGCTGCTTCAAAGGTCTCTAAAAAGAGGTAATTTTGCTCCTTGTTTTTTGATGATTGTTGGTTTTTGGAATATTAGAGGTATCTTAAATCCTCTTAGGCGTGCCGAAATAAGACGTTTTGTTGAGGTAAATAAGTTTTGCTTTATTGGCTTGATTGAAACTAAAGTCCCTTTAGAGCTTTTTGAGTCTATTTCGGCCACCCTCATTAGAGGGTGGAGTTGGCGTGCTAACTATGATTATGCTCCGCGTGGGTGGATTTGGGTTGGATGGAACCCGGATCTCGTCGCCTTTTCTACCATCTCTATTAACGACCAAGTGTTGCATGGCAATTTAAAATGTAATCTATCTGGAAGAAGTTTCTATATATCGGCTGTATATGGGGAACATACGTTTACCCGTCGTAGACCATTATGGGAAAATCTCTAGCTTTGCAGTGAACTCTTCCTCGATTCACCATGGCTAGTTGCTGGTGATTTCAATGCTATCAGAGATCCATCGGACAGAGTTGGGGGTGCCACCAATTGGATTCCGTATTTTGATGAATTCCGCCAATGCTTGGAGCAAACGGATCTTTCGGACCTCAGATATGTCGGGCTCCGTTACACTTGGTCCACCTCATCTGGGACCGGGAGGAAAATGAGAAAGATAGATCGTGTATTGGTTAATAGCAAGTGGAACCTTGATTTCTCATATTCGGAGGCGTCTTTTTTGAACCCTGGCATATCTGACCACACTCCGATGGTTGTGAGAGTTGTCCACCCGACCCCGAGGAGGAAACCCTTCAAATTCTTTGATTTTTGGACAGATCACCTAGAGTTTAAGGCGATCGTGCAGCGTGTCTGGAATACTCCGGTTTCAGGCGTCCCTATGTTTAAACTGGTTTCTAGATTGAAGATTTTAAAGCTCAGCTCAAGACTCTCAACCGGGATGCTTTTTCCAACATTTCGCTTAGAACTGCGGAGGCAAGAGAAGCTCTTAACGTCACTCAAGTGCAACTTCAATCAAATCCGACCAGCCTCGCTCTTGCTGATCAAGAAAGGAGTCATCACCGGCAGTTTGTTGATTTGAGGAATCAAGAGGAATCTTATTATAGACAGAAGTCCAGAATTAGGTGGCTAAAGCAGGGTGACCGAAATACGAATTTCTTCCACCAATCTGTGAAGAGGAGACAACTATTTAACAAAATCCTTTCGGTGAAGGATCCCACCGGTTCACTGATTTCTGACCGGGAGCTGGTTCCGCAGGTGTTCATTAATTACTTCTCTTCGTTGTATTCCCCCCAAGAAGCGTTAATTAGGCCATCCATCCAAGAGGTGGAGCGGGTTATTCGACAGCCTTTAACTGCTGATCAGATGTGCTTTCTCTCTAATTCGGTTTCTGAGGCGGAGATCAAGTCTACACTGTTCTCCTTAGCCAAAGGTAAGGCCCCTGGACCTGATGGATTCTCGGTTGAATTCTTCAAGTCCAACTGGGAGATCGTTGGTCCATTGGTATTGGAAGCGGTTCACGACTTCTTCCACACCGGCCGGCTGCTGAGAGAGGTAAATGCAACTATCCTTGCTCTCGTCCCTAAAGTTCCTAATGCCAGTGTTGTTTCGGACTTTAGGCCAATTGCTTGTTGTAATACTATATATAAGGTGATTACCAAGATCATGGCAAATCGTATAGCGGCGGTTTTAAATGGTTTGATAAGTCCGTCACAGAATGCGTTTGTTAAAGGAAGGATAATCAGGGATAGCATCCTCTTGGCTCAGGAGTTGTTTGCGGGGTTTCATCTCCATCCATACTTGCCTAAATGTGCGGTTAAGGTTGATTTCCATAAGGCATATGACACAGTAGATTGGGAGTTCCTTGAACTTGTTCTTGCAGCCTTCCACTTCCCGGAGAATTTTATTAAGCTAGTGATGGCTTGTGTTCGGACTCCTAAATACTCCATTTCTATAAATGGCGATCTCCATGGTTTTTTCTCGGGAGGTCGTGGTTTGAGGCAGGGAGATCTTATGTCACCTTACCTCTTCACTTTAGTTATGGAAGTGTTTTCTGGTTTATTGGTGTCTCAAACTTCAAATCATGAATTCAGGTATTATTGGAGGTGTAAGCCGGTCCAACTATCGCATCTATTCTTTGCT
The DNA here is from genome assembly GCA_014182545.1 of Eucalyptus globulus. Taxonomy (NCBI): domain Eukaryota; kingdom Viridiplantae; phylum Streptophyta; class Magnoliopsida; order Myrtales; family Myrtaceae; genus Eucalyptus; species Eucalyptus globulus. Next base: position 15,748,461 of record CM024724.1, on the reverse strand, counting down.
GATGATGTGTTCCTTTTCTGTCAAGCTAACTGGCCGTCAGTATCCATGCTCAAAGGAGGATTAGATATATTCTCATCCTGGAGTGGACTGGTCCCTAACAAAAACAAGAGCGAGATCTTTATTGCAGGTGGTGACCATTCTATTCGAAATAGAATCCGGAGAGCATTTGGTTTTAAGGAAGGGAAACTCCCTGTTCGTTACCTTGGGGTACCTATCATATCTTCCAGATTGAATAAGGGGGATTGTATTGCATTGACAGAGCGTATTACGGCTAGGATTCAATCCTGGGTGCATCGTTTCCTGTCTTTTGCAGGGAGATTGCAGCTGATTCGGTCGGTTCTTCATTCGATCCAATCATTCTGGGCGAGTGTCTTTATGCTTTCCGCTTCGGTTTTGTCGGACATCGAGCGAATCATGAGGCAATTTTTATGGAAGGGAACGGCTCTTGGCCGTGGAGGAGCAAAAGTAGCGTGGGAGGAGGTATGTCTTCCGAAACATGAAGGGGGTCTTGGTATTAGGAATTTGAGAGACTGTAACAAAGCCTCTATGCTTAAATTCATATGGATCCTCTTCTCAGACAAGGAATCGATGTGGTGCCAGTGAATTCATTCTGTTTTCTTGGCAAAGAAGAATTTCTGGGCTTCATCACAACCTGGGACTTGTTCCTGGGCGTGGAAGAAAATCCTTCAGCTTAGAAAGCACTTCAGAACTTCGTTTAAGTGGAAAATTGGAAATGGGATGTCGGTATCTCTATGGCATGATTACTGGCTTCTATGTGGCCCTCTTGATGGATTCATCCTGCCCTCGTTTAGGGAAAATATGTGGCTCCCTGATTATGCAGTAGTTGCTGACTTATACACCCCGTTAGGCGACTCATTCTCTCAGATACTAATCAGATGGGGCGTAGCTTTACCGACTTTGGAGTCTCACAATGACAAGTTTATTTGGTGTGGCGATCCATCAGCTTCCTTCTCGGTCGCATCCGCATGGAATGCCATTAGAGTCAAGAGAGATCGGGTGGACTGGGCTCCTTTGATTTGGGATATCGATATAGTCCCTCGCCATCAGTTTATTCTATGGCTTATATCTAAAAACCGTCTTCCCACTCAGGTAATGTTGATTAATCAGGGCCGAATTGATTTTAATCTATGTCCCTTTTGTAGTGAAGTACCGGACTCAATCGAACACCTATTCTTCCGATGTCGCATCTCCGCCTCACTGGCCTTCTTTTGGGCTGCCAGAAGTAACTTGCCATGGAGGAATAGATGTTGGAGAGAGGTGCTCAATTGGGCCAGGAAATTCCGTATGGGGAAGGATTTCTACCACAGGATAGTTCGATTCTCTTTCGATGCTTTGTGCCATCTCATTTGGAAGAAGAGGAATGCGATTATCTTCAGGGGTGAATCCTTGGCGGTCCCTGCCCTTAAAAATCACCTAATCAAGGTGGTTAAGGACAAAGCGTTCACATTCACGGAAGTTCTTCCTTCTCCGAGGAACAAAAGACTGCAAAGGGGGTGGGGATTCGACCCCATGATCTTCTCCTCTGTAGCTGATTCTTCCTAGTGTGCTGTTGTTTCAGTTTGCTCTTGTTCTTGTAGTTGCAGGGTCCTTCCATCTCCGTTCTTCACCTTCAGCTTTTGAGGGCTAGAGGGTTGGGGAGGGTAGGGTTCCGGTTGGTTCGTTTTGTTTGTTGGCTTCTTAGCTTCTGTGTTTATTGTTTGCGCCCTGTGGCTTTTTATCAGATCCCGTCACTCTTGCTCCTTTGTTAAGAGTGCTTGTTTGGATCCGATCTTTTGTACTTTTGTCCTTTCTCATTAATATTATTACCTTCACCAAAAAAAAAGAGCCACAAGTTTAAGCATGTACTTGACAACTTTTTTCTCAATAAAAAAGAAAAGGAAATTAAAGTAGAATTGTGAAGAGGCACATCTATTTTATATAAAATTGTTTGCTTTTGAAATTTTTTATCATATCATTAACAGATTATATGTGATTGTATTTTGATATGATTATTCCATTAATTTTGTAACTTATTTTTAATATATTTTGAATCACTAATCCAGCCTAAAGCATAGGAATTCATGCCACACACACACACACACACATATATAAGCATTTACACGATTTAACATATTATCCATGTGCTCCCAATCATTGTGATCCATCCTCTGAAAACATCACGCTTCATTAGTCCTTGTCACTGAAATTCATACTACAACCTCGTTAGCCATTGCCGGTTCTTTATCCGATTAATGATGCCAATATTTCATGCCCAATAATTCTGAGATAGTAAGTTTCGTTTAATCTAATGCGATCTTCATCTTTAAGGAAGTGCCGATTTGATTGTGTCAAAGATCAAAAGGTCTGCATAGGGAAGACTAGTATTCCTCCGCTTTTTTACTAGCCAGATTGCATTCCTTCCCACTTTCTTTTAACATTAATCAGACACATCACTTTAACATAGGTGTTGCATCAAAATATCTTACCATGTCCGTGTTAATTCTCAAGCTTCGACAGCAGCCTTTTTTTTTTTTTTGTTTTTTGGTCGGAACGACAGCAGCTTTAAGCAGTTGTTATTTTGTACACCAAGTACATTTTCATACAAATCTGAAGCAGCAATTTCACACACCAATCCTTCTAGTGAAATAGTTATTCTAAGCGACCAAACCGACATTGTCGGGATCTTCATACCGGTCCTCATACGATCGTCAGCAACACCCGAGATCCAATCATCTCCATTCATGTCGAAACCGAAGAGTGAGAGAGATGCGGATGATCATGAAATATAGCCATCGACTAGCATGAAGTGAGTAGCATAATCCTGTAAGGGGAGTATATTCACAGGGCCAGAAAGTTTCTGATTTAATATTGCTGGTTGTTACATTAGCTCGTTCTTTTCTTGTTACGGATGTAATATTCCCGGATGATGTACACATCGTTGCTGGAGAATACACCAAAGTACATTTACATCCATAGCTTATTATCTTTTCATTCGTTAGAACCCAATCCTCCATCTAATTTCTCCTCATTTTTATCATAATTATTGGAAGGATTTTCTTAGCGAGTGTCCTAAGCGCACTTTTTAAGCACCCAAATCAACGAAATCTTGCCGTTTCTAATGCGCAGATCTTCCTTAAAATATGTTTGATTCCTTTTCACCATAACCCTGCCAGCCAGAAACTAAGGGTGCGTTTGGTAACGTTTCTGTTTAAAAATTGTTTACGAGGAACAGAAATTAAAAAAAAGTGTTTACATTCCGAGGGGAACAATTTTTGAACAAAAAAACGCGTTTAGTAAATCCGTTTAAGAAATATAAAAAGAATAGAAACACGTTTGGTAAGTTTGTATAATTTTTTTATTTCTTTTATTTTTTTAATATTTTTATTTTTATTTTTTATTTTCTTTCTTATTTTTCTTATTTATTTTTCCTTTTTTTTTTTTCTTTTTTCTTTTTCCTTTTCCTTTTTCCTTTTTCCTTCTTTTGGCCGGTCGCCGGCCGCCGGCGCTCGGCCATGGCCGGCGACCGGCCCCGGCGGGCCGTCGGCCTCGCCCGGCCCACGGCGAGCTCGGCCTCGCCGGATCGGGCGAGATCGAGCTCGCCCAACTAGGCGCGAGGTCGGCCTCGCCGCGCCGTGCCGACGGTGACCCAAAGCCACACCGCATCGGCGACCGCGCTCGACACCTCCTCGCCGCCACCGCATCGGCGACCGCCCCTTTGCCTCATGCCCGATCGATGCATCTGCAGGTCTCGAGCCTTCGTTCGCCACCGCCGCATCGAGATCTCACCCGCCGTGACCCACGACTTCGAGATTCGCTCGATCGTCGACCCCCGCGCCGCCCACGACTCGACCGGCCGTCCTTGCCGCTCGCGCTTGTAGACGTTCGCCGCTCGAGACCCCACGGCCGAGCCCCCGCACCGCAGCCGCCGTTGCCGCCCAGCGACCCAGCTACGTCACCCGCTCACAGGTGGAGACGCTTGCAGCGGATGTCGGTGCCGAAGAGGACAACGGTGGAGAAGCCGGATGGTCTCGTGACAGAGGCGGTTATCGGCGCCGGAGAGTGGGAGGCGCCGGAGAAGACGACGGTGGAGACGCTTGCGGGAGGAGAGGGTCGCAGCGAGGAGAACACAATTTTGTTCCTTTTTGTTCCTCAATTGTGTTTTGAAACAAAAACACAAATTTTGTGTTTCTTGTTTCTGTTTCTTTTTTGTTCTGGGAACAAAAGAACAAAAAGGAACAGAAACGCACCCAAACGCGTTTCTGTTCCTTTTTTGTTCCCGGGAACAAAAAAACAGAAATTTTTGTTCCTGGGAACAGAAATAAGGTGCAGCCAAACGCACCCTAAACAGGCATAGGCAAACCCAAAAGAAGAAAGGTTTTGACTGTTGACTCGAGTGGGGGCAATGGAATTGTCCGGTTAAAAGTTGCAATGCCAAGTCATCTCCACGTCAGATGCAAATCCGAACTCCTCTATCCTCTCAGACGACGTCGCATAAAAGCATCATCCTCACCGCTCCCCGTTCCGACTCCCAAGACAAGAAGACGGCGTTGACTCATCACTCTCTCTCTCCCCCTCTCTCCCACCGACAAATCATGCCTTCTTCAATGGCGCCGTTGATCGTCCGTCGCAACCTCCATGGTCGGCGAGGCTCTTCTCCCGTTCGCCGGAGGCACGGCGGCGGCGGCTGCTGCTGCGAAGCGACGGGCCTCGGAGCCGAAGCCCATCGAGAAGATACTGGTGGCGAACCGAGGCGAGATAGCTCGACGGGATCATAAGGACGGCAAGGACGCTAGGGATTCGGACCGTCGCCGTCTACAGCGACGCCGACTCCGGCGTTCTCCACGTCAGGTCCGCCGACGAGGCCGTCCGCATGGGTCCCGCTCCAGCTTGCCTCAGTTACCTCAGTGGAGCGTCCACCATCGATGCCGCTCTTCTTACCGGTGCTCAGGTGAGGGGTTGAGAACTATCTGCTGTTTGAAGTGCGTGTAATCGCCTTCGGAATGATCGTGTTCGTTAGAGCAGTGGTTGTCAGCCTGGAGTGAATGGAATTGGTGACGGTGGAGGAAATTTGTGAGATTGTGAGTTTCAAGTATTGGAGCTCATTAATTCCCATTTGTTCATTAAGGTTTCCTCCACGTTACTCAGGAAAAGCTAACATTTTAAATATGGAAGTACCTAGAAATAACTTAATATCGAATTAGAAAGTCCTTTGAATAAAGTAATCCACTCAAAAGTTAAAAATAAAAATAATACGCAGTGATTTGGTTAATTCATCAACAATATCTTCTAATGATTATATGCATAACTAGGTGGTGCACATACGTGTGCTTGAGTGCAGAAGCTGTTTCGGTAGATGTCACTAACAGTAGTCAAGGTTCTACACTTGCTATTCCATCTTTCTTCGAAATATCTTGGGCAACTTCCACGAAAGTCGGACTGTATGATCAGCGGGTCCAGCAAAGCGGGTTGAATTACCAAGAATCTACTTCTGCATTTCAGCTCCTAATTCATCTTTCTTTCATTTCTTCCCACAGTTTAGTCAAATAATTCACCCTAGAATTTGTTGGGGGAGAACTCGGGTACAACAATTCACCACATGCCAAACACAATCCAAGATCAATTTCTCCCCGGAAACTAAATCAACTGAAATTCTCTTAATCCCCAGCACAATCAGCAATATATAACCTCACAATATGTAAATATAAAGTCGAAATGATAAGTAGACAAAGCAAATAATGACACCATTGATTTAACGTGGAAAACTTGATGCGGAAAAAAACCACGAACCGCCCAAAAATATCCACTAATCAACAAGAATAGTAGGATACACAAAGTATTTTCCTCTAGTCACACAATAGAGGCTCAACATCAACATTAAAATCATATTTTTCTCACCACATAGTTAGATAAACAAGTTTGGAGCAATAAAACCTTAACCACAACTGGAGAATTCAAAGACGGGTTCTCAACGAACAAAAACCATCAACTTGTAGTCCTCAGTCTCAACATATTGAAATTTGACCCGACTCTGTCAATATTTGGTATTCAAATCGGAGCTGCAAAGTTGCAGCCCTCTTCTTTTTTTCTCTTCTCCCTCGCTTCGGCAGTTTTTTGTTTTCTCTCTCTTCTCTTCACTTTTTGAACGCACACTTGCACACCACCACTTCCACTTCTTTTTGTTCTTTTATTTTCTTTTTTTTTTTTTTTATTTTATTTTATTTAATGTTAGCTGGGCCCCACATGAAGGTGGACCTAGCCAACAAATCTCCCCTTCCATCTCATGTGGGAAGGTTAGTCATCCCCGCTTTTCTTCTACAAGCATCAAGCTTCACCACAAACAAGGCATTGGTCATCATGTTGGACTTATTGTTGTTGGTATGAACTTTCTCAAGTAGGAAAAACTTCTCTTCTAACTTCTCTTGGATCCAATGATACTTCACATCAATATGCTTCGATCTTGAATGCAATACTGGATTCTTGCTAAGATAGATAGCACTTATGCTATTGTAATATAAAACAAACTTCTCTTGCTTCAGGCCCACCTCTTGTAGGAATTTTTGCATTCACAAGAGTTCTTTACCTCCTTTAGTAATAGCGATAGATTCCACTTCAATTGTAGATAAAGCGGTATATTTTTGCAATCTCAATTGGCATGAAAACAGCTCCGCCTACAAAGATTATTATATAACCCGATGTGGATTTCCAAGAATCAACATCACTGGTAGAGTCCGCATCCAAGTAGCCACTCAACTCAAGCTTCACATTTCCATAACACAAGCAAAGTGTAAAAATGCCTCTAAAATATCTCAAAATCCTTTTAACAACGGTCTAATGCTCCTTACTTGGATTAGAGAGAAATCTACTCACAACACAAATTGCATGAGTAATATCAGGTTTTGTACAAACCATGGTGTACATCAAACTACCCACGCTGATGCATAAGGAATTTTCATCATCTCTACCTTCTTTTCTTTCTCACTTGAAGGACACTCATTACTACTCAACTTGAAATGGCCTGTAAGTGGAGTATTGATCGTTTATATGTGCTCATATTGAATCTTTCAAGTGCCTTTTCAATATACTTTTCTTGAGATAACCACAATTTCTTATTCTTCCGGTCACAAGTAATTCTCATACCTAAGATTTGCTTAGTTGGAGGTCTTTCATTACAAAAGCTTTACTCAACTCATTTTTCAAGCTCTTGATTTTCTTGGCATCATGCCCAACATCAACATATCATCCACATAAAATATGAGAATAAGAAAATCATTATCTAATAACTTTTCATAAAGACACAATAATCGGAGTTTGTCTTACCGTATCCTTATTTTTCCATGAATGATTCAAATTTCATATATCATTGTCTTGGCGCTTACTTGAGACCATATAAGTTTTTCCTCAATCTACATTAAAGTGCTCTTTGCCTTCATGTTGGAAATAACAGATTCCTTAAAACCGATCCAATACTTAATTGAATCCCCGAAATGAACGCGGAAGACGAGCCCAGGAGTCACATGTATCACCGATCAAAGATATACTACGGAATCCAGCATACTTTGTCTTTCATAGATTAAACACTAATGTTGAAGTTTGAGGAAGAATTCTGATTCCATTTTACCAAGGAGCGTACTGTTGCTTTTAGGGGTAGAGAACTCTGAAAACGTACGTTCTTTTTTGGAGCGTTGTTATTGAGAGAGACGTATTCCCTCTCTATCTAAAATGCTACTTCAAACAACGTAATCCTTCGTACCCAAATAACGCAACCTTTCACGTCGTAACCGTTCCTCCATGGGCCCTTAACTTGCGGGCCGGGTTCTTAAGCCCAACATGGGCGGACGGGCCTACTTAGGCCCATCAACACATAGAAAAACCCATCATCTCCCACTCGCACATGGTAGGCCGAACATGATCCTCTTTACCTCTCTACAACATTCATACCAATGAATAATCCGTGCGACCAACATACTTTGAGAGTTCGTTACTATACATTTGTTAAGAATATATAGCAGCTCATAATCGGCATCACACTCTGAGTAGATTTAGTATGCAGTACCCTAGATCGATCAATCACATTTATATCTCTCTTGATCTCTTTTTAAACAATGATATATTGTTTTCACAATTATGATTATCCTAAAAACAATCATAATTGGTTGACCAGTGAATACAAAACTAGAATCTGATTCTCCAAATTCGATCTTCCTCTTTCCTTTAAACTCTCAATTTCAGTTCAGCTTGATTTTCTAGAAATGTTCCATTAGAACGAATTAATTCATGATCATTAGTAACATCCTAAGATAGCAAACACTGAATAGAAATTTGAGAATAAATAAGAGTCATGAGGGCACTAAATTGAGGAATTCTTTTCCTCAAGAGTCTCACATGGTATAAAAGTTGAGATTAAACTTTTCCCACTCTTATTGGTCGTCTCATGCATACATAGTATAAAATACGTATTATGGTATTAACTCATTTCCCATGGAGCGTATATCTACATAATCAATACCGTACAGATGATAGTTCAGACATACCTAATGTCTAACTTGAGTTCACATATCTACTCATTCACATTTGATATCATAAACAGATAAAGTAAAATATGTGGGTTATATTACTTTTGGACATGGTAGGGTTAGACAAATTCATCAAAACTCACATTTGGCATCATACGACACGTGATAAAGTAAAATATGTGGGTTATTTTAACGGATGGTTTTGAACATGATAAATATTATGCCCTCAATTCTTACCTTTTACCAACAAAAAAAAAAAATTATGCCATCATCTTAACACTCAGTTAATGTGACATATATATTTTAAGCTTGAGCTCTCAATTATCACTTAGATAATAAGCTTAAAAACTATCTCATCTATATTTATCACATAGTAAATAGAGGCGATTACTCGTGTGAGTGGGCTAATCTTTTATCTGTCAAACATACTTTCTCAACTTTATATAATGCACTAAGTATTAAGATGCATAAATGTCAAACAAAAATTCATAAGCATTAATAATGAAAACACAAATTCATTAAATGTTAACACTTCAAGGAAATTACAATATTCAGTACATCAGCCTCTACGCAATCCTAGAGATTTTACATTATCACAAAACACATATCTAGGTATTGGCTTTATAATAGGATCTGCTACCATTCTATGCGTAGATATGTACTGTAAATTCATATCTTTTCGTGTAACCATATTCTTGACAAAATTATACTTTATATCTATATGCTTGGTCTTGCCATGATATTTTGGATCTTTGGTGTACACTATAGCTGCTTGGCTATCACAATTAACCAAAAATGGATTTGCAGCATACCCAATAACACCTAAATGATCAACAAATCTCTTAACTCAAACACCTTCTTGTACTGCTGCTGATAATGCCATGGACTCATCTTTCATCTTGAACAAGACTATACACGTTTGTTTCTTACTACTTCAAAATGTGGTGCCATTATTCAATAAGAAAGCAAAATCAGAGATGGATTTCATTTCATCTAAATCTCCTCCCCAATCAACATCTGAATAGCCTTCAAGTTGCATATCCTTTCCTTGGTAATTCAACTTGTAATCAGTAGTTCATATACCTCAGTATTCTTTTAACAGTTTTTCAATGTGCTTGACCGGAATTGGATTTGTATGTACTCACCATTTCAACTGCAAAACATATGTCAGGTTTTGTACATATCATAGCGTACATTAAGCTTCCCATAGCACTAGCATAAGGAATATGTTTCATTTGTTCCTTCTCTTGTGGAGTCCTTGGACAAAGTCTATGGTTCAATCATTCACCTTTTGCAATATGAGTATCTATGGGTTTATAATCGTGCATATGAAATAGTTCAAAAATCTTATTTATGTATGTTTCTTGTGGGAAAGATGATGACCTCTTCGAACGATCTTTTGAAATTTTAACTCCAAGAATGTATGTAGCCCCATCCATATCTTTCATCTCAAAATTGGAAGATAACTAACTTTTGACAGTATTAACAAACTCCATATTGCTTCCGACAATTAGTATATCATTAACATATAATAATATGATCACAAATTGATCTTTAGATATTTTGATATATACACAATGATCCTCATCTATCATTGTAAAATCATATGCCATTATGGCATTATGAAAACGTATATATTATTGTCTTGACGACGGCTTAAGTCCATATATCGATATCAAAAATCGACGTACCTTTTTTTCTTGGCCTTCCATAATGAAATCAATAGGTTGTTCCATATATATTTCTTCCTCTAATTATCCATTGAGGAAAGCAGTCTTTACATCTATTTGATGTAACTCAAGATCCATACTTGCCACTATTGTAGAATAATGCGAATCGAGATAAATCTCACTATAGGAGAAAATGTTTCCTCATAATCAATTCATTCCTATTGATTATACCATTTCGCTACAAAATGAGCTTTATGTCTTTCTATTGAGCCATCAGCTTTACGCTTTATTTTGAGAACCTACTTGTTCCAAATAGCTTTGCATCATTTTGGAAGATCAACCAGTTCCCAAACATGGTTTGACTTTATTGACTCCATCTCCTCTTCCATTGTATGCATCCATTTTTCCTTACTAGGGCAATTTAAAGCCTTATGTATATTTCTTGGCTCATCTTCATCTTGTAGATCAACCATAAAAGTTTCTCCTTCAATGTCAAAACGTCGACGGGGAATACTTTTGCGACTTGTTCGCCGTACAGGAGATTATACATTTTGCACATAATTCCTCATCATGTTCCCACTCAAATTAGATAATGATAACATCATCTCATCATGTGGTTGTAATTGAAAGTGAGTTGAATTAAATTCATCACTTCCCATGTTATTCTCACTTGGATGAACTCCACTAAGTTCATTATCTTGATCTAAGGTTTCAAATAGGGAGTAATCCTCACATATTTCGCCTTTCTTAGGAAATTCATTATCTAAGAATGTGATATCCCGTAATTCGAATTCAATTATATTTTCACTTTCCTATTTACCTATAAACACATATTCTTTCGAGTTTCTGAGTATCTTATAAAAATGTTCTTCTTTCTTCTAGGACCCAATTTGAAAGGGCTCATGAGTATAGGCAGCACAACTTCATAATTTAAGAAAACTTAAGTCCGGTTTTCTACATGTCCATAACTCATATGGAGTGGAAGTAACTGATTTGGAAGGCACCGGATTAAGTATATATGCAACAGTTAATAACGCATCACTCCAAAAAGTGATAGGTAAGTTAGCATGCGCCATCATGGACCTAACTATTTCCAGTAAAGTTCTATTCCTTCTCTTCGCAACACCATTTGTTGAGGAGTATATGGAATAGACAACTGTCTTTCTATTCCTTTTTCATCACATAATTTTTTGAACTCGTCAGATAAATATTCTCGAACTCGATCGAATCTATATACTTTTATTTTCTTGTCTAATCTATTTTCTACCAAGTTCATAAACATTTTGAAACAACTGAATGCTTCAAATTTATGAGAAATCAAATAGACATATCCGAATCGAGTATAATCATCTCTAAATGTGATGAGATAAATAACCCCATGCCTTCCTCTCATATTCATTGGACCACAGACGTTAGAATGAATTAAATGCAAAGGAAATTTAGCTATTTTACCTTTTTTCTAAATGGTTTCCTCGTCATTTTCTCTACTAGGTAATGCTCACATATGGACAAGTCGATTGTTTCAATATTGCCCAACAAGTCCTCTTTGGCTAGTCAATTCATACGTTGTTGGCCAATATGCCAAGTCTAGTATGCCACACATTTACATTATTATCATATAAATTAGGTGACGTGAAAAGGGAATAGCAAACATTAGCATTATCATAGTCAACATTTAATACAATGAAACCATCTAGAAAATAACCACAACCATAGTAGTTTGTATTCAAAAATAAATCCACACCATTATTATGAAAGTTCATACTAAAATCAAGCTTTACTAACACTAAAATAGACGCTAAATTTCGACGAATCTCTGGAGTATATAATACATCATGTAGGAACAAAGTGTATCCACCACGCATGTTCAATTGACAGGTGCTAATCCCTTTTACTTTGGCTCTGGAGTTATTTTTTACATAGATCCACTTAGTTCCAGTTGGTACTCGTCGAAATTCCATGAAGGATTCTTTATCCTTCGCTACATGGTCTATCACTCTTGAATCTACAATCCACAAAGAATTAGACTCAGTTAAGAATACATAACCAAAGTTCTGAAATATATAAGAGGTGTATACCTTCTTTGGCTTATGACAGTCGCGAGCATAGTGACCCTTCTTGTCACAATTGTAACACTTGTCCCTTGATAGCTTCTTCATTCGAGGATGCTTTCCTCTTTCATGTTGGTCAACCTTTGGTTTCTTCCCTGAAGCACTTGCTCCCTTGTCTTTCCTTTTATTAAACCAGTCAGGAAGTTTGCGCTTGGAGCTCGAAGCTCCATGTGAGCTAGAACCAGCATGATAAATTTCAATTTTCGGCTTAGCCGCCAAGAGACGGTCCTCTTCCAGCTCAAGATGACACACTGCATCCTCAAAGGTTTTGATATTCTTATTGTGGGTCAGGTGCACCTTCATATGCTCCGAACTCTAAGGCAAGGAACGAATCACTGCTTGCACTTGCTGCTCGTCAGTCGAGGACATGGCTAGCATCTTTTAGCTCATTAATCATGTTTGATATCTTTCTTAAGTGTTGCTTCATGGTCTAACCATGAGACTTCTTGTAAGAGTCAAACCTAATAATAAGCTGCCTCAGTCTGGTCACTGAAATATAACAAAATCTTGCTGTCAATGCTTCCCACATTTTCTTGACATTCTCAAAACGCTTGAACAACGTAATGCGAGCAAGAGAGTTCTTTCTCTTCCATGCAGCAAATGCATCCTTATTTCCTCTTATGTTGTGCAATGTTTCCATTTTCAAGTTCTTCCATAGTTAGGTTAAGAGCTTTTAGTGCATCTTACTCTTCCAGCACATATTGAATTTTCATATGCCATATTTCATAGTTATCGCCATCAAACTTCTCACTTTTATTCAACTTAACGACTATGCTCTTTGTGGCTGAAGCCATCGATCTGAACATATCAGACACATATGCACGAATTATTAATGCCTATCATTTATGCATCTATTTTGCACAAACCCATCATATTAATTAATAATTTCAAGTAAGGTTTCAGAATCAAAATGTCACTATGTTTCCAATCATCATCCAAAAATCCTAACTTTAAATTATTATTAGTATAATCTTCTATGCAAAATAAATTCTTTGAAGTTACAAAAACTTTTTAAACTACCCACAACAGTTAATAATAACATAAGCAAATAATATTTGACATTTAATAATAATAAAATAATAATGCTTTCACATAATGTAACTAACATATCAGTTGCTACACCAACAACAACTAGGTAGAAAACATTTACATAAGATGTCCATAAAGCATACTGAATAAAGACCAGTCAAAACATCTAACGCCAAGACAACATATGAACTAGGAAAGATTTCTTTTTGTTCAATTTTTTGATCTTTTCTTCTTTAAATTCCTTAGGCATTCTAGGTAGCCACGCTAAAATAGACGGGTATCCCTTAAGATATCTCCTTCGCACATTCATCCCCCGCTGGATTGAAGTCATCCATGGGTCGTAGTCTTTGTGGCTTCAATCCGATAATGTCCATCTATAAAAACCATTACAAGCCTCTTATACATAGTAACTCTGTTGACTTCCCATAGGCGATTCAACACTCCTTGCCATATCAGTGGAAGAGTGTTCACGAAGAATCGCACAATCTCAGAATGTTACATAGGACGACCATTCCACATGACCTCTTGTATTTTGCTGTTGATCTCGAGAAATGATCAATCAGTCAACTTAGTTATCAACCTTGAAAACCTTTCCTTTTGTTCATCTGTAGTTGCACATATAGGTGTGCGTGCCTGACGAGGAGGCATTGTTCTTGCAACAAATGCAGAACAAATAAGGATTACTTATAATCCACATAAACTTAATTGGAAAAAGAAACACACCTTCTCCTTCTTTTTTCTTGGGTCAATGGTCAACGGTCAGAAGAGTCGAGGTCAACGGGTTGAGTCGGGTCGAACCGACCGACCTGGCATGGGCCATGCGCGTGTGTGGCTGATGTCACGATGACGTCTGCTGGAACGTGCCATGCTCGCGCGATTGATGTCACAATGACATCATCTGGCACGTACCACGCTTGTGCGTGGATGACGTCAGCTGGCACGTGCCGCGCACCGCCAGTAACTGCCCGTGTGCGTCACACACGCCTAGGACCAAAACAGCGCGTGCATCGCACGTGCTTGGTGGAGACCGAATCGGCACTTGCGTTGCACGCATTGACGACACCAATTCCTTCCGACCACACGTGGCGGCGCGTCCGGCGGCCTCCGGTGGCAATCCGCCACTCGATTTTCTCATATCAATGAGAGCTTCAACTATACGCTATCAGAAATGAACTTTGATTTATAGAAAATCACAAACATGGGTGAACAGTACGCGGGGGTCGGGATTTTTCGCCCCCAATCGGCCGGCGGTGGTGTTTCACGAAAATTCAATCAAAAGCAATTCATAAAGATGAAAAGGGATCGGGAAACATGAACATGGCTCGATACCAAAGTTGGGAATAACGGATTCCCTAAAGCCAATCCGATACTCAATCGAACCCCTAAAACGAACGCGGAAGACGAGCCCATGAGTCACATGTACCACCGATCAAAGATACACTATAGAATCAAGCGTATCTTGTCTTTCATAGATTAAACACCAATGTTGAAGTTCGAAGAAGAATTCTGATCTTGTTCTACCGAGGAGCGTACTGTTGCTTTTAGGGGGAGAGAACTCTAAAAACATAGTTCTTTTTTGGAGCGTTGTTACTAAGAGAGACGTATTCCCTCTCTATCTAAAACGCTACTTCAAACAACGTAATCTTTCGTACCCAAACAACGCAACCTTTCATATTATAACCGTTCCTCCATGGGCCCTTAACTTGTAAGCCGGGTTCTTAGGCCCAACATGGGCGGACGGGCCTACTTAGACCCATCAACACATAGAAAAACCCATCACCTTCAACTTCAAAACTCTTCGGTTGCTATATATATATATATTTCTTCTTTTAGGTCTGCATGAAGAAAATCCGTCTTTACATCAAGTTGTTCAATTTCTAAATTCAAATTGGTGGCCAACCTAAGAACAATTCAAATAGAAGACATCTTTATAACCGATGAAAAAATCTCTTCAAAGTTTATGCCATTCTTTTGATAGAAGCCCTTCACAATAAGTCTAGCCTTGTGTCATGATTGCAAACTATTTTATTCTATTTTCAACTTGTACACCCACTTATTTGTGAGTGTTCTCTTACCCTTAGGCAATTTCACCAATTCAAATGTGTGGTTCTCATGTAAGGATTTAAGCTCCTCTTGTATGACTTATGCCACTCATTCTTTTGTTTACATGATATAGCTTCTTCATAAGTTTTTGGCTCTCCTGCATCAGTGAGTAACACATACTCATGCGACAAATATTTTTGAAAAGGCCTACGCTCTCTTTCAGATCTTCTAACTTGAGATAGGATAGATTGCTTTTGCTCAACTATTTCACTTGTCTTAGCTGAAGAATCAACATTATGTGAGGATTCACCATCTTCATGATTTCCATGCACTTCTCCCCATGATTTCTATCAACATCATAAAGATTTGGGCTGAAACTAATTGAACGTTGAGCTATATTCTTTGGTCTCTCCGCCTTGTCAATGTCTTCAATAATTTGATACTCATAAAACACCACATCTCGGTTTCTAATGACTTTCTTTGCAACTGGATCTCATAACCTGTAGCCAAACTCTTCATGTCCATAACCTAAGAAGATACACTGTTTAGACGTGTCATCAAGCTCAGATCTTTCATCTCTTGGAACATGCACAAATGTCCGACAATCGAATACTTTTAGCTGGCCATAGCAAACATCTTTGATACTCCAAACTCTTTGCCGAACATCCCCCTTAAGAGGAACCGATGGAGAAAGATTTATCAAGTCCATTATTGTTCTCATCGCTTCACCCTAATATAAATTAGGCAACTTCGCATGAAAAAGCATACACTGAATCCGATCATTAATCGTCCAGCTCATTCTCTTTGCTACTCCATTATGCTGTGGTGTTTTTGGAATGGTCTTCTTAAGCTTGATACAATAATCCCTGCAATAGTTTTCAAGTGGGTCTCTATATTCACCACCGTTGTTAGCTTCACACAATTTAGCTTCTTCCTGGTTTCTCTTTCCACATTGACATGGAATTGCTTGAAAGCCGCAAGTACTTGATTTTTAGATTTCAAAGTAATAGCCCACACTTTTTTATAACAATCATCAATGAATGTCACAAAGTATAATGCACCTCTAAGAATTCTAGCATCCATCCAACAAACATTAGTGTGAACTAAATCAAATACATTTGATTTCGTGTGTAGAGAGGAACTATGAAATGAGAATCTATGTTCTTACTTGTAAGACAAGAGTGCATTCATTTAGATTTTTATCCTTCAAAGGTAAAAGATTCTTTCTAGCAAGAGTTTCAAGTCTTTTCTCGCTAAGATGACCCAGCCTCATATGCCATAAATCAACCGAGGAATCCTCCACTGCATTTACCTATTCTTTAATCAAGTCAGCTTACATAGTGTAGAGAGAACCTATCTTCTTACCCTTTGTCACTACCATGGAACTTTTAGTCAACTTCCATTTGTCATCAAATAAGGAAATGCAATAACCATCATCATCTAAGGCAACCGTGGAGATCAAGTGAAGTCGAATATCTGGAACGTGTCTCACATTTTTCAAAAACAAATTACATCCGATATCGGTCTCCAAATAAATATCTCCCATGCCAATAACCTTGGAAACACCATTATTTCACATCCTAATACAACCAAAGTTGCCGCCATAATAAAAAGCAAAGTAATCACGCCGTGAGATGATATAAAAAGAAACTGTGGAATCAACAACCCATATAGAGTCTTGGCATGTAAGATTCACACATCCGTTGTCACATACGAACACAATATTGCCATCCGATGCAACCGCCGTTGTAACTTGTTTCTCTTCTTTCTTTCAATCTCCATTTCTATCATGGGATCTATCTCTCTTTGGCAACCAACACTCTTTGACATAATGTCTCATTTTGCCGTAATTATAACACTTCACACTCCTCCTCAGTCTTGATTTCGCCCTTCCTCTTGGCTTACCTCGAGTATCATTTCTTTAAAACCTTCTTGAATGACTTATTGTTATGTTTTCTATAACAAGAGCATCTGATATAGAAACATAATTTAAGCATTTTCTTCTTGTTTCTTCATTGAACAAACTTTCTTTAATCATGCTCATAGAAAACACACCAAAATGAGCCAAGTTGTTTAACGCCACAACCAAGATGTCCCAACTATTGGGAAGAGTACCAAATAATAAGCATGCTTACAATTTATCACCAAGATCAATTTCAAGATTTGTCAATTGATTTACAACATCTTAAAATTCACTCAAGTGTTCCGCCATATTACTCCATTCCTTTTATCTCAAATTCACAAGTCGCTTAACTATAAGAGCTTTATTCTGTGGAGTTTTTCTCTCATAGAGATCTTGTAATTTCTTCTACAAGTGTCCGCCTTCGTTTCTTGAGCAACATGATGAAACACACTATCATCAATCCATTGTCGGATAAACCCAACCGTTTTCCGATTTATTATCTCCTATTCTTTGTCTTCCTTATCTCATTTGACTTCATCACCCTTAATAGGATCAAACGAGTCTTTGCAATATAATACGTCTTCCATTCAAGGCTTCCAAATAGAATAATTCAAGGCATTTAACTTAAACATGGTGCCGCTAGTTTCTTCCATTTAACACTAAATTTCAACCTAGCTTTGATACCACTTTGTTGGGGAGAACTCGAGTACAATAATTCACCACAAACCAAACGCAATCCAGAATCAATTTCTCCCATGAACTAAATCAATTGAAATTCTCTTAATCCCCAGCAACAACCGGTAATATATAACCTCACAATATGCAAATATAATGCCGAAATAATAAGTAGACAAAACAAATAATGACACCAAAGATTTAACGTGGAAAACCTAATGCGGGAAAAACCACAGACTGCCCAAAAATATCCACTAATCACTAAGAATAGTAGGATACACAAAGTATTCTTTTCTAGTCACACAGTAGAGGCTCAACATTAATATTACAATAATCTTTTTCTCACCACATAAGTAGATAAATAAGTTTGGAGCAAGAAAACCTTAATCGCAACTGGAGAATTCAGAGACAGTTCTCGATGAACAAAAATCATCAACTTGTAGCCATCGGTCTCGCGAACAACATACTGAAATTTGAGCCAATTCTGTCAATATTTCGCCTTTGAATTGAAGCCACAAAATTGCAGCCCTTCTTTTCTTCTCTTCTCCCTTGTTTCAGCAGTTTTTTGTTTTCTCTCTCCTCTTCACTTTTGGACGCACACTTACATGACCACCACTTCCACTTCTTTTTGTTCTTTTCTTTTCTTTCTTTTCTTTTCTTTTTGTTTTTTTCTTTTATTTAATGCTAGCTAGGCCCCACATGAAGGTGGACTCAGCCAACAGAATTGTCCTTTAGTGAGGGGTCATCTTCCCGCCTTCTTCCCTCTCATTTTCCCTCGCTCTTAACTTTTGTGAGTTTCTAGCCATCTTTTTCTTACCAGTTTGCATAGAGATTCCCTTACGGAAAGTTTGCAGGGTGTTTCCTCATCCTTATCAAGAACAACTAGAGGTCCTGCTTTATCTTTCGAGCCCTCCTCCGTCGACGCAAGCTCAACCTCGTTTAAAGTAAGACTTCACGCGTCTTTTTGGGGCAAAAAGCCATCGTTCGTCACGCGTTTTCTTAAGTGCTCTTACTCCTTTTAAGCTTCAACATTCTCGAGATAAGGGATCCTTTAAGGGAAGATCCTTCTGTGCCTTCTTTCTAGCCTCATGAGATTATGAGTGAGATCCAAAGGGATAGACCAATCATATTTTGTAATCCTTGAATTGAATCAAGCCAACAGAGCCAGCCTTCTTGATCTGTCTTTCTTGTTTTTGTCCCCAAATTCCTGATATATGGCCTCTTCCAAAAAGAATTACCATGTGTTCATGAGTTTCAGAGGCACGGATGTCCGCAACAACTTCCTCAGTCATCTCTACGCAGCTCTAGATCAGAACGGAATATTCACTTTTTTGGACAGTGAGGAGCTCAGGAAAGGAAAGCAAATATCGCCGTCGCTTATCAGGGCGATCGAGGAATCGCATGTCGCGATCATCATTTTCTCTGAAGACTATGCTTCCTCACGGTGGTGTTTGGATGAGTTGGTGAAGATCATGGAGTGCAAGGCACAAAAGGAGCTGATTGTGTTGCCAGTATTTTACAAAGTGGAACCAAGAGAAGTTAGAGGGGGGAGAGAGGCTTATAGGAGAGCTATCGCCAAGCATGAGATCAAGTTCGGGAAGAATTCGGAGAAAGTGAAGAGGTGGAAAAAAGCTCTCCTCAATGCCGGTAGCTTGTCTGGGTGGTATATTAGTGATGGGTAAGTAAATTGATGTGACACACTACTTTGCCATTGTTAGCCAGTGATTTTTTGTTATATTTCAAACCATATGCAATAGACTACCACTGAAAGCATTGATATTGTCAAGTCGGTCTTTTGAAATTCGAATGAAGATACAAAGCGGAGATACACTGAACAGCAGATTCAAAATTCGAATAACCAAAACTTCAAGCCAGCAGATTCTTTGAACTCGATTCTTGCTGTGTGGATAACGAGAACTTTTTGTCTTCGATGAAAGTGTGGTTTAACAATTCCTTAGTCATTATTATCTTCAGGCGCAGGTTCTTAATTTTTCCCTTGGGCAGATGTTGGGCAGGTTCACCAGATGTGTTAATTTCTTTTTCTCTTATTATTTGCTAACCTTGTTATGTTATTTTCCTCACGACGTTTGAGGTTGAATTCCTGCCACGTTGAAATGCTAAAGCATGTTTATCTTTCTTTTGAGTGCTCATCAGAAATGAAGCGGAGCTCATACAATGTATCGTAAAGGATTTATCAATTCATCTAAAGAGAACACCCTTACATGTTGCTAAGTATCCGGTCGGAATAGAGTCCCAAGTTAAAGAAGTGATATCATTGTCACAAGAAAAGTTGGATGGTGATGATGTTCTCATGATAGGTATATGGGGACCTGGAGGCATAGGGAAGACAACCATCGCTAAAGCGATATATAATGCTATGGAAATACAGTTTCAGGGATCTATTTTTTTGGAGCAAGTTAGAGAAACTTCGAACAAAATCAACGGTCTAGTTGATTTGCAAGAAAAAATTCTATCTCGGATCTTATCTCCTAGACATCTACCGGTTTGTAGTGTCAATGAAGGAATTAGTTTGATAAGAGAAAGACTTTGTTGCAAGAAGGTTCTCCTAGTTCTTGATGATGTCGACCAGTTGCGTCAACTGAATGCTTTAGTTGGAGAAGGTAATTGGTTTGGTAAAGGAAGTAGAATCTTTATAACATCAAGGGATAAACATTTGCTAACTTCTCATGGCATAAATCTTGTGAATGAAGTTAAACCTTTAGACCATGATGAGGCACTAGACCTTTTTAATCAGCATGCATTTCCAAATTGCAACAAATCTGAAATAAGAAAGGATCTCATAGATAGAGCACTGCATTACGCTGGCGGCTTTCCATTAGCTCTCGAAGTGTTGGGCTCATTCTTTCGTGGAAGAAACAAACCAGCATGGGAAAGTGAGCTGCGTAAACTTTCCCAGAGTCCTCACAAAGATATCAATCAAGTTTTGAGGATAAGCTTCGACGGACTGGAGAATGACGAAAAAGAGATTTTCCTCGACGTTGCTTGTTTCTTTAAGGGAAAAAGTATAGAATACATCAAAAAAGTTCTCGACAGCTGTGGTTTTGAGACAACTATAGGAATAGAAATCCTCATTGAGAGGTCCTTGATAAGAAAGGAGCATGGGACCTTGCAAATGCATGATTTGGTTCAATCGATGGGTCGGAATATTGTTAATCAAGAATGTCCTGATGACCTTGGGAAACGCAGTAGATTATGGCTTTCTGAAGATGTGCAGGATATTTTATGTGAAGACACGGTAAGAGTTATTTATGTAAACATTGTTATATCGCACTTTTATGATACTTTGATTTGGACAATATATGTAAATCTCAATGAAATTTTGTGTGAGAACTGAATTTTCTTTGTTATGGATAGGAAACGAATGCAGTAAAGGCCATCGTATTGGAATTGCCCGAACCAAAAGTGAGAACTATGAATCTTGAAGAGATAACCATAAGTCCAAATGCTTTTAGAAACATGAAAATGTTGAGAATGCTCATTTTGATTGAAGTGCATATCTCATCGCAAGGTCCTGTTTGTCTCCCTAACAATCTGAGATGGCTTGAATGGCCAAATGCCCCATTTCTAGAGTTTGGCTCTGGTCCGAAGAAACTTGTTGGACTTGATATCCAGAAAAGTCATATCAGACAATTTGACGGCAAACTTAAGGTTAGTGTTAGTGATAATTAGCTTTTCCCTTTTTATAACTAGAAATATTTTCAAAGCTTAATGATTGTATTGATATTTTCTTTTCCAGAATTTTAAATGGTTGAAGTACATCAATTTCAGTCAATGCAAGTCCCTGGTTAGTGTTCCTGACCTTTCATCAATTCCAAATCTGGAGAACTTGAATCTTGATGGGTGCAAAAGCTTGGTAGAGGTTCACCAATCCGTCACATGTCACGACAAGTTGAAATTTTTGTCACTACAGTTTTGCTCTAACCTCAGTAACTTTCCTCACATACTCAAGGCAAAATCTCTTCGAGCCCTCGATCTCTTTGGTTGCTCTAAACTCGAGAAGTTCTCTGATATACCGGAAAAGATGGAACATCTGGAAGAGCTTGATCTAGGTTGGACAGCTATTGAAAAACTACCTGCATCAGTTGAAAATCTTCTCTCTGTGAAGATGATAAATTTAACAAAATGCAAAACACTCCCAACACTCCCATCAAGTGTCTATAAGTTGCCAAATCTCGAGCATCTGAATCTTGGAGGCTGCTCCAATTTTGTCATGTTTCCAAAGAACTTGAAGGATTCAACCAATCCTAATGGCAATCTGGGATTCCAAAATTTATACCGGCTAGAACTTAAGGGCTGCAATCTCTCAGAAGTGGAGTTCCTTGAGAGTTCTTCCAGTTTTCCGAAATTGGGGCACATAAATCTTTCCGGAAACAAGTTTACTCATCTACCGACATGCATCAATAAATACCACGATTTGGAACACTTGTATGTCGATAAATGCAAACAGCTACAAATGATTCCTCAGCTTCCGCCAAATATTCATGCCTTAAGGGCAGTTGGTTGCAGATCTCTACAAAAATTCCCAGATTTGTCGAGTCTCTCCTCCAACTGCCTTTGCGTTGACGTGTCATCATGTCGTGAATTATTCCGCAAAGGGGCAAGTACGGCTCATGTGTTATCGCGCAAGGTTAGAGACTCTCTCTCTCTCTCTCTCTCTCTCTCTCTCTCTCTCGCCCTCACTAACTATGAGTGCTTGATATGCGAACTATTTGTATGACAGGAGCTCCCGAAGATGAGATATGTTGACATTACCCTGATTGGGAGAGAGATGCCAGAATGGTTTCTCCACTGCAAAGACAGTTCCATATCATTCATGGTTCCCGGGGACTTGAGTGACAAGTTCTTAGGGATAGCACTCTGTATTGTTCTTGGCCCGAAGGAAGGAAAAGTGGTTGATGCTGCATGTAAAGTCGATATTGATGGCCAAGGGTGGTTTTTAGGGACAAGATGGTTTCTTTCAATGAAATCTGATAATGTGTGGATTCAATATTTACCGCGCAGCAGGCTACATATAGAAGGGGAGCTTCCACGAGATGATTGGAGCCATTTTCGAGTTCGCCTCAGTGTATCAGAAGGAAGATTGATTAAGTGGGGATTCCGTCCGATAAACGAGCAAGAGGAGGATGATCTGAGGATCGTGCTCCAACACCATCAGCCGAATGAAACAAATCAGTCTTTGGAGGAAAGAGACTCAGAAGAAGACCATTGGAAAGACACCAAGGAAGAAGAAAGTTCAAGTGAAACAGATGCTGAATCTAACGAAGAAAAGCTCTCTCAGCCAAATGAAACAAATTGCGCTTCGGAGGAAAGAGACTCAGAAGAAGACAATTGGATAGACACCGACGAAGAAGAAAGTTCAAGTGAAACAAATTTTGAATGTAACAAAGAAAAGTACTTCGGAGATTTACAGAGTTGCCGTTGTGTCACTGGCAGTGCCTGTCGAAGTTTCAACTCGTGGAAGAAGCTAATATTGGGGTCATCGTACGGACGAAAAAGACATATAGAAAGCTCGTACAAATATATATATAGAAACTTCAAGTTAAACAGATGATGAATCTTGATTTATTTTGCTTTTCCCTTTTTTCCGTCCCTACAGGATGTTTTTGATTGTCTGCTCCTTCGATTCACATTCAGAATCATTGTGAAATATAGGTTTCATATCATGCTACCGACATGGTTGAGGTTGAGGAGCTTTCTTTTCCCCTCTCTTTCTTTTGTGATTCGTGATGCAGAGTGCATTAATACAGAATTAAGTGGATGCTTGTTGAATGATCATGGTCTTCCAAGTTGCTTTGTGAAACTCATCACATAGACCTCACTTCTGTCACCTCTCTTCATCCAATCAATGATGCCAATCAAGCTCGATAATTTTGAGATGGTAAGTTTCGCTCAATCTAATGTGATCATCTTTTCGGAAATGTTGATATGATTGTGTCAAAGATCAAAAGGTCCACACAGGGAAGACTAGTTGATTCCTCTGTTGTTACTAGTCAGATTGCATTCCCTCCACTTCCTTCTAATATTAATCAGACACATCACTTTAACCTAGTTATCGCATTAAGTGTCTTACCATGTCTGTGTCGATTCTCAAGCTTCTGCAGCAACTTTTTGTAGCCAATACCTCATACATTGAAAGGCAACTTCAAACTAATGCAAAGCAACAATATCACCCGCCAATCTCTCTAGTGAAATGGCTATTCTATACGACAAAACTAACGTTGTGAGGATCTTCATTCCAATTCACATCCGGTCACTCCCATCATTCTCTCTATCTCATCAACAACGCTTGCATCCAATCATCTTCATTCCTATCGAAACCGAAGAGCGTGAGAGAGAGGGAGAGAGAGAGAGAGATGCAGATGGTCATGGAATATAGCCACCAATCGGCATGAAGCGAACTTGCACAATCCGGCAAGAGGAGCATATCAACTGGGCCAAAAGGTCTTTTTTTTCTTGTTATGGATGCAATATTGCTGGATGATAGACACATCTTGCTACAAAATACACTAAAATATATTTACGTTATAGCATATCAATCTTTTCATTTCTTAAAACTTAATCATCCAACTAATTTCTCTGATTTTTATTATAATTATTGGAAGGATTTTGTTAAACGAGTGTCCTAAGAGTACTTATTAAGCACCCAATCGACGAAATTTTACAATATCTAATGTGCAGACCCTCCTTACCATAACCCTACCAAATTGGAAGTGAACAGGCAAAAGCAAACCCAAAAGAAGGAGAAAGGATTTGACTGTTGACTCGAGCGGGGGCAAAGCAGTGGGATTATCCAGTTCAAAGTTGCAATGCCAGGTCATCTCCACGTCAGATGCAAATCCGAACTCTTTTATCCACTCAAACGACGTCGCATAAAAGCATCATCCTCTTCGCTACCCCACCCAAGCCAAGAAGAAGCCGTTGACTCATCTCTCTCTCTCTCTTAATCATGCCTTCTTCGATGGCGTTGCTGATCCTCCGTCGCAACCTCCATGGTCGAACCTCCTCGCTCCTCCAGGCGAGGCTCTTCTCCCGTTCGCCGGAAGCGGCGGCGGCGGGGGCTCCGAAGCGGCGAACCTCGGAGCCGAAGCCCATCGAGAAAATACTGGTGGCGAACCGAGGCGAGATAGCTTGCAGGATCTTTAGGACGGCGAGAAGGCTGGGGATTCCGACCGTCGCCGTCTACAGCGACGCCGACGCCGGCGCTCTTCACGTCAGGTCCGCCGACGAGGCCGTCCGCATCGGCCCCGCTCCGGCTCGCCTCAGTTACCTCAGCGGAGCGTCCATCGTCGACGCCGCGCTTCGCGCCGGTGCTCAGGTGAGGGGTTGAGAATTAACTATCTGCCGTTTGAAGTGCCAGTAATCGCTGCGGTTGGAGGATACGGGATTTCGCATGTAGCATGATTCCATGTTAGATTCTGGCCGTGAGAAATGGTCGCGTTCGTTAGAGCAGTGGTTGTTAGCTTGGAGTGAGTGGAATTGGTGACGGTGGAGGAAATTTGTGAGAATTTGAGTTTCAAGTATTGGAGCTTACTAGTTCCCATTTAGTGTTGCCTCCGTGAACTTACTGCTACTCTACAACATCGTGAAGTTTAGATGGATGATGATATTATATACGCTATGCTGATGAATGCTGAGGGAGCATTTCTTTGTGTCGAATTGTTTCCAAGTCTCTGGACGAATTAACATTTCCAATTGTTTCTTGTCTTTATGGGTGTTGCTCTAAATCCCAAGTTAGTTGGCCTTTTGTTGGCTGAAAGAGCGGTTGAAGGGTTACGGATATCTGCTCTACAGTAACCTGATCTCTCTCACTTCAGTAGATTGTAATTGCCTAATTTGTTAGTACGTGTGGGGCATGCTTTCAGCATGGCTATCTTTTTTGATTACTAGGCTATCCACCCAGGATATGGTTTTCTGTCAGAGTCGGCTGAATTTGCTCAGCTCTGTGAAGATAATGGCCTCACTTTCATTGGTCCTCCTGCATCAGCTATTAGAGACATGGGTGACAAAAGGTATGAAAGAGGAACCTTCTGCCATCGTATGTTCACTGTTTCTATACTAATTGGGTCTGCTTAATTGGTTCCGTGTGAGAGACAAGAATTCTGTATCTTTGTTCTTTGAATGATAATATATGTTTATCCAGTGCATCAAAAAAGATAATGGGTTCTGCTGGGGTCCCGCTTGTGCCTGGGTATCATGGTGATGATCAGGACATTGACTTTATGAGGTCGGAAGCAGAGAAGATTGGTTATCCCATTTTGATAAAACCAACACATGGAGGTGGGGGGAAGGTATGTTTTTTTTTTCTCTGTCAAAAGGATCACCGATATATCTAATGTTCTTAGAGATGTAGAGTTTGACATCATATTCAAATGCATTTAGCTTTCCTTTTCTTTTCGTTTTCCTTGAGGCTGTTACTATCTCACAACTTATTCTTCATACATATAGGGTATGAGGATTGTTCAAAGTGCAAATGAATTCGTTGATTCCTTCTTAGGAGCACAACGTGAGGCTGCTGCTTCTTTTGGTGTAGACAAGATCTTACTGGAGAAATATATCACAAGACCGAGACATATAGAAGTCCAGGTACCTATAATGCTGATAAAACAAAAAGTATTTAAACAGAATGCACTTGTTCTCTTTGTCAGTCATGTCCTTGAGCCCAAGTGGTCTCTTGTTCATCTGAATTTTTATATCCAGCGCAACATATCAATCTGTTTGAACTTGCCTGATCGATGTTTATGAATATGTCATGACCAGCTAAATTGTTTCTCTTATTGTTTTAGATATTTGGAGACAAGTATGGAAATGTACTCTACTTAAATGAGAGAGATTGCAGTGTACAAAGAAGACATCAGAAGATTATTGAAGAAGCTCCTGCTGTAAGAATTGCATTTTGATTCTAATCTTGGTTTTCACAATTTGGAACTGCTAGACTATAATGAGAGTGCCACTGGTGCAGCCAAATGTTACTAGCAACTTCCGCACCCACTTGGGTCAAGCTGCTGTTTCCGCAGCCAAGGTACTATATCCGAATTGATTAGAAGCTGTATTATATTGTAAAACGCACACCATTGGATTGACTATATTAGCTTAGCAAGCTGTTTTCTCTCAACTCCCTTTTGCAAGCAAAGGACTACAATTGAGATAACTATTCAGTTCAGAATATAGTCTATAAAATATCTAATATATATGGTCAGAAGAATCACAAGTTGAATGAATTGGCAAGATATAGTGTATATGTGTCACCGACGACATAGTTACTTGCAAAATAGGCATACATTAGACAATGAGGTAGTAGAACAAAGAAGAGGACCATGTGCCAATATGGATCTGGGCACAAGAATCTGCATTGTACTGAGAAATTCTGTCTTTATGGCTTTGTTGTCTGCTCAGTATAAAGGTGGTCTTAGATGGACTTAGGGGATTAACCTTTGCAGTCTTTTTTCATTTGAGTACCATTGCCTTTTGTCTAGGTGCCAGTACAACAATTCTTGCCTTATCTCTTGCCATTCATGTGTATGCCATGAACTTTGAGGAAGTATCCTAACCTTAGCAGCTAATTTCACTGTTGTTATCACTTACTTCGTTTCACCTTTGATCAGACTTGAAATTGGCTTTGCCCAAGTCTAGGGATAATCGTTGGCTTTCATGACAGTACAGACTAGCTGCTGCTGAAATTCAGGGTCCAACTAAATGATTCCGGATAAATAGATTCCGTTTTGACAAATGTCCCCTACCACAAGTTATTGATGTTTGGTGCAAATGAGATTTGTCCCTCCTATCATTATGAGTCCTGCATGTAAGTCAATAGTTTTGATTTCTTGTGTTTGTGTGGACAAGGAACTGTTCTTTTCTGAGTGCATGAGTTTATTGATGAACTTTTGGTCTTTGGATCCACCAAAGCCAAAGTTCCATTTTCTTGTTTAGCTCACCATACAAAGATCATGTGGCTAATGGATTACATATATGGCTGCTGAATGTTGATCTTGGTTAATTATCTGTCTTCTTTCGTCATAATTCTGATGAAATGCTTAATACATTTATGTTTCCTCTTGGAATATTGAGGCAAAGTTCCTTTACAATATGTGAAGGCAGTAAATTATCACAATGCTGGCACTGTGGAGTTCATAGTTGATACTGCTTCTGGCCAATTTTACTTCATGGAGATGAATACCCGTCTACAGGTGCTTTGATGATTCTATCTGTCTAACTTTTTGAACTTACGTCACAGATGGAATCTTTCTAAAGTTTGTTTTGTATTCTCTGCCAGGTTGAGCATCCTGTGACTGAGATGATTGTCGGTCAAGACCTTGTTGAGTGGCAAATTCGTGTTGCCAATGGTGAACCCCTTCCCATTGATCAGTCAGAGGTTCCATTGTTAGGTCTGTGATTTTTCCCGTGAAGTCATAGCAAAGTACTTCCTACATGTTCTCTGGATATGTGTTCATTATCAACTTGTGATGATGTAGTTGAACACTAGATGACCTGTGCAATGCACTTTTGATAATGGGCCTGTGCATGTGTGTGAGCATGTGCAGGCACATGTTTTCAGAGATTTAATTATGGAGTTATATAGAAAATACATCCCTCTTCAGCATTTTTGTTTGGAGGGTTTGCAAGTAGTAAGGGTTGCAGGGAAGAAAAGGTAGTTTATTTCTAAGTGAAATGTTCATTATGTTTTTCTTTTATGGCCTATTATATGGCAGCATTTTGCCATTTGGTTGTTGGCAAGTAGAAGTACAACTGGCTTAGGTAAATGGTTCAGATGTTCTCTATAAACAGTTGTCCTTCTTTCTTATAAACTTTGACAAAGGAATATATATTCAGAATAATAATACATGCTATCTTCTTATTCATATTCTTGATGACAGGTCATGCATTTGAAGCCAGAATATATGCTGAAAATGTTCCTAAAGGATTTCTTCCAGCGACTGGAGTCCTTCATCACTATCGTCCTGTTCCAGGCACATCAAGTGGTCAGTTACATCAGAGATCTAGCTAAATTTCCATCAGATAATTTGACATTGTTTGAAGATCCGTCTTCTTCTTTTGGAATGAAGAATTGTAATGCTTATAATGATTTTCCTTTAAGAAACTCTTCCCTGTCTTGTGCTTTTGAAAAGCTTTGATAGTGCTGAGTTGGCCATAATGTGCTGGATATGTCATCTGGCAGTGAGGGTTGATACTGGAGTTGAGGAAGGAGACACTGTTAGCATGCACTATGATCCTATGATTGCGAAGCTTGTTGTATGGGGAGAAAGCCGGAGTGCAGCACTGGTTAAACTGAAGGATAGCTTGTCAAAGTTTCAGGTATCTTTTATGAAGATATCAGTTCTTCGATGAGAGCAAAGCACTTATAATGATTCTTTTGAACTATCAAATTTATGTACATGGATCGCTAGTTTGATAGGTCTTTGGGCCTGACTGAACTTTCCTTCTTGAGTTGTCCTATGGCATTGCAAAATTAAATGAAACGCAATAATGAAACACATCCATGACATGATGAGTGCTCTCCTTCTGATGATGACTACAGAATTTAATTCGACTTTATTGTTTGAAATTTCTTATAGTTTCCTCCTTTAGAAGTTTCTTTTGCTTTAGTCTCAGATGATCAACTTTGACAGGTTGCAGGCCTTCCAACCAATATAAATTTTCTCAGAAAGCTTGCTAATCATTGGGCATTTGAGGATGGAGATGTGGAAACTCATTTTATTGAGCACTTTAAAGATGACCTCTTTGATGATTCCTGTCATGAAAACGAGGCATACAAGGAGGCTATATATAGTGCAGCCCTGGTTGCTGCATGCATTTGCAATAAGGAAAATTCAAATTTTAGAGAAGGTTTTCCTGGTGAATTCAATGTGCTATGTGATTGTATTGTCTTCTATTCTTTGTAAAATTTCCTTGTAATGTGAAATTTCTCTTTGCTCAGGAGGCAATGGATTAAACTCCATATGGTACGCTAATCCCCCTTTTCGAGTCAATCACTGTGCAAAGCGTGTCTTTGAATTTAAGTGGGATAACGATTATGATAGCACTGGCTCAAAACACTGGTGCTTTCTCTTACTTATCAGGCTGATGGGCAATATGATATCGAGGTACTTTCCCATCTGCAGTAAGTTAAATATTATAATTAGCTGTAAAACCACTCCAAAAAAATATTGCAGTTCTTTGTTCCAGCATTATATTTATTATGAATTTTCAATTAGTTTTTATTACCGATTTTCAATTTGAGCATCATTTGCATAGATGAAACTCATAATGCTCTTCATCTTCTCACAGGTAGAAGGAGAAGGCACTTCCTTGGGCTTTCATGTCAAAGTGACATACCTAGGCAACCATGACTTTAGAGTTGAAGTCGATGGCGTCAGTGTTCAAGTTAGTTTAGCAACCTACGAGAAGGTATAATTCTGTTCTGACTGTACTGTCTTTTAATCTGTGCTTTCTTGTGTAGTTGCATATAAAAATTCTTATTGGGGAGAAAAATCATATGCCCCAAATTAGATGGTTGTGGTGTGGTCCTGCAAGTACTTTATCTGTAAAGATTGCAGCAAACCTATCATTTAAGTCTGCACCCACAATAATTGGTTCACCATGCTTTTCTTAATCATAATTTTCCAAATTTTACATTTAGTTTTCTTTTTCTTTTTCTGATATGAGCCAATCGGGAGGGCCACATTATCAATCATCTGTTGCCAAAGGAAGTTACAAGAATAAAAGAAAATAATTAACAACACTAAGCAAGAAAAATGCCATTCACTTGCAAACGAAAATTATAAATGCTTCAAGTAATTTGAATATAGTATAGATGAAGAATATTCTTAAATGCTTCAAGTAATTTGAATATAGTATAGATGAAGAATATTCTAATCTTAGGAAGTTTTCTGAGTTTAGTTCTTCAGCATGGTGGGTAAACTTAGTCCCAATTGTTTTCAGCATTTTAGACCATCATTAAATGCTTAAATACATGTCTGGTGAGTATATATTTCCTTATGAAAGATTGAGTCGAGTCATACTTACTCGTACTCCACAAAACCATAAAACTCAGGTTGTTGCATCTTCGTCTTCCGGGATGTACAGTTAGGTGTAATTTTTTAGTCAGCTAGTCATGACACAGTATTCCATGTGAACAAGATTGAGCTCAAATTCTAGTTGAGTATCTACGCTCTACTTTGGTTTATATGACTTAAGCTCCAAATCATGATCAATGTCTGAAACTTTGTTGAGGGATGGTCAATGTCCTATCTTACCTGTAAGTTCGAGAGTAATTGATTAGATGCTCCATCCTCTTCTGTTAATGAAGAATTTGGTTTTGGCAGGATTTGGATAAGCATATTCATATCTGGCACGGGTCTAAACATCATCATTTCAGACAGAAACTGGGACAGCCATTGTTTGACGACGATGACAGCCAGCACAAGCCCAGTTTTGAGATGGCATCACATCCACAGGGAACGGTAGTGGCACCAATGGCAGGTTTAGTGGTTAAGGTCCTGGCGAAGGATGGGATGCGAGTGGAGGAAGGTCAACCTATATTGGTTTTAGAAGCAATGAAAATGGAGGTATGCAGTAGTGCTAGATTCACCTGGTACATTTCACCTCTATGTTCCCCTGTATGGAAGAACTGAAAGTTTCCGTCGGTCACAGCATGTTGTCAAAGCACCGTCTGCTGGGCATGTTCATGGGCTTGCCGTAACTGCTGGTCAACAGGTTCCTGACAGTAGTGTTCTCTTCAGCATCAAGGTTAGCAATTTCTTTACGACGAACTTTTTCAACGAGTCAACTATTCTAAATGAAGATTGGTTGAGTATTTCTCCTGATATTACTCACAGGAATAGTATCCAGACCGGAAAGAATAATTCAAAATAAAACAAATCAGTGCGTGTGACAAATTGTTACGACGACGGTGATTGTTTGTGGCTTAGTGGCATCGCTGCTGGTTAAACTTGAGATGGTGCTCATTTGCGACAAGGAGTGGAAGTTCACTCAATGCCGGCAAGGAAAGGCAGTCACTAAAATGTATCAAATGTTATTCGTTACATTGTATATTTACACAGCCAAATGCGCAATTTCTGCTCTCGTCTATTGGCGGAGTCAATCGGACCTGTAAAACATGTACATTTTTCCGGATTCATCGGCAGATGTTCCATCTATTGGATGGCTTTCGTCCTATGAGCTTATGTCCTAGTTTTCTCTGCTACTCCTAGGGGATGGACGTATCATAGTAGTTCTAACGGTAGTTCTCTTGCAGGTTGGTTTAATCTAAATCTAGCTAGTTTATGCAAGGGTTAAGCCACGTCACTAATCAGAGTGGTATAACGAATACGTCGTCGCTTTTATCTAAGTAAGAATCAAATGGATAAAACAAAGATAGAAGGGAGAGGCTTGTAAGGATGATCGATTCTTGGTTCCCTTACAATTATTGGTTCGGTCTAATTCAACGGAATCGGTCGAACACGAAGTGAAAGAAAAAAGATTTCTTGAAGAATTTCTTTGTATTAACTCTGCTTTGATATGTATTCTTTACATGTATTTATATTCCAAAGTGTAAACAATAAAAGGAAAATACAGAGATACAAAATCATTTTGAATCACTAATGGTTATCAATCTAAATTTTAGATTGATTTAAGTATCTTCAATCAACTGCATAAATAATTTCTCCAATACGGATTCTTTATTTTTTTTTTACTTTATTTTATTTAGTTCATAATTTTTCTAATTCTTTTAAGGAATAAAAAACAGTATAAATAGTTGATCCCGTTACCGGACACCAATTCTGCTTTTAGGAATTGGAAACTAGATCAAATAGGGCCCAGTCAGCCGGTTTATTCCAATCTGGGCAGAGTTCTTCGCGCGGGTAATCCGTTCTCCATACCCTTGGAGGCTCGTCCCACTTCCACTTCAAATCAAACGGACCCAACCCACGTAGATCTCTCCAAACAGCGATCGGCGGTCGTCATCTATAGACACCTTCCCCCCTTTTTTTAATGGACAAATCACTATCCCTCGTCCACGTCAAGCTCCTAGCCTTCGACCTCCTCTCCCTGGCCCAATCCCCGCCCGACACCCCGACCTTCTCCCGCGACGGCGTCTCCCTTTCGCGCGCCGAGGTGCTCGGCGTCGTCGTCTACCGCGAGCACAAGCCCGGCCGCTTCCTCAAGTTTGCGGTCGACGACGGCACCGGCTGCGTCCCCTGCATCCTCTGGCTCAACCACGCCACCTCTCCCTACTTCGCCCGCCAGCGCCCACAAGGTGTTCGACTGATTGCCGATGTGGCGAACGGCCAGGCTTCGCTGGTGAAGCTGGGCGCGGTCGCTCGAGTGCGCGGCAGGATCACGAGCTACCGGGGCGCGGTGCAGATCACGGCGTCCAGCGTCGCGGTCGAGAGGGACCCAAACGCAGAGGTGCTGCATTGGCTGGATTGCTTGAAGCTGGCTCGAAGGGTCTATGATCGCCCATGATAGTGAGAAATGCTTGCACGGACGGAACCCATGGACAGGACCCGATTGCTATAGATATGGTTTTCCGCAATGTCGATTTGCATTTTTTTTTTTCTTTTATAACCGAGGACTCCACCACACCTATACCTCAAGGGAGAGAGTTTTGACCCTAGACCTCTAGGATAAAATACCCAAAGCCGAACCAACTTAGCTACCCACCACTAGGTCGATTTGCTTTGATATATATATAACCTAATTACAGAGGTTTTTAGGTAGCCTCAATTACATTACGTTTCACTGTACTTGTTGTCGAATGGTAAGATGTAACAATCATGCATATATTAGTAGAGGTAAGACATCATGTCAAATCCATGGAAGTTGCCACGGGATAATCGGGATTATTCTGTGAAATTGTAACTCTCATATCTGATCTTACAATTTGAAAGCTGAACCTGCGCTCCAATGTTCCAAGTACACTCGTCTCGTATACGTTTCCTAGCAACAATCAAGCATGACTTGCGATCCAAAGGCACGAGCATGCCGTTGCAGCCCTGTGTGCATAACAATCATCCGGCGCTCCATAGTGCTTTTCAGATTTGTCGTAGTGGTTATAACTGTTGTTGGCCGCATGCTCCGCGACGTCAGGGAGGGCCAAGTCTATGGCATCGTCAAAGAGACTAGATGGATCATACGTGTCGCCATTACCTATCTTGTACACTTGATTAACGTTCGGAGTGGCACTAACCGCACGGTAGATGAAAAAGAGCTCAATCACAAGAGATGTAAAGGTTTGTGCAAAGCAGCCATGGAAAATTGTGTTTGGTTGCTCCCCGTGTTTGTCCCTATTTGCACTATTTACCGTAGTGTTTCTTCGGTATTGGTGAAGTGCTGATCGAATTATTTTCTTTTTCTATACTTTATCTCCATTGTTTATCACTTGCTAAGACCTAAACTATGAGGATGATCTCTCTCTCTCTCTCTCTCTCTATTTTCCAATGCACCCTATATTGTCTTAGGTACTCAAACCTCCACTAGAACGTTGGTCTTTGAGCAAACTCAAATGAAGTTGAGAGAAAAATGAAAAGACCAGTGACAATGCAAAATATATAAGTAGATGATGTATCTATCTTGCGAGATCTTATACGAATTCCATTATTCTCTTCTTTGAAAAGTAAAAAGTACGTATCGAAAATAGCAGACTCCAATTGCACGTGCATGGTTTAAATGGTAACGGCCATATCTGATTTTACATATCACAACTTTCGCAAGCTAAAGATACAAGGGCTTAAAGCATGACAATGAATAAAAGACTTCTGTACTTACCATCCAAGATTCCTTTTCATCAGAATCTATATACTAATTCGTATGATCGATTTACATATCACAGCCTAATCAGATGAAAGAGAAGGGCTTGGAAAAAAGGATGAAGCGAAATATAGCTGCTACACCAAAACTAGGCGCAAAGAACAAAATAGCAAAACCTGGGATGTAAGTCCCAACTACTTCAAGAAACAAAAGTGTCCATAAAAAAAGGGACTAGAGTACATTGTCATGTAGCATTCCCGTTTTCTAAACTCAAATTGAGATAGCGAGTGTCCCAAAAGACAGGAAGTCGCGTTTCTTTGAGGCCCAGGGCCTTCTTGCACAATGTCTTCGTCCAAGCAACAGCATCTCAATCTATGGTACCCCACAATATCTGCACAAGGTTTGAGAAATTAAAATGTGTACAAGCAAAAAAGCATGTGTTGCTAATGCAGCATGCTTCATCTGAAACATCCGATACCAAAGATGAAGCAATAGTTTCTTTAACAGGCACTGTACATATCGATGCGTCGGTTGGCTTACCTAGTCTCCACTCTAAAAATGCTCTAGTGTAATGTATACCACATTGCAACCAATTTTCCTGGCAGGTCTCACCGCATGTCTAATTTATGGTCATGCATGTGAAGTGGAGGTCGACTCAGTATCTCTCTTCCCCCTCCAGAGGATGATCTGCTCATCCTTAAATAATATAGGAACACATGGTACCAAATCCTGCAAGTGTGTAATACAGACGTTAAGCTATAAAAAGACAAATACAGATCAAGATGATAGTAAAAATGTTAACATCCCAAGCAGAAAAGGAAGAAAAAAAAAACAATGAAATTTAGAGAGCATACTCGAAGTTTCACGCCAATCAGTTTGCAGTCACTTGTACCCACATATTTGCAGTCTAACCTCACAACCTCTTCAGTCTTGAATGCTTCCCTCACTTTCTCGACCACATTGACATACACGCCATTCCTTGCTGATATAAAGTGAATAGTTTATCATGTCGTATTGAGATCGATTATAGCAAGTAAGAAAGAAGTAGACTAAGTAAATGGCTGAGCCATTGGAAACAAGTTTACTCACTAAGTTTCATTAAAGGGGGAGAGGTCAGTCCTCTGTTTCTCATTTCTTTTGTTTCCTCAAATGTCAACCCTTCTGCAACATTCTTCACAAGCTTCGGGTATATTGGTGCATAAGGCTTCCACAGCATGAGAGGTATAACTGGTTTTTGCTTGGGATCATAATGTCGACCTCGATACAAGAGGAGGATATTGATATTGCGGTAAATTATCTTCCCACCAGATTTGTCCTTTGAAAAAACTGGTAACCCGTCAAACAAGAGACCATGAAAAGGCAAAAAGGGTCTCATCATATTCTCAATCAGTTCATTCAGTTAATACCTCAAGGTGAAAGCACACATTGTTCATGTCAAGCGTCGGCACTCCCAGGCACTTAATCCTAACTGCTTCGGCCCTTTTCCAGTGATTGTGGATGTCATCCAACATGTTGTGAGTAACTCCTCCTTTGCCTGCGCGAAAATAATGACATCAATCAGAGTGCAGTCAGAGGTAAAAGAAAATTCCACAAAGGGCGAAAAGGAGATAACAACAAAGCGTAGCAACATCTCTCATCGACTCTTCTCAACAAAACTTCCATGTTCTGCCCACATACCAAAATCGAGTATCTCAAACTAAGTCTCTATTTTCAATTCCACCGAAGAAGATAGCTTGCACCCAAATCACACTAGTTAGAATGTCAGTCTGGTGCTGACTTCGCCCAAGGATTCGCAAAATTCCTCAGCTCGCCCAAATGCATTCATGTCATTACCAGAATATTCAGAAGCAGCATTGGTACAGGTATCAAGTACAGCAACTATACTAATGAGCAGCCAAGCCAATCAAGAAAAATCAAAACTTACAAAAAAAAATCCAAAAACAGGTTAATTTCATTCATCATCAACAGAAGTTTTCACAAAGATTCTACAATCTACACTAGGCAGTAGCTCATCTAATCATTTGAGGCCTCGGGGATCATCAGAATTATCGCTACAAAGAAAGGAAGAAAAACGCACACTTACCCAGATTAATCTGGCGATCGCAATCGCTGTGCCGATACCGCTCCACGAGCTCCGCCACTTCCTCCTCCGAAAGCGGGGCTCCCAGGACCCGCTCCCTCTCCCCCGCCGCCTTCTCCGGGTCCGGTGCCACTCGGGCCGGCGCGGAAGTCCCCGTCCAAGTCCTGTCGATCCGGCCGGGCCCGAACGGAGAGAACCGCGGCGGCTCGCGGAACCCGATGGGCTCGACGGCGGCGCTCGTCTCCGAGTACGAGTACCTGAAGTCGAAGGGGAGGTCCGGCCCGACCGGGCGATCCGGGTCGCCGGCCGGGCTTGATCCCGCGGGTTCCTTCCGGGGTCTTGGGGCTCGGCCGGGGGGCTTAGGACAGAACGGAGGGTCATCGTCGGCGACGTCTGAGAGGGGCCGCCGGAGGAGGAGGAGGAGGGCGCGCGAGCTCTCGGGGCGTAAAGGTAGGGTTTTGAGAGCGACCCGGAGGAGAAAAGGGAGTCTCGCCATGGAAGGAGATGGTCCGAAGATCTCTCCTTCCGTCACTGTGCCAGAGATGATCGAAGGCTGCTTAAAGTTCGCACCTTTACGCTTAATCTAAACCAGGTTTTCTTGTACCTCTTAGCCGGTAATGAAGTCCTTCCGACACCGGATCCGGCTAAATTCAATTGACGCGACCGTCTAATGACGTTGTAGTGTAACGGGATAAAATTTTCCCCAAGTGCAAGTCCATGTGAATACATGTCCACTAAGTTTTATCCACATCATACTTTTATATTATATACACGGCCCATATGGTCAATAACATGTTTTATTTGCCTCGTCATACTTTTGCATTGTATGACAGATATATGAATTGAATTCTATTGCATTTGGTATCAGAAAGACTTGATTAGAGAATTCGTGAATGATTTCATAAGATTAATATAATAAAAAAAATGCAGTTGACTGGACCATCCCTAACAAGCCTTACTCTTAGTCCATCAAGCCAAAAAAACAAATTCATTACTCTAGAGGTATATAGCGTAGTATCCTCACAAAATATTAGATTTAGCCTTCTTTAGGAGGTTGTATTGATGAACTTTAATGGATGATTAGGGCTACTAAGGGCAAGGACTTGGTGGCGAGGCTTTCCTAGCAATTGTATATTGCACTTTGATGGTTAGCAAGGGTAGACATTTTCAAAACAAGTCAACTAATATCCACTTTATTTCGGTTAATGTGCGTAAAATTGTAAGAGGTAGAATGAGGAACTTTAGACCTTCTTAGGCCAATGTCATATTAGCTATTACGTGGAGGTTTTCTGTCTCCATTTTCTCACATTATTAGTTTATTTTTGTAATATTGGTGTGCTCAAAAGCTTTCATACTTGTTTCACCAGAAATTCTCTTGCGACAAAATATCTTTTACCGAAAATCGTTCTTTTGATTTTTGATTGAAGGAGAGATGTTCTAAGTTGACTCCGGATATGAAATATCAGAAGTAATAAGAAAATCAACAAATTTTATTCAAAGGGGACTGAACAAACATAAACTATGTTGGACATTAATTGATGATAAGGCCAAGAAAATACAGATGGTGTGACAGAACCAAACATAAACAAATAGTGTCATAATTTAATCGACAACAGATCTTGCAAACACAAAAATGCTACGCTAGAATTTAATCAACGATACAACATTCGGGATAAAGAAACACATCAAAATTTAATCTATGACATGGATATGAAAACTACAACTAAGAAACACGTCGGAATTTAATCAATGATGCAAGTTTGGAAAATAAAGTTACTCTATAGGAAAGTAAAGATAACTAAAAGATAGTAAATTTGTTTAATCTGTGTGGGGAATCGTTAGTAGATGGGCGATGGTATTATAATGTTAGTGTCATAATCACACTCGAGTAGTTTCTAGCAATCGCATCCATGTCCTTCCATCTCTGGAATTTGTTTAATATGTGCGGGAAATCTTTAGTAGACAAGCGATGGTATTATAATGTTAATGTCATAATCGCACTTGAGTAGTTTCCAGCAATTGCATTCATGTTCTTCCATTTCCAGAAGTTTTGTGCCAATGTTCTCTTGAGGCCATGATCTTGTTGTCGAATAGTTGTTCCTTTACAAACAAGTGCTAGTTGTTCCACCATCTCAGTTGTTCTGTTCTCTAGTGGCTTTGAACTTGTAATTGTATATTGATGCTCCTCATGCATCCAACTATCCTTCAATACCCTCATAGTTTATCAATGTTGTTAGTCAACATCCTCATCGATCATTGTTGACCACACGTCGTCATATATTGACAACCGATTGGTGACAATCATTGTATTCACCAATATTGATACTTATTTTAGTTGTCGATAATGGGTCATGTGCTTAACAATATTTGATGCTTTAATTGTGTCTACTCATGTCAATAACCTGATCATTTTTTGGTGCAAATGGTACTTCATCTTATTAATAATACTTACATATTTACCAAAAAAAAATGTTATAGCATTTTATTGTTTAAATACTTTTAAGTCTACCAATCTCAAATTGGAATGACTTTTGCTTTCTACTCCTTGATGCTTTAAAATCTTAGATCTCGCGCATTTCGACTTTATTGTGGATTGTTTCTTTTAATAATGCGAACGGATTTTAAAATCTGTCCTATGTCACTTGAACTTTAATGTATTAAGTATCAATCAATCTGACTGAAGAAGGTGCTTTTACTTTGCCGAATGCACAACTGATAATTGCAAGGAGAAGCGCAGCAGAAAATACAACTATAGATCAATACAATAGAGCCAAGAAGCATATCACAGCCGGCTTCTAGTGCGTGTCTATATATATATATATATATATATATATATATATATATATATATATATGTTTGTGTCTAGGGCATGTGCAGAAGCTTACTTAAAGATCTATCCTCATCAAGCAAAGTTAGCTGATTTCCATTGAGCTAAGTGACGGAAGCAACGTGAACAGAGGTGGGCATAGGCACATATATATGGCTTCCTCACTTAAGCTTGCAATCATCTTTTGTTTTGTTTCTCTTATTCGTAATCGCACAGAAAATTTTCTGGACATGACTGTCGTGATGAAAATATGCGACGGAAACATCGTTAATGAGTGGGTTAATACCCTGAAAAACCCCAAACTGGTATATATGTAACAAATTTACCCAAAACTATTTTTTTGACCTTGAAAAACCCCAAACTGATACATATGTGACAAATTTACCCCGATTGACCATAAAAAAAAACTTTAAATTGGTACATTTATAACGAATTTATCCCAAACTAATTTATTTGACCACAAAAAAACCCAAAACTGGTAAATTTGTGACAAATATACCCTCCGCTAAATTGGATTAATACCACAAAAAAATCACAAAAATTGTAAATTATGACAAACGAAGTGTAAAACCAAAATTGGTATACTAGTCAACTGTTACGTGTCATTTAATTTAATAATTTGACAGTAAAATTTAATGAAAACTAATAGAGGATAAATTTGTCACAAGTGTATCAGTTTGAGGTAAATTTGTCAAAAGTATACCAGTTTGTGATTTTTGGTGGTCAAAAAAATAGTTTTGGATAAATTTGTTAAAAACGTGCCAGTTTAGGGTTTTTCATTATATTAATCCTTAATGAGTTCGCCGACTTTCATTACTTCAGGGATCTGGTGATGGAGGAGTTGTCTACCAAGACATCCCGTTCGGGTTTTAATCTCTACATCGATGGAGGCGCGTGGTGGTCGTCAACGCCTTGCTTCGGTCATGCAGCTTGTAATGGAGCTCTTATGGATTCGGATTGCGTTATGTGTCTGGTCGTGGCAAAGAACATGATCCTCAGAGAATATCGGACAGCTTTCGGAGCTCGAGTGCAGCTTCAAGGCTGTAGAATCAGACATGAAGTGTATCCATTCACCGAAAATTGGATCTCCATGTCTGATAGAGCAAAGTGTTTCCACATGTTTTTGCTCGCGATAAGTTCCTTTGCTCATTTCGTAAACGAAAATGTCCAATAATCATTTGTAAGAATTGAACAAGAACATTGGGATGAAATCGAGTGATTAGAGTCTGGAATTGCGCTAAGTGCATTGTCTAAAGTTTTATTATTATGCCAATGATATACTTAGGTTTTCTCCAATGTGTTAAATTGACCCCATCAATTTATTATTCTAATAACTTGTACGAATTACAATGAAAGGAAAAATGAAAATGTGGGGGCCATTTGCTAAATCTCCTATTATTGTAGAAGAGGTCGTGAATAATAATGTATCCTAAGTCATTTTGAGCAATTGGACCGGGAAAAGTATGGGCCCAATTTATTGCAAGAGATTAATCTAATACTTAGTTGACACTATTGCAATAAATTTTTAGACATTTCGAATGTAAGCTAAGTTGCACATCAACATCAAAAAATCTCATTTTGATCCTTTTCCATGTTATTCGGCCACCACGTTATGATATGCTTTCATTTCCGTTTCTCAGTTTGGAAATGTCCTTATATGTTTATAGTTGGATGAGGATATTTATTTAGTACCCCAAATTGTAAAATGTCTAATTGCTAACTTTTTTTAATTACATTGAATACAGTTTTGGTACAGGAAAATGAAAGTCAGCAGTATCTATCAACTAGTTAATTACTGAAAAAAGCAACACATATGTCCCTCAATGAGCAACAATATCGTTTCTTGGTGAAATAACTATATATAAATTATGAAACGACGTCATTACAGTTGGTTTTACACGAAATGAAATATCAATTATCTATAAATAAATAAAAAAAACGGGTGACAATTTCATATAGGAGGGACATGTAGTCCCTTAGTACCGGACGCCATGTTTTCCTCCAATTTTAAGCAAGTTCATATACACAAGCATTTTAATTTTGGCATTAGCTTTTCCCATAAAAAATATTTTTTATTTTTAAAAAATTGAAAAAGAAAATTGTATACCCAAAACTCAATAACTATTCAGTTCCAAAGTTGGATTTTTCTTCATTTGTAAAAGCAAATCAGATATCTATGAATATAATCTAAGAATAGAAATCAAATCATCTAGAGACCAAGTTATGGTAATAGCTTGAATTAGTCAGTTAACCATCAAATAAATATATATATATATATATATATATATATATATATATATATATATATATCAGCATTATGAATTTAAATTTTTAGAATATATATAATATATATTATTATATATGTGGACCTTACTTTTTCGTGCGCGAGACAATATTTATATTTTCCCACAATATTATAGCGGGTGGTCTTTCCTCGCCGCTTTCTCAAGTGTGTCCAGTCGCTCCCTTGTCTGATTCTTCTCCGTTTGGAAAGCCAAAAAGGATAGGGGGAAAGTGAAGGAAAAAGCAGCAAGAAAGTGTAAGGAAAAAAGGCCGAGGAAATCCCCTTAGAAAAATCATTCCGCCCCTCCTTTCAATTTCAGCTCTCAATTGGTCAGTCTGGTCTGGCCTCCTAGGGCAAAAACCCCGGTTGAAGTGAGAAAAAAAGCAATGAGCATTCCTCTGCCCGCAAGGCACTTAGATTCTATAACTCAAGCTCAATCTCTCGTGGAAGGATTTGGTGCTGTCCTAGTATCAGAATATAAACCAGTTTCCAAAGTTGATTGTTTGCAGGTCAGTAGTTTCCATTCGGTAGTGCACATGATGTCGTAGTAATTCCTCTTTCTGGTTTGCTCCTTCCTTTCCCAAATCTTTTTTGCTATGTGAATTATTATATCATAGCGGCAGATGCTTTTTTGGGTAAGTGGCCTGTCTCCTGTAACATGCTAATGATTTTTTCGCATCTGATCCTGCTCTTTTTATTTTTGTGATCCTTTTCTTTTATTGATTCTAAAGCACGGCAAGATTTTGATTTTTTCTTTTTTTTTTTCTTGGAGATGGTTGCGTCATGGGAAAATTTGTCTTCCTGGAGAGAAGGTTGAAATTCAAATTGGGCTGATATAAGCTGAGAGCCCAAGCTTTCTAGATTTATTACTAGATGAGAAGTGGACATTGAATATCTTAATTGCGAAATTCCTTGTTTTTTCTGTGCAATTATTCAGCTTTTGTTGAGAGATTTTGTGATAGTGAGTGAGATGCCATGTTGGGTCAGTAGTGTTGTGAAAAATCATTGGAAGAACGAAATGACCGAGAAATTTGTATTATATTTTGAAATCTTGTTTCTTGATGTGAAAAACATTGCTAGTATCACTCCCAGTTGGATTGTTTTTTTTTTTTGAACAATTCCGATTTAAAATTGTACGAAGAAAAAGGGGAT
Organism: Eucalyptus globulus; assembly: GCA_014182545.1. Lineage (NCBI taxonomy): Eukaryota > Viridiplantae > Streptophyta > Magnoliopsida > Myrtales > Myrtaceae > Eucalyptus > Eucalyptus globulus. Next base: position 15,705,407 of record CM024724.1, on the reverse strand, counting down.
GTGACTTAACCAAAGACAACCTTGTCCCAAGTAAGATCAGGAACATTGCCCTAACGGCTTCAACTGAGAGGTCCAAAATGACCTTAAAAAGTACGTTAATTCAAGTGACATTTGTCAAATGCACGCAGACTTAAAACCCATCTTTAGAATAGAGTTAAAGATTACACTATTTTTGGAGCATTCAAGTTCATAGAGGCATCTGCTTTGCCATTTAGATAAAGTTTTGGTTTGGTTCATGAGGAATCATCAGCTTCTCTAAATTGGTTGATGAGAAATTTTTCACATTTCACAGGCTAGAATTATGTCACGTGGAATCAAGATCAAGACATATAATTGTTCTTCCTCACCTCTGGATCTCCTTTTTGAAGGTTAAACGATATTGTATTAATAAAGCTACTGAAGGGTTGCCTTCCCTATCCAAAACGACTTCAGAAGGGGAGTCTCCCGTAATTCAAATAAGTGGGAACTAGCGATCATTTCTATATTCCAATAAGCTACAAGTACGATATTGAACTTTCCCACCATCCCAAATGTGAAGAGCATATGACCGGATATCTCTAAAAGAGTCTTAGTAGGATTCTTCTTGATATACTTTCTTGCTTCTTTCTTTCCAATTGAGCCAAAAAGCAAGGAGAGAAATTATCTTGATTATTTCTTCTTTCTTGAGCAATCCCAGGCCCAAAGTTACATTTGTACTGTTTATCTTGCACCCTTCTTCCTCTGTATCTCTTCACTTATTATATTGTTGCACTGTTCATATCCTTCATTCTTTCTTTCTCTCTCCATCTTGGTTTCCTTCTTTTCTTGGCCAACTTTTTCCTCTGTAATTTCCTTTTGAGATATGTCTCAATAGCACGGTGAGGATTTTTTGTTTGATTTGGATATAAGATTTTTTTTAGTTCAAAACGTGTAGATCATACCGGCACTATCTTAAATGTATGGTATGTTTGGCACCCTGTCCGCTCCATTTTCTACTTTTGTGGCCTGGAAGTCAAAGCACCATTTGTGACCGACAGAATCTTAGTGGCTTAAATCAACAGGAGACAGGCTGTAGTGTTAGTGGGCCACTGGAGGTCATCAGGTTTGTTGGGAAATGGTGTTAGTTCCATGTAAAGCACTCTTGGTCTCGGAGGATTTAACAAATTGTTAAACGATAAGTACACGCAGACATCAATAAATATCTTTATTTATTTCTCTATATGTATATACATCCCCATTACTTAAAACAACTCCTAAAAAGTTTTGAATTTACTCTGCTTTGAGGAGTAATTATTAAAATTAGAAGAAAATTAAGTTTATGCTTTTTTCCATTGTTTCAGAAACAGAATTTGAGAATATCTTCAATTAGCCTATTGGAGATCAAATCCAGTTTCCTAGCTTCAAAAGAGACATGTGGTTGCTAAAATTTGTTGGGAATTAACTAGGAAGTGTTTTGAGTACCCTGCATAGTGTCATCCAAGATTCAGGACTCATGTAGGTTAGAGCATGGGTTCCCAGTCGCTTCGACCTACTTTAATTTATCGCAAGGGCCAAGCTACTATGCCCTTGCTTGGTAGTTCCTGACATAGAATTATTCACATGATAAAGGTTCTATTTCCAAACATGAGTCTCTGAATGTGGTGTTTGTTGTGTTCTGTGACAAATTCTTGATCTAATTAGAAATCCTAGAGTCGAGGTTTGACATCTAGAATTTGAATTTTTGCTACTAAATTTCCTGAATCTAGCTCCTATTTTTTTTTTTTTTTCCAAAGTTTATTTTACACATTCTTTAAGCAATTTAATGAGTGGAGTTTCAGAATTTATTCTGAAGTGATTCTCTTCTTTGGCAAAGACTGATGGAAAGAGTTTTGTGGTGGTGACTTAGACGACAGAACCAGTGAGTTGATTGATGGACTCAATCGAATTACGCTCACTTGCATTAACTGATGTACATACTATTCCATTGCGTACTTCTTTGCTCTTGGACTGAGTTATTCTACTGCAAGTACTTGCATTATCGACTCTCTCTTATTCCTATGTTATTGAACTCTCTACAATGATTCATTTTTGCAGGAGTTATTGGCCATTCAACAGCAAGGCCCTCAAGCTATTGGCTTCTTTGGGACAGGAAACATGGGATTTATGCATCAGGAACTAATTGAGATTCTTAGCTATGCAATGGTTACAGCCATAAGATGCTGTGAATGTGTTACGAGTCGTTTTATATTGCATTTGACTGCTGACATCTTGCAAAGTTGTATCTCTATTGTTTAAGAGGCAGATACTCAATACTATAGCTCGACCTTTTTGACTTTAGGTTGAGGATTGTAGTTAGCTATGGAATGCCAGCACCAAATATTCATTTTCAATTTATAGATAAAGTCTTTTGTCTTGAGAGTACTGCTTTCCCTCGTAGAAAAACCACATATCTACATCGGGGGAATCCGGGACTAATGCAGCCATAATTGGTGGTGCTTTAAGAGCAGAAAAGCCAGAGCTGCTGACTTGTCTAAACCACATATCTTACCTCAGAGTTTGAAAAAGCAGCGGTCAGATAGCCAGTAATTATTGTCTAAAGTAAGCTGCCTCCAGTTTTCGGCTATTCTGTATCCGGTTTTCGGCTATTCTTTAATTGATAGTTCTATTAATTTTTTGCCTGGTGGAATTGTGCTTCTTTAGCCAATATTTGTATGTTGGGATGACCCTTTTTTTCCCCCTGCAATCTGGCTTCTTTCTTCTTGTGTGCCCCAGCTTCGTCCTACACGCACTCACACGCATTGATCAAATCTAAGACTGTCATATATATGTTCCTTGAACTACATCGTATCAAACAAGTAGCATGTACTTGGCTAGTTACGGAACGATATTTTCTGGTGGTTAACCATGGAGAAAACTAAGGGACAAATTGTAAATGTAGCACTTACAACAGCGAAGCTCATTTCTAAAGATTTGCCTTATGCAAAATTAGCAGGAGGTTGACCAGAATCACAACAAAACCTGCAGTTCTAAGAAAGCAAGTTTAATTTCTGGTTCCCTACGGTATTTTGTTTTGTCCTTGGAAACAAAAAATTGTGAAGCTGTGTGGTGCTTGCAGCATAGTAAGAAAAAATGTTGTACATGTTCATGGTATCAGGAGTACGTAGTTCATTAGAACAGAGTATTTTGTGTAGGTTCAGTTGAGTGAAATTAAATTAGAATATTCTGTTCACAGTTGATGTCAATTGCCAAAAGCCGAATGAACTTGAACTGTGCCAAAAGATTCTTCTGTGCCTTTTTTCTACCCTCATTAACGTGAGTGAGAACCAACGGGATGGACTAATTATATTTCGTAATCCTTAACTCAAATCTAGCCAACAGAGCCATCCTTTTTAATCTCTTTTTTTTTTACTTTTTTCTTCCTTTTGTTGGTGGTCAGGCACCAACCATGGCAAAGTTGGCTGGCTTCACCTAGTTGAGGGGATCCCTCCCCCAAGCGAGGGTTGGCCTTGCCCAAGCTAGATTTGCCGAGGGTTGGCCTTATCGGCTGGTGTCGCATGAGTGATGCTAGGCGCCAAATTGCCTAAGCGGACCCTTGCTGGGCCTTGCTTGGGTTAGGGCTCCACTAGTCGACACTCGCCCTTGCCTGGTTTAGCCCTAAATAGTATCGATACGAGATACGTTATATGCAATACAATACGTCGACATGTCATTTCTTAAAAATAGAGAATTTTGGTATGTTGAGACATGTTATATATTAAATGAATATTTTTATCTTTAATTAGTTTGATGCAAATTTACAAATAAATAAATAATAAAAAATAAGCCTTAAATGAATTTAAACTTATAATATTAATAAGGAAAAATGCCATAAAAAAATTTTAAATTTTACTCAATGTGATAAATTTATCTTGAACTTTTTTTTTTTGTGACATAAAAAACTTCAAATTTTATCAACCGTAACACATTTATCCTAAACATTTTTCATGAGATAAAAAATTCCAAATTTATATTCGCATGACACATTTATCTCAAACTATAAGACATTTTCATCTTTTACTTTTAAATTTTTTTTTTTCTTTTTCTTTTCTATTTTTTTCTCCTCTCTTCTCTTCGTCATGGCCGGTGGAGGGAAGAGAGGAGAATAAAAAAAAAAAAAAAAAAGAAAAAAAGAAAAACAAGAAAAAAGTTAAAGACAAAAATGCCCTTCAATTATAGAGTTTGAGTAAATGTGTCACTATTAATAAAGTTTGGGGTTTTTTTGTCACTGAAAAAGCTTGGGAGTAAATTTGTCACATTAGTCAAATTTAAGGATTTTTTTGTGACTTTTTCCCTATTAAAAATTAATTTTTAGAAAATTCGAAAGATATATTATTCATAAATAATGTGTATTTATATTTGGGGATATGATTTTAACTTTAACAAAAGTTGTCAATCAAACTAATGACTAATAAGATATTAGAATTAATTTATTTAAATAAATCTATTATCTTCTGTAAAGATCAAAATTTATCATTATTTAACGTTCAATACTTTTATTTTCTGAAATCATTTTTTGGCCCCGGTCATATATTTTTCAGACCTTAAAAGAAAAAGCCCCACCCATTTATTTCACTCGCCCGTTTCTTTTCCAGCACCACCTGTAACTTGCTTTCTTCAAAATTGAAACCATCCTCCACCCTCCCCGCCCTCCAAAAAGAAAAAAAAAAAAAAGACGCCGCATCAGCACCCCCATTTTTAATTTTTTTCTAATCTTCTTCCTAAAACTTAAAAAGGAACCTCCGCATCATGGAAACTAAAAAACCTCCGCCTCCGCCTCCGCCTCCTCCTCCTTGCACGATCATCTTCCTCTCGATATCTGCTCTCTCTCGGTCGCGTCATCGCAGTCGCTCGCCGCCTCGCCTCCGGCCCTCCCTCCTTCGCAGCCGCAGCCTCGCCTTCGGCCCTCCATCGCGGCATCACAGTCGCGGCCCTTTGGGTCGCCTTGGTCTCTGTTCTTGCTCTGGCCCTCCGTTGCTCACGGCCTCGCCTCCGCTCCCTCGATCCTCTCGCAGTTCCCGACTCGCGGAGCGTCCCACACAATACGGGCCTCCGGAGAGTGCCCGTGCTTCATAGGATATAAGGGATCCATTAAGGGAAGATCCCTCTATGCCTTCTTTCTAGCCTCATGAGATTGTGAGTGAGATCCAAAGGGATAGACTGATCACACATTGTAATCCCTGAATCAAATCGAGCCAACAGAGCTGACCTTCTTAATCTCTCTTTCTTGTTTTTGTCCCCAAGTTCCTGATATATGGCCTCTTCCAAAAAGAATTACCATGTGTTCGTGAGTTTTAGAGGCACGGACGTTCGCAACACCTTCCTCCGTGATCTCTATGCAGCTTTGAATCAGAAAGGGATATATACTTTTGTGGATAGCGAGGAGCTCAGGAAAGGAGAGCAAATATCGCCGGCACTTATGAGCGCGATCGAGGAATCGCGTGTTGCGATCATCATCTTCTCCGAGGACTATGCTTCCTCGCGGTGGTGTTTGGAAGAGTTGGCGAAGATCATGGAGTGCAAGGCACGGAAGGAGCTGATTGTGTTGCCGGTGTTTTACAAAGTGGAACCAAGAGAAGTGAGACGGGCGATAAAGGGTTATGGGAGAGCTATGGCTAAGCATGAGTCCGATTCCGAGAAGGATCCGAAGGCAGTGGAGACTTGGAAGAAGGCTCTCTTCGATGCCGGTAACTTGTCCGGGTGGGTTTGCAGTGATGGGTAAGTAAGTAATTGATGTGATGCACTGCTCTGCCATTGTTAGCTGGTGATTTTTTGTTATATGTCAAATTGTATGCAGAGAACCTTCAGCTGAAAAATTGATAGATATTGTTAATTCGGTCTTTTTAATTGAAGATACCAAGCGGAGATACGCTAGACGGTAGACACAGTAGTCGAACATCAAAACTTCAAGCTAGCAGATATTTGAAGTCGAATCTTGCTGTGTGGATAATGAGAAATTTTCGTTTTAGATTTATCGCACGTTTCATCGTATCCGAGTCATGTTGTCTTCAGGCGCAGGCTCACCCCAATGTGTTACTTCTTTTCATCTTATTATTTGCTAATCTGGTTATGTGATTTTCCTTATGACCCTAGAGGTTGAATTCCTGCCATGGCTTTGAAATGCTAAAACATGTTTTTCTTTCGATCTCTTATCAGAGAGGAAGCAGAGCTCATACAAAGCATCATGAAGGAATTACCTATTCGTCTAGAGCGACCACCCTTGCAAGTTGCTAAGTATCCGGTTGGAATAGATTCCCGAGTTGAAGAACTAATATTATTGTCACAAAAAGAGTTGGATGGTGATGATGTTCTCATGATAGGTATATGGGGACTTGGAGGCATAGGGAAGACTACGATTGCTAAAGCGATATATAATGCTATTGAAGGACAGTTTCGGGGAGCTATATTTTTGGAGCGAGTTAGAGAAACTTCAAACAAATGCAATGGTCTAGTTGAGTTGCAAGAAAAACTTCTTTCTCAATTAACTCCTAGACATCTTTCAGTCTATAGTGAAGGCGGAGGAAGTAGTTTGATAAGGGAAAATCTTCATCATAAGAAGGTTCTCCTGGTTCTTGATGATGTTGATGATTTGCGTCAACTGGATATGTTAGCTGGAGGAGGCGATTGGTTTGGCAAAGGAAGTAGAATCTTTGTAACATCAAGGGATAAACATTTGTTTACTTCTCTTCGTTGCAAATATTGTGTGTATGAAGTTAAACCTTTAAAGGTCGATGAGGCACTTGACCTTTTTATTTGTCATGCCTTTCCAAACAGCCAGAAAGTTGAAATAAGAAAGGATCTCATAGATAGAGCAGTGCCTTATGCTAGCGGCCTTCCATTAGCCCTCGAAGTGTTGGGCTCATTCTTATGTGGAAGAAACGAACTAGCATGGGAAAGTGAGCTGCATAAACTCTCCAATAGTCCGAAAGAAAAAATCGATCAAATTCTGAAGATAAGCTTCTATGGATTGGAGAAGAATGAGAGGGGAATTTTCCTTGACATTGCCTGTTTCTTCAAGGGAGAAAGTATAGAATACATCAAAGAAGTTCTCGATGGCTGTGACTTTGCGACGACTATAGGAATAGAAATTCTCATTGAGAGATCCTTGATAAGAAATGAGCATGGGACCCTACAAATGCATGATTTGGTTCAATTGATGGGTAAGAATATTGTTATGCAAGATAATCCTGGGCAACGCAGTAGATTATGGCTTTTTGAAGATGTTTTGGACATTCTATGTGAAGAAAAGGTAAAAGTTGTTTATGTAAACATTGTTATATCTCACTTTCATGTTACTTTGATTTGGACGGTATATTATAAATTCTCGATGGAAATTTTGTATGACAACTGAATTTGCTCAATTATGGATAGGGAACAGAAGCAATAGAGGCCATAGTAGTGGATTTGCTCACACCAGAAGAGATAAATTTGAGTCTTGAAGAGATAACAATAGAGGCTGATGCTTTCAAAAAAATGATAGACTTGAGAATGCTCTCTTTGCCTGAAGCGCATATCTCTTCGGAAGGTCCTGTTCGTCTCCCTGGTAATCTGAGATGGCTTAAATGGCCCAATGCCCCATTACTAAAATTTGGCTCTGTTCCAAAGAAACTTATTGCACTTGATCTCCAGAAAAGTCATATCAGACAATTAGGTGACAATTTTAAGGTTAGCGCTTGTGATGAATAGCTTTTTACTTTTTATAACTACAAATATTTACAGAGCTTAATGACTCTACCGGTATTTTTTTTTCTTTTCTGCAGCATTTAAGAGTGTTGAAGCACATGAATTTCAGTCAATGCAAGTTCCTGGTTAGTGTTCCTGACCTTTCATCAATTCCAAATCTGGAGAGCTTGAATCTTGATGGGTGCAGAAGCTTGGTGGAGGTTCACCAATCCGTTGCATGTCACAAGTTAAAATTGTTGTCATTAGAGTGTTGCTCTAACCTCAGTAAATTTCCTCACAAACTCAAGGCAAAATCTCTTCGAGCCCTCAATCTCTTTGGTTGCTTTAAACTCGAGAAGTTCTCTGATATACCGGAAAAGATGGAACATCTAGAATATCTTGATCTAAGTTCGACGGCTATTAAAGAACTGCCTGCATCAGTTGAAAATCTTGTCTCAGTGAAGATAATAAATTTAAGAAAATGCAAAAGACTCCCAACGCTCCCATCAAGTGTCTATAAGTTGCAAAATCTTGAGGTTCTGAGTCTAGGAGGCTGCTCCAATTTTGTCATGTTTCCAAAGAACTTGGAGGATTCAATCAATCCTAATGGCAATCTGGGATTCCGAAATTTATACCAGCTAGATCTTTATGACTGCAGTCTCTCTGAAGTGGAGTTCCTTGAAAGTTCTTCTAGTTTTCCCAAATTGGGGCACCTACGTCTTGACGGAAACAAGTTTACTCATCTGCCGACATGCATCAACAAATACCACAATTTGGAACACCTGTATGTCAGTAAATGCGGACAGCTACAAAAGATTCCTCAGCTTCCGCCAAATGTGCATATCCTAAAGGCATATGGTTGCAGATCTCTACAAGAATTCCCAGATTTGTTGAGTTGCTCCTCCAATTGGCTTAGTGTTGACGTGTCATCATGTTGTGAATTATTCCACAAAGGGGCAAGTACGGCTCATGTGTTATCGTGCAAGGTTAGAGACTCTCTCTCTCTCTCTCTCTCTCTCTCTCTCTCTTTCTCTCTCTCTCTCTCTCACTAACTTTGAGTGCTTGATATGCGAATTATTTGTATGACAGGAGCTCCCGAAGATGAGACGTGTTGACATTACCCTGACTGGGGGAGAGATGCCAGAATGGTTTCTCCACTGTAAAAACAGTTATATTTCTTTCATGGTTCCTGGGGACTTGAGACTCAAGTTCTTAGGAATAGCATTCTGTATTGTTCTTCGCCAAGGAAAAGCGGTCTCTGCTCAATTTACCATCGGAAGTAATGAACGGAATAATTCCTATACGAGAGACTTTCCTTCAATGACATCTAATAATATGTGGATTGTATATCTCTCGTGCTGGGAGATGCCTTTTGAAGGGAAGCTTCCGTGGGACGATTGGGGCCGTATCAATGTTTGGGTATCAATTGGAACACAGGATAGGTGGGGATTATATCCCATAACCGGGCAAGATGAGAGATTGATTAAGTGGGGATTTCGTCCTATAACCGAGCAAGAGGAGGATGATCTGAGGATCGTGGTCCAACACCATCAGCCGAATGAAACAAATCGGTCTTCGGAGGAAAGAGACTCAGAAGAAGACAATAGGATAGACACCAAGGAAGAAGAAAGTTCAAGTGAAACAGATGATGACTCTAACAAAGAAAAGCTCTCTCAGCCGAATGAAACAAATTGGTCTTCAGAGGAAAGAGACTCAGAAGAAGACTATTGTACAGATACCGAGGAAGAAGAAAGTTCAAGTGAAACAGATTGGCAATCTTACGAAGAAATGTGGCAAGATAGCGAAATGCCCTGCGAACTTTTACCGAATATGCATTGTTGCTCAGAAAGTGGCTGTCGAACTTTCAACTCGTGGGAGAAGCTAATGGACAGACAAAGAAGGATATATAGAAAGTTCGTACAGCTGAATGGACAGAGATTACACGGATGAATCTTGATGCATTTTGCTTTTCCCTTTTTTCCGTCCCTACTGGATGCTTTTGATTGTCTGCTCCTTCGATTCACATTCAGAATCATTATGAAATACATGTTTCATATCATGCTACCGACATGGTTGAGGTTGAGGAGCTTTCTTTTTCCCTCTCTTTCTATTGTGATTCATGATGCGGAGTGCATTAATACAGAATTAAGTGGATGCTTGTTGAATGACCATGGTCTTCCGAGTTGCTCTGTGAAACTCATCACACAGACCTCAGCTCTGTCACCTCTCTTCATCCAATCAATGATGCCAATACTTCATGCTCGATAATTCTGGTAAGTTTTGCTCAATCTAATGTGATCTTCATCTTATTGGAAGTGTCAATCCGATTGTGTCAAAGATCAAAAGGTCTATGTAGGGAAGACTAGTTGATTACACTGTTGTTACTAACCAGATTGCATTTCCTCCCACTTCTTTTTAACGTTGATCAGACACATCACTTTAACCTAGCTGTGGCATCAAGCCTCTTACCATGTCTGTCGATTCTCAGGCTTTGGCAGTAGTTTTAGGCGACCGATATCTCATACACTAAAATTCAACTTCAAACAAATGCGAAACAGCAGTGTCACCCACCAATCTTTCTAGTGAAATGGCTATTCTGTACGATGAAACTAACGTGGGGATCTTCATTCTAATTCACATCCGGTCACTCCCACCATTCTCTCTATCTCATCAACAGCGCTTGGGATCCAATCCTCTCCATTCCTGTCGGAACCAGAGAAAGAGATGTAGATGGTCATGGAATATAGCCATTAGCTGCATGAAGCGAACTTGCACAATCCGGCAAGAGGTCTTTTCTTTTTCCTTGTTATGGATGCAATATTGCTGGATGATGGACACATCATTGCTACAAAATACACGAGAGTACATTCATCATCTTTTCATTCCTTAAAATCCGATTGTCTAGCTCATTTCTCTTCATTTTTATTATAATTATTGGAAGGATTTTGTTAACTAGTGTCCTAAGAGTACTTATTAAGCACCCAATCGACGAAATTTTACAATATCTAATGCGCGGACCATCCTTTCCATAACCCTTCCAGATTGGAAGTGAACAGACAAAAGCAAACCCAAAAGGAGAAAGGATTTGACTGTTGACTCGAGCGGGGGCAATGCAGTGGGATTATCCAGTTCAAAGTCGCAATGCCAGGTCATCTCCACGTCAGATGCAAATCCGAACTCTTCCATCCCCTCAGACGACGTCGCATAAAGAATTGATTAGATGCTCCATCCTCTTCTGTTAATGAAGAATTTTTGTTTTGGCTGGATTGGATAAGCGTATTCATATCTGGCACGGGTCTAAACATCATCATTTCAGACAGAAACTGGGACAGCCACTGTTCGACGACGACGACAGCCAGCACGAGCCCAGTTTTGAGATGGCATCACATCCACAGGGAACGGTAGTGGCACCAATGGCAGGTTTGGTGGTTAAGGTCTTGGCGAAGGATGGGATGCGAGTGGAGGAAGGTCAACCTATATTGGTTTTAGAAGCAATGAAAATGGAGGAATGCGGTAGTGCTAGATTCACCTGCTACATTTCAACTTTGTGTTCCCCTGTATGGAAGAACTGAAAGTTTCTGTCGGTCACAGCACGTTGTCAAAGCACCGTCTGCTGGGCATGTTCATGGGCTTGCCGTAACTGCTGGTCAACAGGTTCCTGACAGTAGTGTTCTCTTCAGCATCAAGGTTAGCAATTTCTTTACGACGACCTTTTTCGACGAGTCAACTAATCTAAATGAAGATTGGTTGACTATTTCTCCTGATATTACTCACAGGAATAGTATCCAGACCAGAAAGAATAATTCAAAATAAAACAAATTAGTGCGCGTGACAAATTGAAATGACGACGGTGATTGTTTGTGGCTTAGGGGCATCGCTGCTGGTTAAACTTGAGATGGTGCTCATTTGCGACAAGGAGTGGAAGTTCACTCAATGCCGGCGAGGAAAGGCAGTCACTAAAATGTATCAAATGTTATTCGTTACATTGAATATTTTCACAGCCAAACGCGCAATTTCTGCTCTCATCTATTGGCGGAGTCGATCGGACCTGTAAAACATGTACATTTTTCGGGATTCATCGGCAGATGTTCCATGTATTGGATGGCTTTCGTCCTATGAACTTATGCCCTCGTTTTCTCTGCTACTCCTAGGGGATGGACGTACCGTAGTAGTTCGTAGTTCCCTTGCAGGTTGGTTAATCTAAATCTAGCTAGCTTATGCAAGGGTTAAGCCACTTCGCTAATCAGAGTGCTATAACAAATACGTCGGCGCTTTTATCTAAGAATCATATGGATAAAACAAAGATAAAAGGGAGAGGCTTGTAAGGCTGATCGATTCTTGGTTCAGTCTAATTCAACGGAATCAGTCAAACACGAAGTGAAAGAAAAAAGGTTCTCGAAGAATTTCTTTGTATTCACTCTGCTTCGATATGTATTCTTTACATGTATTTATATTCCAAAGTGTAACAATAAAAGAAAAATACGAAGATACAAAATCATTTTGAATCACTAATAGTTATCAATCTAAATCTTAGATTGATTTAAGTATCTTCAATCAAATCAATTGCACAAATAATTTCTCCAACACGATTACTTTATTTTATTTAGTTCATAATTTTTCTAATTTTTTTAAGGAATAAAAAATAGTATAAATAGTTGATCCGGTTACTGGACATCGGTTCCACCTTTAGGAATTGGGAAGTAGATCAACACATTCTAGAATAGGATCCAATCAGCCGGTTTAGTCCAATCTGAGCAGTTCTTCGCGTGGGTAATCCGTTCTCCAACCCTTGGAGACTCGTACCACTTCCACTTCAAATCAAACGGACCTGTCGAGAGCAACCCACGTAGATCTCTTCAAAGAGTGATCGCCGGTCGTCATCCATAGACGCCTTCCCCAATCTTTCCAATGGACAAATCACTATCCCTCGTCCACGTCAAGCTCCTAGCCTTCGACCTCCTCTCCCTGGCCCAATCCCTGCCCGACACCCCGACCTTCTCCGGCGACGGCGTCTCCCTTTCGCGCGCGGAGGTGCTCGGCGTCATCGTCTACCGCGAGCACAAGCCCGGCCGCTTCCTTAAGTTTGCGGTAGACGACGGCACCGGCTGCGTCCCCTGCATCCTCTGGCTCAACCACGCCACGTCTCCCTACTTCGCCCGCCAACGCCCCCAAGGCGTTCGACTGATTGCTGATGTGGCGAACAGCCAGGCTTCGCTGGTGAAGCTGGGCGCGGTCACTCGAGTGCGCGGCAGGATCACGAGCTACTGGGGCACGGTGCAGATCACGGCATCAAGCGTCGCAGTCGAGAGGGACCCGAACGCCGAGGTCCTGCATTGGCTGGATTGCTTGAAGCTGGCTCGAAGGGTCTATGATCGCCCAGGATCATGAGAAATGCTTGCACGGGCGGTGCCCATGGACAGGACCCGATTGCTATAGATGGCGGTTTTCCGCAATGTCGATTTGATCTGATAGTTCGAGACGCTTATGAATACGCTATTCATTTCCATATATATCAAGTAAACGTTTCGCTGCACTTGCTGTCAAGTGGTAAGTTGTAACAACCATGCCTTTATTAGCAGACGTAAGAAATCATGTCAAATTCATGGAAGCTGCCGCCAGATCCTCGGGATTGTTCCATGAATTTGTAATTCTTGTATCTGATCCTGCAATCTTGAAGCTGAACCTGCGTTCCAATGTTCCAAGTACACTCCTCTTGTATCCATTTCCTCGCGACAATCAAGCATGACTTCCAATCCAAAAGCACGAGCACACTGTTGCAGGCCCCGTGTGCATGATCATCCAGCGCTACATAGTGGTTTTCAGATTTGTCGTAGTAGTTATAACCGTTGTCGGATGTATGCTCCACGACATCAGGGAGGGCCAAGTCTATGGCATCATTGAAGAGACTAGATGGATTGTACGTGTCGCTGTTACCTATCTTGTACACTTGATTAACGTTCGGAGTGGCACTAACCACATGGTAGATGAAAAAGAGCTCAATCACAAGAAATGTAAGGTTTGTGCAAAGCAGCCACGGAAAATTGTGTTTGGTTGCTCCCGGTGTTTGTCCCTATTTGCAGTATTTATTGTAGTGTTTCTTCGGTGTTGGTGAAGTGCCGATTGAATTATTTTCTTTTTCTATACTTTATCTCCATTGTTTATCACTGGCTACGACCTAACCTATGGAGGACGATCTCTCTCTCTATTTTCCAATGCACCCTATATTGTCTTAGGTACTCAAACCTGCACTAGAACTTTAGTCTTTGAGCAAACTCAAATGAAGTTGAGAGAAAATGAAAAGACCAACGACAATGCAAAATATCTTTTATAGAAAGTTGTTCTTTTGATTTTTAATTGAAGGAGAGAGGTTCTAAGTCGACTCCGATATGATATATCACAAGTAATAAGAAAATCAACAAATTTAATTTAAAGGGGACTGAACAAACATAAACTATGTTGGATATTACTTGATGACAAGGCCAAGAAAATATAGATTCTGTGACAGAACCAAACATAAACAAACAATGCCATAATTTAATTGACAATAGATCTTGCAAACGCAAAAATGCTACGCTAGAATTTAATCGACGATACAACATTCAGGATAAAAAAGCACGTCAAAATTTAATCTATGACGTTGATATGAAAATTACAGCTAAGAAACATGTCGGAATCTAATCAATAATGCGAGTCTGGAAAATAAAGTTACACTGTAGGAAAGTAAAAATAAATAAAAGATAGTGAATTTGTTTAATATGTGCGGGAAATCTTTAGTAGACAAGCGATGGTATTATAATGTTAATGTCATAATCGCACTTGAGTAGTTTCTAGCAATTGCATTCATGTTCTTCCATTTCCAAAAGTTTTGTGCCAATGTTCTCCTGAGGCCATGATCTTGTTGTCGAATAGTTGCTCCTTTACAAACAAGTGCTAGTTGTTCCACCATCTCAGTTGTTCTGTTCTCTAGTGGCTTTGAACTTGTAATTTTATGTTGATGCTCCTCATGCGTTCAACTTTGACCGATTGGTGACAATCATTATATTCACCAACATTGATACTTATTTTAGTTGTCGACAATGGGTCATGTGCTTAACAATATTTGATGCTTTAATAATGTGTCTCCTCATGTCAATAACCTGATCATTTTTTGGTGCAAATAGTACTTCATCTTATTAATAATATTTACATATTTAACAAAAAAAAAATGTTATAGTGTTTTAATGTTTAAATACTTTTAAGTCTACCAATCTCAAATTGGAATGACTTTTGCTTTCTACTCGTTGATGCTTTAAAATCTTAAATCTCGCACATTTCGACTTTATTGTGGATTGTTTCTTTTAATAGTGCCAACGGACCTTAAAATCTGTCCTACGTCACTTGAACTTAGCAATTAACGTGTTAAGTATCAATCAATCTGACTGAAGAAGGTGCTTTTTCTTTGCCTAATGCACAAGTGATAATTGCAAGGAGAAGCGCAGCAGAAAATACAACTATAGATCAATAAAATGGAGCCAATAAGCATATCACAGGCGGCTTCTAGTGTGTGCGTTTATATATATATATGTTTGTGTCTAGGGCATGTGCAGAAGCTTACTAAAAGATCTATCCTCATCAAGCAAAGTTAGCTGATTTTCAATGAGCTAAGTGACGGAAGCAACGTGAAAAGAGGTGGGCATAGGCAACGGGAACATCGTTAATGAGTTCGCCGACTTTCATTACTTGAGGGATCTGGTGATGGGGGAGTTGTCTACCAAGACATCGCGTTCGGGTTTTAATCTTTACGTCGATGAAGGCGCGTCGTGGTTGTTAACGCCTTGCTACGGTCATGCAGCTTGTAACGGAGCTCTTATAGATTCGGATTGCGTTATGTGTCTGGTCGTGGCAAAGAACATGATTCTCAAAGAATGTCGGATATCTCTCGGAGCTCGAGTGCTGCTTCAAGGCTGTAGAATCAGATATGAAGTGTATCCATTCACCAAAAATTGAATCTCTGTGTTTGATAGAGCCAAGTTTTTCCACATGTTTTTGCTTGCGATAAGTTCCTTTGCGCATTTCGTGAACAAAAATGGACAATAGTCTTTTGTAAGAATTGAATAAGAACATTGGGACGAAATCAAGTGATCAGAGTCGGGAATTGCGCTGAGTGCATTGTCTAACGTTTTATTATTATGCCAACAACATACTTAGGTTTTTCTCCGATGTGTTAAGTTGACCCCGTTAATTTATTATTCTAATAACTCGTATGAATTACAGCGAAAGAAGAAAAATGAAAATGTGGGGTCATGTTGCTAAATCTCCTATTATTGTAGAAGAGATTATGATTAACAACGTATCTGAAGTCATTTTGAGCAATTGGAACGAAAAAAGTGTGGGCCCAATTCATCGCAAAAGATTAACCTAATACTTAGTTCACACTATTGCAATAAATTTTTAGACATTTCAAATGTAAGCTAAGTTACACATCAATGTCGAAAAATCTCATTCTAATCCTTTTCCATATTATTTAGCCACCACGTTACCATATGCTTTCATTTCCATTTCTCAGTTTGGAAATGTCCTTATATGTTTACCGTTGGATGAGGCTATTTATTCAATGCAAAGTAATTTAAACTTAACCAAATTGTAAAATGTCTAATTGCTAACTTTTTTTTTAATTACATTGGAAATACTTTCGGTACAGCAAAATGAATATCAACAGTATCAACTAATTAATTACTAAAAATAAAGCGACACTTATGTCCCTCAATGAGCAGCAATATCATTTCTTGATGAAATAACTATATTATTTTTTAAAATTACGAAACGATGCCATTACAGTTGATTTTACACGGAATGAAATCTCAATTATTTATAAATAAAAAAAAGGGTGACAATTTTATATAGGAGGTACATGCATTCCTTTAGTGCCAGCCGCCATGTTTTTCTCCAATTGCAATTTCATATACACAAGCATTTTAATATTTGACGTTAGCTTTTCCCATTTTAATATTTTTTTAATGAAATCTCAAATATTTTCCCCAAGAGCTTTGGGAGCCCAAAGCCCCTTAGGAAAGCTTAACCAAACGGGGCCTTAAAGTTGGTTGATGGACTCAATCGAATTATGCTCACTTACATTAACTGAAGTACATACGATTCCATCACGTACTTCCTTGCTCTTTGACTGAGTTATTCTACCGCAAGTACTTGCATTATCGACTCTCTCTTATTCCCATGTTGTTGAACTCACTAAAATGATTCATTTTTGCAGGAGTTATTGGCCATTCAACAGCAAGGCCCTCGAGCTATTGGCTTCTTTGGGACAAGAAACATGGGATTCATGCATCAGGAACTAACTGAGATTCTCAGCTATGCAATGGTTGCAACCATAAGATGCTGTGAATATGATACGAGTCGTTTTATATTGCATTTGACTGCTGACATCTTGCGAACTTGTATCTCTATTGTCTAAGAGGCAGATACTCAATACTATAGCTTGACCTTTTTGATTTTAGGTTGAGGATTGTAGTTAGCTATGGAATGCCAGCACCAAATATCCATTTTCAATTTATAGATAAGGTCTTTTGTCTTGAGAGTACTACTTTCCCCCGTAGAAAAACCACATATATACATCGGGGGAATCCGGGACTAATGCAGCCGTCATTAGAGGTGCTTTAAGAGCAGAAAAGCCAGAGCTGCTGACGGTAATCTTACCTCAAGAGTTTGAAAATGCAGCGTCCAGATAGCCAGGAATTATTGTCTAAAGTAAGCTCCCTCCAGTTTTCGGCTATTCTGTAATTCAGAGTTCTATTAATTTTTTGCCTGGTGGAATTGTGCTTCTTTAGCCAATATTTGTATGTTGGGGTGAGCGGTTTTTTTTTTTTCCCCTTCATTCTGGCTTCTTTCTTGTTGTGTGCCCCAGGTTCGTCCTACACGCACTCACACACATTGATCAATCTAAGACTGTCATATGTATGTTCTTTAAACTACATCGTATCAAACAAGTAGCATATACTTGGCTGGTTATGGAACGATATTTCTGGTGGTTAACCATGGAGAAAACTAAGGGACAAATTGTAAATGTAGCACTTACAACAGGGAAGCTCATTTCTAAAGATTTTCCTTATGCAGAATTAGCAGGAGGTTGACCAGAATCACAACAAAACCTGCAGTTCTAAGAAAGCAAGTTTAATTTCTGGTTCCTTACAGTATGTTGTTTTGTCCTTAAAAAAAAGAAATTTGTGAAGCTGTCTGGTGCGTGCAGCATGGTGAGAAAAAATGTTGTACATGTTCACGGTATCGGGAGTAAGTAGTTCATTAGAACAGAGCATTTTGTGTAGGTTCAGTTGTGTGAAATCAAATTATAATTCTGTTCACAGTTGATGTCAATTGCCAAAAGCCAAATGAGCTTGAACTGTGCCAAAAGATTCTTCTGTGCCTTCTTTCTACCCTCCTTAACGTGAGTGAGAACCAACGGGATAGACCGATAATATTTTGTAATTCTTAACTTAAATTGAGCCAACAGAGCCATCCTTCTTAATCTCTCTCTTTTTTCTTTTTTTCTTTTTTAAATTACTTTCTTCCTTTTGTTGGTGGCCAGCACCAACCACGGCCAAGTTGGCTAGCTTCACTTGGTCGAGGGAGCCCTCCCCAAAGCGAGAGTTATTTGGCGAGGGCTGGCCTCATCAGCCGATGTTGCCCGAGTGAAGGTGATGCTAGGCGCCAAATCACCTAGGTGAACCCTTGTTAGGCCATGCTTGGGTGAGGGCTCCACTCAATGAGGCTTCCCCTCGCTTGGTTCAGCCCTAAGTAGCATCAATATAAGACATGCGATATGCAACACCATACGTCAACTTGTCATTTCTCAAAAATAGAAAATTTAGATATGTTAAAACATGTTATATATTAAATGAATATTTTTATCTTTAGTTAGTTTGATCCAAATTCACAAAGAAATAAATAATAAAAAATGTGCCTTGAATGAGTATACACTAATAATATTTATAAGAGAAAATGCCACCAAAAATCCTAAATTTTATCCAATGTGAGAAATTTACCTCGAACTTTTTTGGTGACATAAAAAACTTTAAACTTTATCAACTATGACACATTTATTCTAAAATTTATTTTGTGACACAAAAAAAAAACCTCAAACTTATACTCGTATGACACATGTACATAAAACTATAGGGCATTTTCATCTTTTATTTTTTTAAATTTTTTTCTTTTACTTTTCTTTTACTTTTTCTTCTCCTCTCTTTGAAGAGAGGAGAAGAAAAAAAAAAGAAAAGAAAAAGGAAAGAAAAAGGAAAAATTTAAAGACAAAAATGCCATTGAGCCATAGAGTTGGAGTAAATGTATCATGGTTGATGAAGTTTGAAGTTTTTTCATTACAAAAAAAGTTTGAGATGAATTTGTCAAATTAGGTCAAATTTAGAATTTTTGGTGGCTTTTTTCCTATTAATAAATTTATTCTTAGAAAATTCAAAAAACATATTCATAAATAATATATATCTATGTTTGGAGACATGTTTTTAACTTCAACAAAAAATTATCGTTGAAACTAATGATTAATAAAAGATTAAAATCAACTTATTTAAATAAATTTATAATCTTCTATAATGATTAAAATTTATCATTATTTAACGTTCTGTACTTTTATTTTTTGAAATCATTTTTTGGCTCCACTCATTTATTTTTCTGACCTTAAAAGGAAAAGCCCTACCCATTTCTTTTCCAGCACCACCCGTAACTCGCTTTCTTGAAAATTTGAAACCATCCTCTACCCTCCCTGCCCTCCAAAAAGAAAACAAAACGCCGCATCAGCACCCCCATTTTTAATATTGTTTTCTACTCTTCTTCCTAAAACTTAAAAAAGGAACCGAATCGTGTCCTCGCACGATCAGCGACCCCGGGGATCATCTTCCTTCCGATCATCTTCATTTTCCCCGGGGATCGGATCAAGAGGGCGTCGGCCTCATGATCAGCGACCCCGCGCGGCGCCCCGGGGGAGAGAGAGACGAGGACGACTAGCTGCGGAGGAGCTGCCGAGGATCGGAAGCTGGTTCGGGAGGGGATGGAAGAGTGAAAGGATTTAGGAGAGAGGAATCGAGAGGAGCGAGAGAAGGTCGGACGAGCCGCCGCGAGCGACATGTGCTCGTGGGTGGGCGCGGCTACGAGCCCCCACGACGACAGATGGAGTGGCTCGGCCATGGCCACCGCGGAGTCATCGGTGCTCCCGAAATCCTAGAAATCCGAGGTCCGAGGCCGCCGCAGAGTGGTGGGGACCGAGCAGAAGAGAGAAAAAAAGAGACCAGTCTTTCATTTTTTTTTTAATTTATGTTCACGTCATCGACAAGTGCCAATTTTGTGATTGGCTTTGAACAGAAAATGCATTCCGCGCCGGCCGCGCATGACAAAATTTCTGAGAAATCAATTTTTGGCTAATCATGGAAAGCCTCCGCGTCCTTGCACGATCATCTTCCTCTCGGTCTCTTCTCTCTCTCAGTCGCCTCATCGCAGTCGCTTGCCGCTTCGCCTCCGGCCCTCCCTCCTTAGCAGCCGTGGCGTCGCCTTCGGCCCTCCATCGTAGCATCGCAGTCGCGTCCTTTGGGTCGCCTAGGTCTCTGTTCTTGCTCTGGCCCTCTGTTGCTCACGGCTTTGCCTCCACTCTCTCGCCCTTGCCTCCACCCTCGATTCTCTCACTTCGCACTTGCAGACCTGACCCACCATGCCTCTCGCAATTCCCGACTCGCGCTGTTAGGAAAGTTGACCATGTGTCGGAGCGTCCGACACAGTAAGGGGCTCCGGAGAGTGCCCGTGCATCCATTAAGGGAAGATCCCTCTATGCCTTCTTTCTAGCCTCTTGAAATTGTGAGTGAGATCCAAAGGGATAGACTGATTATATTTCGTAATCCTCGAACCGAATCGTGTCCACAGAGCCAGCCTTCTTAATCTCTCTTTCTTGTTTTTGTCCCCAAGTTCCTGATATATGGCCTCTTCCAAAAGGAATTACGATGTGTTCCTGAGTTTCAGAGGCACGGACGTCCGCAACAATTTCCTCAGTCATCTCTATGCAGATCTAGATCGGAATGGGATACACACTTTTAAGGATAGCGAGGAGCTCTGGAAAGGAGAGGAAATATCGCCAGCGCTTATGACAGCGATTGAGGAATCGAGTGTCGCGATCATCATTTTCTCTGAAGACTATGCTTCCTCGCGGTGGTGTTTGGAAGAGTTGGTGAAGATCATGGAGTGCAAGGCACAAAAGGACCTAATTGTGTTGCCAGTGTTTTACAAAGTGGAACCAAGAGAAGTGAGACGGGCGATAAAGGGTTATGGGAGAGCTATGGCTATGCATGAGTCAGATGTCAGGAAGGATCCTGAGATAGTGAAGAGATGGAAGAAAGCTCTCTCCGATGCCGGTAGCTTGTCTGGGTGGCATTATAATAATGAGTAAGTAAATTATTGGTGTGACGCATTGTTTACCATAGCTAGTGATTGTTTCTTATGCGTCAAATTATATGCAGATAAACTATCACTGAAAAACTGATAAATATTGTCAAATCGGTCTTTTTAATTGAAGATACAAAGTGGAGATATGCTAGATAGCATACACAAAAGTGGAATAACCAAAACTTCGAGCTAGCAAATTGTTTGAATTTGACTCTTCCTGTGTGGATAATGGGAAATTTTTGTCTTAGATAAATAGCGTAGTTCATGGTACCCGATTCATTTTTGTCTTGGGCGCAGGTTCACCCAAATGTGTTATTTCTTTTCATCTTATCATTTGCTATCCTTCTTATGTTATTTTCCTTGTGACCTTAAAGGTTAAATTCCAACCATGGCTTTGAAATGCTAAAACATGTTTCTCTTTTTTTTTTAGTACTTATCAGAGATGAAGCGGAGTTCATACGAGGCATCGTCAAGCAAGTATCAAGTCGTCTAGAGCGAACAACACCCTTATATATTGCTAAGTATCCGGTTGGAATAAATTCCCGAGTTCAATAAGTGATATCACTATCGCAAAAAGAGTCAAATGGTGATGATGTTCGCATGATAGGTATATGGGGACCTGGAGGTATAGGGAAGACGACGATTGCTAAAGCCACATATAATGCTATGGAAAGACACTTTCAGGGATCTACATTTTTGGAGCAAGTTAGAGAAACTTCAAACAAATACGGTCTAGTTGAGTTGCAAAAAGGACTTCTTTCTCAAATCTTCTCTCCTAGAGATCTAACGGTCTATAGTGAAGCCAGAGGAAGTAGTTTGATAAGGGAAAAACTTCGTCACAAGAAGGTTCTCCTGGTTCTCGATGATGTTGACGATCAGCATCAACTGGATATGTTAGCTGGAGGAGGCGATTGGTTTGGCAAAGGAAGTAGAATCTTTGTAACATCAAGGGATAAACATTTGCTAACTTCTCATGGCATAGATCATGTGTATGAAGTTAAACCTTTAGACCATGGGGAGGAATTATACCTTTTTAATCAACATGCCTTTCCAAATTGCAAAAAACCTGAAATAAGAAAGGATCTCATAGATAGAGCACTGCATTATGCTAGCGGCTTTCCATTAGCCTTTGTAGCGTTGGGCTCATTCTTATGTGGAAGAGAGGAATCTGCATGGGAAAGTGCACTGCATAACCTCTCCAAAAGTCCTGACCAAACTATCAATAAAGTTCTGAAGACAAGCTTTGAAGGATTGGCAAACAATGCGAGGGACGTTTTCCTCGACATTACTTGTTTTTTTAAGGGAAAAAGCATAGAATACATCAAAAAAGTTATCGACAACAGCCGTGACTTTGACACAACTATAGAAATAGAAATTCTCATTGAGAGGTCTTTGATAAGAAATGTGCATGGGACCCTGCAAATGCATGATTTGGTTCAGTTGATGGGTCAGAATATTGTTAATCAAGAATGTACCGATGATCCTGGGAAACGCAGTAGATTATGGCTTTTGAAAGATGTTCAGGATATTCTATGTGAAGACATGGTAAGAGTTGTTTATGTAAACATTGTTATTTCTCATTTTTATGTTACTTTGATTTGGACAGTATATGTAAATGAAAAATTTGTGTGAGAACTGAATTTGCTTTGTCATGGATAGGGAACGAATGCAATAAAGGCCATAGTATTGGACTTGCCCGCACCAAAAGAGGGAAGAACAATGATTCCTGAAGAGAGAACCATAGATCATGATGCTTTTGGAAACATGAAAATGTTGAGAATGCTCATTTTGAAAGAAGTGCATAGCTCATCGCAAGGTCCAGTTTATCTCCCCAACAATTTGAGATGGCTTGAATGGCCCGATACCCCATTTCTAGAATTTGGCTCTGGTCCAAAGAAACTTGTTGGACTTGACATCCGAAAAAGTCAAATCAGACAATTTGACGGCAAATTCAAGGTTAGCGCTAGTGATAACTAGCTTTTCCCTTTCTATAACTACAAATGCTTTTAGAGCTTGACAATTGTATTGATATTTTTTTTTCCAGAATTTTAATTGGTTGGAAGTACATCAATTTCAGTCAATGCAAGTCCCTGGTTAGTGTTCCTGACCTTTCATCAATTCCAAATCTGGAGAGCTTGAATCTTGATGGGTGCAAAAGCCTGGTGATTGTTGACCAATCCGTTGCATGTCACGACAAGTTAAAATTTTTGTCACTACAGTTTTGCTCTAACCTCAGTAACTTTCCTCACACACTCAAGGCAAAATCTCTTCAAGCCCTCGATCTCTTTGGTTGCTCTAAACTCAAGAAGTTCTTTGATATACCGGAAAAGATGGAACATCTAGAAGAGCTTGATCTCAGTTGGACGGCTATTAAAGAACTGCCTGCATCAATTGAAAATCTTGTGTCCGTGAAGATAATAATTTTAAGAAAATGCAAGAGACTCCCAACGCTCCCATCGAGTGTCTATAAGTTGCAAAATCTCGAGCATCTGAATCTTGGAGGCTGCTCCAATTTTGTCATGTTTCCAAAGAACTTGGAGGATTCAACCAATCCTAATGTTAGTCCGGGATTCCGAAATTTATACCAGCTAGATCTTTATGGCTGCAATCTCTCAGAAGTGGAGTTCCTTGAGAGTTCCTCCTGTTTTCCCAACTTGGGGCACCTAGTTCTTTCCAGAAACAAGTTTAGTCATCTGCCGACAGGCATCAACAAATACCACAATTTGGAACACCTATGGGTCGATAAATGCAAACAGCTACAAAAGATTCCTCAGCTTCCGCCAAATGTGCATGTGCTATTGGCACGTGGTTGCAGATCTCTACAGGAATTTCCAGATTTGTCAAGTCTCTCCTCCAACTGCCTTGACGTTGACGTGTCATCATGTCGTGAATTATTCCGCAAGGGGGCAAGTACGTCTCATGTGTTATCACGTAAGGTTAGAGACTGTCCTTCTCCCTCTCTCTCTCTCTCTCTCTCTCTCTCTCTCTTTCGCACTCACAAACTTTGAGTGCTTGATATGCGAACTATTTGTATGACAGGAGCTCCCGAAGATGAGATATGTTGACATTACCCTGATTGGGAGAGAGATGCCAGAATGGTTTCTCCACTGTAAAGACAGTTCCATATCTTTCATGGTTCCCGGGGACTTGAGGGACAAGTTCTTAGGAATAGCACTCTGTATTGTTTTTGGCCCAAAGGAAGAAAAAGTGGTTGATGCTGACTGTCGCGTCCATATTGATTGCAAAGGGTGGTTTGGTCAAGGGCGACGATTTCGTTCAATGAAATCTGATAATGTGTGGATTCAATATTTCCCGCGCAGGGAGCTGCATGTAGAAGGGGAGCTTCCGCGAGACGATTGGAGCCATTTCCAAGTTCACCTCAGTGTATCAAAAGGAAGATTGATTAAGTGGGGATTCCGTCCTATAACCGAGCATGAGGAGGATGATCTGAGGATCGTGCTCCAACACCATCAGCCGAATGAAACAAATCGGTCTTCGGAGGAAAGAGACCCAGAAGAAAACAATTGGAAAGACACCAAGGAAAAAGAAAGTTCAAGTGAAACAGATGATGAATCTAACAAAGAAAAGCTCTCTCAGCCGAATGAAACAAATTGGGCTTCGGAGGAAAGAGACTCAGAAGAAGACAATTGGATAGACACCGAAGAAGAAGAAAGTTCAAGTGAAACAGATGATGAATTTTACAAAGAAAAGCTCTTAGAAGATTTACCGGACACAAATTGTGTCACAAAAGGTGTCTGTCGAAGTTTCAACTCGTGGAAGAAGCTAATATTGGGGTCATCGTACAGACGAAAAAGATATATAGAAAGTTTGAACGGCCGAATGGATCCACGCTCCTTCGATTCACATTCAGAATCATTATGAATTAAAGGTTTCATATCATGTTACCGACATGGCTGAGGTTGAGGGCTTTCTTTTTCCCACTCTTTCTTTTGTGATTCGTGATGTGGAGTGCATTTATACAAAATTAAGTGGATGCTTGTTGAATGACCACGGTCTTCCAAGTTGCTCTGTGAGACTCATCACATAGACCTCACCTCCGTCACCTCTCTTCATCCAATCAATGATGCCAATACTTCATGCTCGATAATTCTGAGATGGTAAGTTTCGCTCAATCTAATGTGATCTTCATATTTTTGGAAGGGTCGATCTGATTGTGTCAAAGATCAAAAGGTCTTTGTAGGGAAGACAAGTTAATTCCTTTGTTGTTACTAGCCAGATTGCATTCTCTCCCACTTCCTTTTAACTTTAATAGACACATCACTTCAATCTAGCTTTGCCAGTAGTCTTAAGCAACCAATACCTCATACACTAAAAGGCGACTTCAAACAAATGCAAAGCAGCAGTATCACCCCCCAATCTCTCTAGTGAAATGGCTATTCCGTACGATGAAATTAATGTTGTGAGGGTATTCATTTCAGCTGACATCTGGTTACTCCCACCATTCTCTCTATCTCATCAACAACGCCTGGGATTCAATCCTCTCCATTCCTATCGGAATTGACAAGCGAGAGAGAGAGAGATGCGGATGGTCATGGAATATAGCCAGCAAATGGCATGAAATGAACTTGCACAATGCGGCATGAGGAGCATATCAACTAGGCCAAAAGGTCTCTAATGCGCAGACCATCCATCCCATAACCCTGCCAAATTGGAGTGAACAGACAAAAGCAAAGCCGAAAGGAGGAGAAAGGATTTGACTGTTGACTCGAGCGGGGGGCAAAGCAGTGGGATTATCCAGTTCAAAGTTGCAATGCCAGGTCATCTCCACGTCAGATGCAAATCCGAACTCTTATATCCACTCAAACGACGTCGCATAAAAGCATCATCCTCTTCGCTACCCGTCCCAAGCCAAGAAGACGCCGTTGACTCATCATTCTCTCTCTCTCTCTCTCTCTTAATCATGGCGCTGTTGATCCTCCGTCGCAGCCTCCATGGTCGAATCTCTCGCTCCTCCAGGCGAGGCTCTTCTCCCGTTCGCCGGCGGCGGCGGCTCCGAAGCGGCGAACCTCGGAGCCGAAGCCCATCGAGAAGATACTGGTGGCGAAACGAGGCGAGATAGCTTGCAGGATCATGAGGACGGCGAGGAGGCTGGGGATTCCGACCGTCGCCGTTTACAGCGACGCCGACGCCGACGCCGGCGCTCTCCACGTCAGGTCCGCCGACGAGGCCGTCCACATCGGCCCTGCTCCGGCTCGCCTCAGTTACCTCAGCGGAGCGTCCATCGTCGACGCCGCTCTTCGCGCCGGTGCTCAGGTGAGGGGCTGAGAATTAACTATCTGCCGTTTGAAGTGCCAGCAATCGCTGCGGTTGGAGGATACGGGATTTCGCATGTAGCGTGATTCCATGTTAGATTCTGGCCGTGAGAAATGGTCGTGTTCGTTAGAGCAGTGGTTGTTAGCTTGGAGTGAATGGAATTGGTGACGGTGGAGGAAATTTGTGAGAATTTGAGTTTCAAGTATTGGACCTTACTAGTTCCCATTTAGTGTTGCCTCCGTGAACTTATTGCTACTCTACAAATTTTAGATGGATGATGATATTATATACGCTATCCTGATGAATGCTGAGGGAGCATTTCTCTGTGTCGAATTGTTTCCAAGTCTCTGGACGAATTAACATTTCCAATTGTTTCTTGTCTTTATGGGTGTTGCTCTAAATCCCAAGTTAGTTGGCCTTTAGTTGGCTGAAAGAGCGGTTGAAGGGTTATGGATATCCGCTATATAGTAACCTGATCTCTGTCAATTCAGTAGATTGCAATTGCCTAATTTGTTAGTACGTGTGGGGCATGCTTTCAGCATGGCTATCTTTTTTGATAATTAGGCTATACACCCAGGATATGGTTTTCTGTCAGAGTCAGCTGAATTTGCTCAGCTCTGTGAAGATAATGGCCTCACTTTCATTGGTCCTCCTGCGTCAGCCATTAGAGACATGGGTGACAGAAGGTATGAAAGAGGAAGCTTCTGCCATCGTATGTTCACTGTTTCTATACTACTTGGGTCTGCTTAATTGGTTCCGTGTGGGAGACAAGAATTCTGTATCTTTATTCTCTGAATGATAATATATGTTTATCCAGTGCATCAAAAAAGATAATGGGTTCTGCTGGGGTTCTGCTTGTGCCTGGGTATCATGGTGATGAACAGGACATTGACTTTATGAGGTCGGAAGCAGAGAAGATTGGCTATCCCATTTTGATAAAATCAACACATGGAGGTGGGGGGAAGGTATGTTTTTTTTCTCTGTCGAAAAGATCACCGATACATCTATTGTTCTTAAAGATCTAGAGTTTGACATCATAGTCAAATGCATTTAACTTTCCTCTTCTTTTCGTTTTCCTTGAGGCTGTTACTATCTCACGACTTATTCTTCATACATATAGGGTATGAGGATTGTTCAAAGTGCAAATGAACTCGTCGATTCCTTCTTAGGAGCACAGCGTGAGGCTGCTGCTTCTTTTGGCATAGACAAGATCTTACTGGAGAAATATATCACAAGACCCAGACATATAGAAGTCCAGGTACCTATAATGCTGATAAAACAAAAAGTATTTAAACAGAAAGCACTTGTCCTCTTTGTCAGTCATGTCCTTGAGCCCAAGTGGTCTCTTGTTTATCTGAATTTTTATATCCAGAGCAACATATCAATCTGTTTGAACTTGCCTGATCGATCTTTATGAATATGTCGCAACCAGCTAAATTGTTTCTCTTGTTGTTTTAGATATTCGGAGACAAGTATGGGAATGTACTCCACTTAAATGAGAGAGATTGCAGTGTACAAAGAAGACATCAGAAGATTATTGAATAAGCTCCTGCTGTAAGAACTGCATTTTGATTCTAATCTTGGTTTTCACGATTTGGAACTGCTAGACTATAATGAGAGTGCCATTGGTGCAGCCAAATGTTACTAGTGACTTCCACACCCACCTGGGTAAAGCTGCTGTTTCCGCTGCCAAGGTACCGTATCTATATTGATTAGAAGCTGTATTATATTGTAATACCCGCACCATTAGATTGACTATATCAGCTTAGCAAGCTGTTTTCTCTTAATACCCTTTTGCAAGCAAAGGACTACGATTGAGATAACTATTCAGTTCAGAATATAGTCTATTAAAATATCTAATATATGTTGTCAGAAAAATCACAAGTTGAATGAATTGGTAAGATATAGTGCATATGTGTCACCAACGACATATTTACTTGCAAAATAGGCAAACATTGGACAATGAAGTAGTAGAACAAAGAAGAGGACCATGTGCCAATATGGACCTAGGCACCAGAATCTGCATTGTACTGAGAAATTCTGTCTTTATGGCTTCGGTGTCTGCTCAGTATAAAAGTGGTCTTAGATGGACTTAGGGGATTAACCTTTGCAGTCTTTTTTTATTTGAGTACCATTGCCTTTTGTCTAGGCACCGGTACAACAGCTTTTGCCTAATCTCTTGCCATTAATGTCTATGCCATGAACTTTGACGAAGTATCCTAACCTTAGCAGCAAATTTCACTGTTGTTATCACTTTTTTTTTATTTATTTATTGGACTTGATATTGGCTTTGCCCAAGTCTAGGGATAGTCGTTGGCTTTCATGACAGTACGGACTAGCCACTGCTAAAATTCAGGGTCCAACTAAATGATTCTGGATAAATAGATTCCATTTTGACAAATGTCCCTTGTGCAAATGAGATTTGTCCCTCCTATCATTTTGAGTCCTGCATGTAAGTCAATAGTTTTGATTTCTTGTGTTTGTGTGGACAAGGAACTATTGTTTTCTGAGTGCATGAGTTAATATAGTATAGATAAAGAATATTCTTAACTAATCTTAGGAAGTCTTCTGAGTTTAGTTCTTCAGCAGGATGGGTAAACTTAGTCCCAATTGTTTTCTGCATTTTAGACCATCATTAAATGCTTAAATACATGTCTAGCGAGTATGTATTTCCTTATGAAAGATTGAGTCAAGTCATACTTACTTGTACTCTACAAAACCATAAAACTCAGGGTGTCGCATCTTTGTCTTCAGGGATGCACAGTTTGGCGTAATTTTTTAGTCAGCTAGTCTTGACATGGTATTCCATGTGAACAAGATTGAGCTCATATTCTAGTTGATTATCTACACTCTACTTTGGTTTATATGACTAAAGCTCCAAATCATGATCAAAGTCTGAAACTTTGTTGAGGGATGGTCAATGTCCTGTCTTATCTGTAAGTTTGGGAGTAATTGATTAGATGCTCCGTCCTCTTCTGTTAATGAAGAATTTTTGTTTTGGCAGGATTTGGATAAGCATATTCATATCTGGCACGGGTCTAAACATCATCATTTCAGACAGAAACTGGGACAGCCATTGTTCGACGACAACGACAGCCAACACAAGCTCAGTTTTGAGATGGCATCACATCCACATGGAACGGTAGTGGCCCCACTGGCAGGGTTAGTGGTTAAGGTCCTGGCAAAGGATGGGATGCGGGTGGAGGAAGGTCAACCTATATTGGTTTTAGAAGCAATGAAATTGGAGGTACACGGCAGTGCTAGATTCACCTGCTATATTTCACCTTTATGTTCCCCTGTATGGAAGAACTGAAAGTTCTGTCGGTCACAGCATGTTATCAAAGCACCGTCTGCTGGGCATGTTCATGGGCTTGCCATAACGGCTGGTCAACAGGTTCCTGACAGTAGTGTTCTCTTCAGCATCAAGGTTAGCAATTTCTTTACAACGAACTTTTTCAACGAATCAACAAATCTAAATGAAGATTAGTTGACTATTTCTCCTGATATTACTCACAGGAATAGTATCCAGACCAGAAAGAATAATTCAAAATAAAACAAATCAGTGGGCGTGACAAATTGTTACGACGACGGTGATTGTTTGTGGCTTAGGGGCATCGCTGCTTGGTAAACCTGAGATGGTGCTCATTTGCGACAAGGAGTGGAAGTTCACTCAATGCCGGCGAGTAAAGGCAGTCACTAAAATGTATAAAATGTTATTCGTTACATTGTATATTTACACAGCCAAACGCGCAATTTCTGCTCTCATCTATTGGTGGAGTCGATCGGACCTGTAAAACCTGTACATTTTTCGGGATTCATTGGCAGATGTTCCATTTATTGGATGGCTTTCGTCGTATGAACATATGTCCTAGTTTTCTCTGCTACACCTTAGGGGATGGACGTATCAGGGTAGTTCTAACGATAGTTCTCTTGCAGGTTGGTTAATCTAAATCTAGCTAGTTTATGCAAGGGTTAAGCCACATCGCTAATCGGAGTGGTATAACGAATAGGTTGGCGCTTTTATCTAAGTAAAAATCAAATGGATAAAACAAAGATAAAAGTGAGAGGCTTGTAAGGCTGATCGGTTCTTGGTTCGGTCTAATTCAATGGAATCAATCGAACACGAAATGAAAGAAAAAAGATTATTGAAGAATTTCTTTATATTCACCCTGTTTTGATGTGTATTCTTTACATGTCTTTATATTTCAAAGTGTAAACAATAAAAGGAAAATACAAGGATACAAAATCATTTTGAATCACTAATAGTTATCAATCTATATCTTAGATTGATTTAAGTATCTTCAATCAAATCAATTGTACAAATAATTTCTCCAATATGGTTACTTTTTTTCCCCACTACTTGAAACTAGATCAAGATAGTATTTAGTTCACAATTTTCTAATTTTTTTAAGGAATTAAAAAAAGTATAAGTAATTGATCCGATAAATGTACATCAGTTCCATTTATAGGAATTGGGAACTAGACCGACAAACTCTGGAACAGGACCCAATCAATTGGTTCAGTCGAATCCGGGCAGTTCTTGGTGTGGGTAATCCGTTCTCCATGCCCTTGGAGGCTTGTCCCACTTCCACTTCAAATCAAAGGGACCTGTCGAGAGCAGCCCACGTAGATCTCTTCAAACAGCGATCGCCGGTCGTCATCCCTGGCCACGTCAATTTCCTAGCCTTCGACCTCCTCTCCCTGGCCCAATCCCCGCCCAACACCCCGACCTTCTCCCGCGACGGCGTCTCCCTTTCGCGCGCCGAGGTGCTCGGCGTCGTTGTCTACCGCGAGCACAAGCCCGGCCGCTTCCTCAAGTTTGCGGTCGATGACGGCACCGGCTGCGTCCCCTGCGTCCTCTGGCTCAACCACGCCACCTCTCCCTACTTCGCCCGCCAACGCCCCCAAGGTGTTCGACTGATTGCCGATGTGGCGAACAGCCAGGCTTCGCTGGTGAAGCTGGGCGTGGTCACTCGAGTGCGCGGCAGGATCACGAGCTACCGGGGTGCGGTGCAGATCACGGCGTCCAGCGTCGCGGTCGAGAGGGACCCAAACGCAGAGGTGCTGCATTGGCTGGATTGCTTGAAGCTGGCTCGAAGAGTCTATGATCGCCCAGGATCGTGAGAAATGCTTGCACGGACGGTGCCCATGGACAGGACCCGATTGCTATAGATGACGGTTTTCCGCAATGTCGATTTGATCTTATAGTCCGAGAAGCTTATAAATACGCTATTCATTTCCATATATATCAAGTAAATTTTTACCTGCACTTGCTGTCGATTAGTAGCATGTAACAACCATGCATTTATCACCAAATGTAAAAAATCATGTCAAATTCATGGAAGCCGCAGCGCGATTATTGGGATTATTCCGTGAATTTGTAATTCTCATATCTGATCCTACAATCTCGATGCTGAACCTGCGGTCCCATGTTTCCAAGTACACTCATCTCATATCTGTTTCCTTGTGGCAATCAAGCGCGACTTGCAGTCCGATGGCACGAATGCGCCATTGCAGGCCCCGTGTGCATAACAATCCACTGGCATAGTGGTCTTTGGATTTGCCATAGTAGTTATAGCCGTTGTCAGCTGTATGCACCACAATGTCGGCGAGGGCCAAATGTTTGGCATTGTCGAAGAGACTCAATGGATCGTACATGTCGCCATTACATATCTTGTTGACTTGATAAATGTTTGGAGTGGCACTAACCACTCGGTAGATAAGATAGAACTCAATCACAAGAAATGTGGGTTTTTTGCAAAGCAGGGCATTTGTGAAGTGCTAGTCGAATTATTATTATTTTTTTCCTTATACTTTATCTCCCTCATTCGTCGCTTGCTATGACCTAACCTATGGAGAATGATCTCTTTAATTGGAATGTTCTCTCTCTCTCCCTCCCTCCCACTGTACATTTATACAATTGAAAAATCCAATGCACCCTATGTTGTCTTAGGTATTCAAACCTCTACTAGAGCTTTGGTCCCTGTGCAAACTCAAATGAAGTTGAGGAAAAAATGAAAAGACCAATGACAATGCAAATATATATAAGTAAATGATGTGTCTATCTTGTGAGATCTTATATGAATCCCATTGTTATTATTTGTTTTTCTATCGAGATAGGTTGTTTCTTTTGTGGTTGAAAGAGAGAGTTGTTTCTTGAAAAGTAAAAAGTTATGTATTGAAGATAGCAGACTTTGATTTTTTTAGACTTTTTAAAGTATGATGGTACCTAGTTTCTTCCCAGTCAAAATGAAAACAATTATTCCAAGTATATCAAATGATGGTAAAAAGGAATCATTGCACGGGCATGGTTTATATGGTAACACACATCTAATTTTTAACATTGGTGAATGAGTCCATTTCATTAGTAGATGAGAATTTTCATTTCATAGTTGTTTGTTTAAAAGATATTCCACACTGGCAATATCGCCCATATATATATACAGTTTTATTTAATCATGGATGATCTTAACTGTCCATATATGAAGGTTTGCAATAATAAAAGTGAGATGTCAAGTGATACAAAGGAAAAAGTTAATCCCAACAGATGAGTTTTGAGTTAGCTTGCTTATACCTTAATCTTGCTTTATACTTTTAACTTTTTTAACCAGCCGGTAGATGCATGTTTCAAATAGTTTATGTTAAACATTTCAACTTTTTTTTTCCTTAATTTTTTTTTTATATATTTTCAACGTCCTTCTCAATTATTTTTTTAATGTCGACATCTAAAAACTACTTGATGGCCATGTCAAACAATTTGTCCATAATTTTGACAGAAAGGCCAATTTGAAAAAAAAAAATAATAACCCACTTGCACAAAAAATAAATTCACTGACTGAATTGAACAATTTGGAAAAGTTTTGGAACCTCTGGTGCCTTTTTATCTTTTTCTGAAGATTTTTTTTTTTTTCGCAATAATAGGTGGGGCCAAAAGATCACTCAGTGTTGACCTCCAACATCATTCGAAGTCTGCACTTGCATCCAATGAAACAATGTTTCATCACTTGTTTGACCACTTTGATTCATCGGACCGTACAGCATGCTGTCTCCATTGCACCGGTTGTTCCAAACTTGACTGATCGAGGGATGACAAAAGTCAAAATGGACGTGAATGGAGAGAGTTTGACAAATGAGGAAAAACAACTGATTTTATTTAAATTCCCACGAAAGAAACACCACCAGATATACCGTGGACTATCCTCTGATCCTTTCACTCCTCACAAGCCTACACCTAACAGCTTTCGCAGGCTATGAGTGATCTTGATTCAACATCCCTACCACGAAAGATACGAGGACTTAAAGCATGAAAATGAATACAACACTTCTGTACTTACTATGCAGGATTTCCTTTTCATCAGAATCAATATACTGATTCGTATGATCGATTTACATATCACGGGCTAATGAGATGAAAGGGAACTCAAAACCTGGGATGTAAGTCCCAACTACTTCAAGAAACAAAAGGTCCATAAAGAAAAGGGGACTAGAGTACATTGTCATGGAGGAGTTGCCGGTTAAAACTCTAGCATTGCCATACTCTAAACTCAAATTGAGACAGCAAGCGTCCCAAAAGATGGGAAGTCAAGTTTCTTAAAGGCCCAGGGCCTTCTTGCACGATGTCTTCATCCAAGCAACGGTGTCTCGATTTATCATACCCCAGAATAACTGCATATGGTTTGAGAAATTAAAATGTGTATAAGCAAACAAGCCTGTGTCGCTAATGCAGCATGCTTCATCTGAAACATCTGACACCAAAGATGATGCAATACTTTCTTTAATAGGCACTGTGCATGTGGATTGCTGGTTGGCTTACCTAGAGTCTCCGCTCAAAAAATGCTCTAGCATAACGTGTACCGCATCACAACGAATTTTCCTGGAAGGTCTTCCAGTATGTCTAAATTATGGTCCTATGTGAAATGGAGGTTGATTCGGTATCTCTCTTCCCCCTCCAGAGGATGATCTGCTCGTCCTTAAATAATATAGGAACGCAAGGTACCAAATCCTGCATGGGTGTAAAATAGACATAATTTGATCTAAGCTCTAAACAGATAAATACAGATCAAGATGATAGTAAAAGAGTTAACATCCCAAGCAGAAAAGGAAGAAAAAATTGACAAAATTTAGAGCGCATACTCTAAGTTTCACACCAATCAGTTTGCAGTCGCTTGTACCACGTGTTTGCAGTCTAACCTCACAACCTCTTCAGTCTTGAATGCTTCCCTCACTTTCTCCACCACATTGACATACACGCCATTCCTTGCTGATATACAATGAATAGTTTATTATGTCATATTAAGGTCGATTATGGCAGGTAAGAAACAAGTAGACCTTAGCAAAAGGCTAAGCCATGGGAAACGAGTTTACTCACTAAGTTTCGTTAAAGGGGGAGAGTTCAATCCTCTGTTTCTCATTTCTTTTGTTTCCTCAAATGTCAACCCTTCTGCAACATTCTTCACAAGCTTCGGGTATATTGGTGCATAAGGCTTCCACAACATGAGGGGTATAACTGGTCTTTGCTTCAGATCATAATTTCGACCTCGATACAAGAGGAGGATATTGATATTGCGGTAAATTATCTTCCTGCCAGATTTGTCCTTTGAGAAAACTGGTAACCCGTCAAATAAGAGACCATGAAAAAGTGAAAGGGTCTATCGTATTCTCATCAGTTCATTCAGTTAATACCTCAAGGTGAAAGCAAACACTGTCCATGTCAAGTGTCGGCACTCCCAGGCACTTAATCCTAACTGCTTTGGCTCTCTTCCAATGATTGTGGATATCATCCAACATGTTGTGAGTAACTCCTCCTTTGCCTGCACGAAAATAATGACATCAATCAAAGTATGGCCAGAGGTGACACAAAATTCTACAAAGTGCGAAAAGGAGATAATAACAAAGTGTGGCAACATCTCTCATTGACTTTCTCGACAAATCTTCCATGTTCTGCCCACATACCAAAATCAGGTATCTCAAACTAAGTCTCTATTTTCAATTCTACCGAAGAACATAGCTTGCACCCAAATCACACCAAGTTAGAATGTCAACCTGGTGCTGACTTCACCACACGTGGAGGATTCGCAAAATTCCTCATCTCGCCCAAATGCATTCATATCATTACCAGGATATTCACAAGCAGCGTTGGTACAGGTCTCAAGTGCAGCAACTATACTAATGAGTAGCCAAGCCAATCAAGAGAAATCAAAACTTACAAGAAAAAGAAATCCAAAAACAGGTTAATTTCACTCATCAACACAGAAATTTTCACAAAAATTCTACCATTTACACTAGGCAGAAGGAACCGTACCGTTAGGTGTGGTTCCAACCTAACGGTACGGTTCCTAGCAGTCGCTTGGATCTAAGGGATCATCAGAATTATAACTGCAGAGAAAGGACGAAAAACACCACTTACCCAGATTAATCTGGCGATTGCAATTGCTGTGCCGATACCGCTCCACAAGCTCCGCCACTTCCTCCTCCGAAAGCGGGGCTCCCAGGACCCGCTCCCTCTCCCCCGCCGCCCTCTCCGGGTCCTGCGTCACTCGGGCCGGCGCGGAAGTCCCCGTCCAGGTCCTGTCGATCCGGCCGGGCCCGAACGGAGAGAACCGCGGCGGCTCGCGGAACCCAATGGGCTCGACGGCCGTTCTCGTCTCCGAGTACGAGTACCTGAAGTCGAAGGGGAGGTCCGGCCCGGCCGGGCGTTCCGGGTCGCCGCCCGGGCTTGATCCCGGGGGCTCCTTCCGGGCCTTGCTTCTCCGGGGTCTTGGGGTTCTGGCGGGGGGCTTAGGAGAGAACGGAGGGTCGTCGGCGGCGTCGGAGAGAGGCCGCCGGAGGAGGAGAAGGAGGAGGGCGCGCGAGCTCCCGGGGCGGAAAGGTAGGGTTTTGAGAGCGACCCGGCGGAGGAGAGGGAGGGTCGCCATGGAAGGAGATGGTCCGAAGATCTCTCCTTCAGTCACTGCACGAGAGATGATCAAAGCCTGCTTAAAGTTCGTAACTTTACGCTTAATCTAAATCAAGTTTTTTTGTACCTTTTAGTTGGTAATGAAATCCTTCCGACGAACGGATCCGGCTAAATTCAATCGACGTGCCCGTCAAACGACGTCATAGTGTGATGGGATAAAATTTTCCCAAAGTGCACGTCCATGTGAATGTCTACTAAGTTTTATTCACATCATACTTTTTTTTTTTTTTTTTGTAACCCGAGAGCTGCTGCGTAGCCGACGGCGTAAACCTAAGCAACTCGAGGGGACCCACCTCCCTCGGATCACGGGTGAGTTACACAAGCGACCACAGGATTGGAACTCACTCTCTTTTGAAAGAGGGATTGAGTGCAAACCACGCGACCATCAATAGGGCGAGTTCACATCATACTTTTATATTATATACACTGGCTAAAAAATTTCACACAGTCTCGTGTGGTTATCAACTTGTGTTATTTGCCTTGTCATACTTTTGCATGGTATGATAGATATATGGGGTGAATTTTGTCTAATTTGGTGTCAAATAGACTTGATTAGAGAATTCGTAAATGATTTGATAAGATTAATATAATTAAAAAAATACAGTTGACTGGGCCATCCCTAACGAGCCCCACTCTAAGTCCATCAAGCCAAAAATGCAAGTTGATTGGACTAGAGGTATATGGTGTGGTATCCTTGCAGAATACGAGATTTAGCATTCTTTAGGAGGTTGAATTGATGAACTTTAATGGATGATTAGGGCTACTAAGGGAAAGGACTTGGCGGCGAGGCTTCTCAAGGTATCTTTCCTAGTGACTATATATTGCACTTTGATGGTTAGCAAGAACAAACATTTTCAAAACAAGTCAACTAATATCAACTTTATTTCGGTTAATGTGCGTAAAATTGTAAGAGGTAGAATGACGAACTTTAGACCTTCTTAGGCAAATGTTGTATTAGCTACTATGTGAAGGTTTTCCGTCTCCATTTTCTCGCATTATTAGTTTAGTTTTGTAATAATGGCGTGCTCAAAAGCTTCCATACTTGTTTTACCAAAATTTCTCTTCTGACAAAATATATGTTACCAAAAGTCGTTGTTTTGACTTTTGATTGAAGGAGAGAAGTTCTACATCGACTTTGGATAGGAAATATCACACGTAATATGAAAATCAACAAATTTAATTCAAAGGGGACTGAACAATCATATACTGTGTTGGACATTAATTGATGACAAGGCCAAGAAAATATTGATTCTGTGACAAAACCAAACATAAACAAACAATACCATAATTTAATCGATAACAAATCTTGCAAACGTAGAAATGCTACATTAGAATTTAATCAACGATACAACATCCAGGATAAAGAAACACATCAAAATTTAATCTATGACGTGGTAGAAACACGTTGGAATTTAATCAATAATGCGAGTCTGTAAAATAAAGTTACACTATAGGAAAGTAAAGACAACTAGAAGGTAGTAAATTTGTTTAATCTATGTGGAGAGTCTTTAGTAGACAGGCGATGGTATTATAATGTTAGTGTCATAATTCCACTTGAGTAGTTTCCAACAATTGCATCCATGTTCTTCCATCTCGGGAAGTTTTGTGTCAATGTTTTCTTGAGGCCACGATCTTGTTCTCGAACAGTTGCTCCTTTACAAACAAGGGCTAGTTGTTCCACCATCTCAGTTGCTCTGTTCTCTAGTGGCTTTCAACTTATAATTGTATCTTGATGCTCCTCATGCATTCAACTTTCCTCCAATACCCTCATGGTTTATCAATGTTGTTAGTCAACATCCTCATCGATCATCGTTGACCGCACATCACCATAATTGACAACCGATTGGTGACAATCATTGTATTCACCAAAATTGATACTTATTTTAGTTGTCAACAATGGGTCATGTGCTTAACAATATTTGATGCTTTAATCACGTGTTTCCTCATGTCAATAACCTGATCATTTTTTGGTGCAAATTTACATATTAAACAACAACAAAAAACATTATAGCGTTTTAATGTTTAAATTACTTTTAAGTCAACCAATCTCAAATTGGAATGACTTTTGCGTTCTACTCCTTGATGCTTTAAAATCTTAGATCTTGTGCATTTCGACTTTATCATGGATTGTTTCTTTTAATAGTGATCCGTATTAAGTACCAATCAATTTGACTGAAGAAGGTGCTTTTTCTTTGCTGAATGCCCGAGTGATAATTGGTGCAGAAGAAATTACAACTATAGATCAATAAAATAGAGCCAAGAAGCATATCATAGCCAGCTTCTAGTGTGTGTGTGTGTCTATATATATATATACCCCTCACAATGGGGAGCCGAAATCAAGTCCCTTTCTTCTGTGTTGAGAGAGCGAGGTGCTACAGTAAAAATGCTATAGTGCTGAACAATATAAAGTGAACAATACTTGATGAACAGTACTGAGTGAACAGTGTATATTTGTCGTGCTATAGTGTATTGCATTTTTGCCGCTGTAACAGTGTTGGCATGTGATATCCTGTATTAATTTTAGGCCAGATTAATCCTGTAGCAGTCCTCTTCATTAGTGTTTCCACTGTGATGTGATTATGAGGATCCATCTTGATTGTCCAGAGTGGAGAGGAATAATGTCCTCGTCAAGCAAAGTTAGTTGATTTTCATTGAGCTAAGTGACGCAAGCAACGTGAAAAGAGGTGGGCATAGGCACATATATATGGCTTCCTCACTTAAGCTTGCAATCATCTTTGTTTCGCTTCTCTTATTCGTGCAGAAGGCTTTCCAGACATGACCGAAAATATGCAACGGGAACATCGTTAAAGAGTTCGCGGACTTTCATTACTTGAGGGATCTGGTGATGATGGAGTTGTCTACCAAGACATCCCGTTCGGGTTTTGATCTTTACGTCAATGAAGGCGCGTCGTGGTTGTTAACGCCTTGCTACGGTCATGCAGCTTGTCATGGAGCTCTTATAGATTCGGATTGCGTTATGTGACTGGTCGTGGCAAAGAACATGATTCTCAAAGAATGTCGGGTAGCTCTCGGAGCTCGAGTGCAGCTTCAAGGCTGTAGAATCAGACATGAAGTGTATCCATTCACCGAAAATTGGATCTCCATGTCTGATAGAGCAAAGTGTTTCCACATGTTTTTGCTCACGATAAGTTCCTTTGCTCATTTCGTAAACAAAAATGTCCAATAATCATTTGTAAGAATTGAACAAGAACATTGGGATGAAATCGAGTGATTAGAGTCTGGAATTGCGCTAAGTGCATTGTCTAAAGTTTTATTATTATGCCAATGATATACTTAGGTTTTCTCCGATGTGTTAAATTGACCCCAGCAATTTATTATTGTAATAACTTGTACGAATTACAATGAAAGGAAAAATGAAAATGTGGGGGCCATTTGCTAAATCTCCTATTATTGTAGAAGAGGTCATGAATAATAATGTATCCTAAGTCATTTTGAGCAATTGGACCGGGAAAAGTATGGGCCCAATTTATTGCAAGAGATTAATCTAATACTTAGTCGACACTATTGCAATAAATTTTTAGACATTTCGAATGTAAGCTAAGTTGTACATCAACATCAAAAAATCTCATTTTGATCCTTTTCCATGTTATTCGGCCACCACGTTATGATATGCTTTCGTTTCCGTTTCTCAATTTGCAAATATCCTTATATATTTATAGTTGGATGAGGATATTTATTTAGTACCCCAAATTGTAAAATGCCTAATTGCTAACTTTTTTTTAATTACGTTGGATACAGTTTTGGTACAACAAGATGAAAGTCAGCAGTATCTATCAACTAGTTAATTACTGAAAAAAGCAACACATATGTCCCTCAATGAGCAGCAATATCGTTTCTTGATGAAATAACTATATATATATATATTAATTATGAAATGACGTCATTACAGTTGGTTTTACATGGAATGAAATCTCAATTATCTATAAAAAAAAAAAAGGTGACAATTTCATATAAGAGGGACATGCAGTCCCTTAGTGCCGAACGCCATGTCTTCCTCCAATTTTAAGCAAGTTCATATACACAAGCATTTTAATTTTGGCGTTAGCTTTCCCGTAAAAAATATTTTTTATTTTTAAAAAATTGAAAAAGAAAACTGTATACCCAAAACTCAATAACTATTCAGTTCCAAAATAGGATTTTTCTTCATTTGTAAAAGCAAATCAGATATCTATGAATATAATCTAAGAATAGAAATCAAATCATCGAGAGACCAAGTTATGGTAATCGCTTGAATTAGTC
Organism: Eucalyptus globulus; assembly: GCA_014182545.1. Taxonomy (NCBI): domain Eukaryota; kingdom Viridiplantae; phylum Streptophyta; class Magnoliopsida; order Myrtales; family Myrtaceae; genus Eucalyptus; species Eucalyptus globulus. Next base: position 15,664,831 of record CM024724.1, on the reverse strand, counting down.
AGTTAACCATCAAATAGAAAAAAAAAAAAATCAGCATTATGAATTTAAATTTTTAGAATATATATAATATATATTATTATATATGTGGACCTTACTTTTTCGTGCGCGAGACAATATTTATATTTTCCCACAATATTATAGCGGGTGGTCTTTCCTCGCCGCTTTCTCAAGTGTGTCCAGTCGCTCCCTTGTCTGATTCTTCTCCGTTTGGAAAGCCAAAAATGATTGGGGGAGTGAAGGAAAAAGCAGCAAGAAAGTGTAGGGAAAAAAAGGCCGAGAAAATCCCCTTAGAAAAATCACTCCGCCCCTCCTTTCAGTTTCAGCTCTCAATTGGTCAGTCTGGTCTGGTCTCCTAGGGCAAAAACCCCGGTTGAAGTGAGAAAAAAAAAGCAATGAGCATTCCTCTGCCCGCAAGGCACTCAGATTCTATAACTCAAGCTCAATCTCTCGTGGAAGGATTTGGTGCTGTCCTAGTATCAGAATATAAACCAGTTTCCAAAGTTGATTATTTGCAGGTCAGTAGTTTCCATTCGGTAGTGCACATGATGTCGTAATAATTCCTCTTTTTGGTTTGCTCCTTCCTTTTCCAAATCTATTTTGCTATGTGAATTATTATATCATAGCAGCAGATGCTCTTTTGGGTAAGTGGCCTGTCTCCTGTAACATGCTAATGATTTTTTCGCATCTGATCCTGCTCTTTTTATTTTTGTGATCCTTTTCTTTTATTGATTCTATAGCACGGCAAGATTTTGATTTTTTTCTTTTCTTTTTTTCTTGGAGATTGTTGCGTCATGGGAAAATTTAGCTTCCTGGAGAGAAGGTTGAAATTTGAAATTGGGCTGATATAAGCTGAGAGCCCAAGCTTGTCCTTTCTAGATTTATTACTAAATGAGAAGTGGACATTGAATATCTCAATTGCGAAATTCCTTGTTTTTTCTGTGCAATTATTCAGCTTTTGTTGAGAGATTTTGTGATAGTGAGTGAGGTGCCATGTTGGGTCAGTAGTGTTGTGAAAAATCATTGGAAGAACGAAATGACTGAGAAATTTGTATTATATTTTGAATTATTGTTTCCTGATGTGAAAAACATTGCTAGTATCACTCCCAGTTAGAGTGTATTTTTTTTATTTTTTTTAACAATTCCGATTTAAAATTGTATGAAGAAAAAGGGGATGTGACTTAACCGAAGACAACCTTGTCCCAAGTAAGATCAGGAACATTGCCCTAAAGGCTTCAACTGAGAGGTCCAAAATGACCTTAAAAAGTATGTTAATTCAAGTGACATTTGCCAAATGCACGCAGACTTAAAACCCAACTTTAGAATAGAGTTAAAGATTACACTATTTTTGGAGCATTCAAGTTCATAGAGGCATGTGCTTTGCCATGTAGATAAAGTTTTGGTTTGGTTCATGAGGAATCGTCAGCTTCTCTAAATTGGTTGATGAGAAATTTTTCACATTTCACAGGCTAGAATTATGTCACGTGGAATCAAGATCAAGACATATAATTGTTCTTCCTCACCTCTGGATCTCCTTCTTTTTGAAGGTTAAACAATATTATATTAATAAAGCTACTGAAGGTTGCCGTCCCTATTCAAAATGACTTCAGAAGGGGAGTCTCCCATAATTCAAATAAGTGGGAACTAGCGATCATTTCTATATTCCAATAAGCTACAAGTACGATACGATATTGAACTTTCCCACCATCCCAAATGTGAAGAGCATATGACTGGATATCTCTAAAAGAGTCGTAGTAGGATTCTTCTTGGTATACTTTCTTGCTTCTTTCTTTCCAATTGAGCCAAATAGCCAGGAGAGAAATTATCTTGATTATTTCTTCTTTCTTGAGCAATCCCAGGCCCAAAGTTACATTTGTACTGTTTATCTTGCACCCTTCTTCCTCTGTATCTCTTCACTTATTATATTGTTGCACTGTTCATATATTTCATTCTTTCTTTCTCTCTCCATCTTGGTTTCCTTCTTTTCTTGGCCAACTTTTTCCTCTGCAATTTCCTTTTGAGATATGTCTCAATAGCACGGTGAGGATTTTTTGTTTGATTTGCATATAAGATTTTTTTTAGTTCAAAACGTGTAGATCATACCTGCACTATCTTAAATGTATGGTATGTTTGGCACCCTGTCCGCTCCATTTTGTACTTTTGTGGCCTGGAAGTCAAAGCACCATTTGTGACGGACAGAATCTTAGGGGGCCACTGGAGGTCATCAGGTTTGTTGGGAAATGGTGTTAGTTCCATGTAAAGCAGTCTTAGTCTCGGAGGATATAACAAATTGTTAAACAAAAAATACATGGAGACATCAATAAATATATTTATTTATCTCGCTATATGTATATACATGCCTATTACTTAAAACAACTCCTTAAATGTTTTGAATTTACTATGCTTTGAGGAGTAGTTTTTAAAATTAGAAGAAAATTAAGTTTATGCTTTTTTCCATTGTTTCAGAAACATAATTTGAGAATATCTTCAATTAGCCTATTGGAACTTTTGAGGCACAGTCTATAGAGATCAAATCCAGTTTCCTAGCTTCAAAAGAAGCATGTGGTTGCTAAAATTTGTTGGGAGTTAACTAGGAAGTGTTTTGAGTACCCTGCATAGCGTCATCCAAGCTTCAGGAGTCGTGTAGGTTGGAGCATGGGTTCTCGGTCACTTCTCCCTACTTTTATTGATCGCAAGGGCCAAGCTACTATGCCCTTGGTTGCTTGTTTCTGACATAGAATTATTCACATGATAAAGGTTCTATTTCTAAACATGAGTCTCTCAATGTGGTGTTTGCTATATTCTGCGACGAATCACCTAGGTGAACCCTTGCTAGGCCTTGCTTGGGTGAGGGCTCCACTCGACGAGGCTCGCTCTCGCCTGGTTTGGCCCTAAGTAGCACTAATACGAGATATGCAGTCACGGCCCTTTTTTTTTTTTTGTATTTTTTTTTATAAATGTTTTAAATGAATTTAGTTTTAAATTTAATTTAATTAATTTTTATATTAATTTTTTACCAAGTTAGCCCCAAAACGACATTGGTTTTGCATTGTTTAGCCAGCGTCGTCGTGCAAAACGACACCGTTTTGCAATTACTTCACCGGAAATTCCGCACGTCAGCATTTTGGCCAGATTAGCACTTAAGTTATACATTTTGCTCTGATTTTGATACTTAAGTGTCACTTTCGTAACTTTTGGTACTTAAGTGTCCCTTTGTGTAAACTTTTGGCACTTGAAGTGATCTTTTGCCAATAAAAGGGGAGGAGGAAGTGAATATTTGTAGAGGTGTGAGATAAGAGAGATCAAGTGAGGAAAATGTTTTCCACTTTTCAAAAGTGGAAAACATTTTCCCCTAATTTAGAAGATTTTTTTTTTCTTTTCATGAAAAACATTTTCTCCAAATAATTCATTTTTCGTGAAACGAATGCCGGAAAATTTAGAAAACGTTTTCTCGGAAATTATTTTCCCGAAACGAGCGGAGCTTAAAAACCTCCGCCTCCGCCCGCCTTGCCTCTTGCCTTCAGCCCTCCATTGTGACATTGCAGTCACGGTCCTCTGGGTCACCTTGGACTCAGTTATGCTCTAGCCCTCCGTTGCTCACGGCCTCGCCTCAGCTCCTCGCCCTTGCCCTCGCCTCCACCCTCGATTCTCTCACTTCGCACTTGCATACTTGTCCCATAAACCCACCATGCCTCTTGCAATTCCGGACTCGTGTGTCGAAGTGTGCCGGGAAAGTTGATCCGACACAATACGAGGCTATGGAGAGTGCCCGTGCTTCATAGGATGTAAGGGATCCATTAAGGGAAGATCCCTCTATGCCTTCTTTCTAGCCTCATGAGATTGTGAGTGAGATGCAAAGGATAAACTGATCACATATCGTAATCCTTGAATGAAATCGAGCCAACTGAGCTAACCTTCTTGATCTCTCTTTCTTGTTTTTGTCCCCAAGTTCCTGATATATGGCCTCTTCCGAAAAGAATTACCACGTGTTCGTGAGTTTTAAAGGCACATATGTCCGCAATAACTTCCCCCATGATCTCTATGCAGCTCTGAATTAGAAAGGGATATACACTTTTGTGGATAGTGAGGAGCTCAGGAAAGGAGAGCAAATATCACCGGCGCTATGAGGGCGATTGAGGAATCATGCGTCACGATCACCATTTTCTCCAAGGACTACGCTTCCTCACGATGGTGTTTGGAAGAGTTGGCGAAGATCATGGAGTGCAAGGCACAAAAGGAGCTTATTGTGTTGTCGGTGTTTTACAAAGTGGAACCAAGAGAAGTGAGACAGGCGATAAAAGGTTATGGGAGAGCTATGGCTAAGCATGAGTCCGATTCTGAGAAGAATATGAAGGCAATGGAGACATGGAAGAAGGCTCTCTTTGATGCCGGTAGCTTGTCCGATTGGGTTTGCAATGATGAGTAAGTAAGTAATTGATTTGATGCACTGCTCTGCCATTGTTAGCTGGTGATTATTTGTCATATGTCAAATTGTATGTAGGGAACCTACAGTTGAAAAACTGATAGATATTGTTAAATTGGTCTTTTTAATTGAACATACAAAGCGAAGATATGCTAGACAGTAGACACAGTAGTCAAATATCAAATCTTCAAGCTAGCAGATTGTTTGAAGTCGATTCTTGCTGTTTGGATAATGAGAAATTTTTGTTTTAGATAAATCGTGCATTTCATAGTATTCGAGTCATTTTTTCTTCAGGCACAGGTTCACCCTAATGGAGGTGCGGACCTTTGGAGTGCCATAACTTGGCAGAAATGGACACTTAAGTGCCATAACTTTTGAAATGTACACTTCAGTGCGAAAATCGGAGCAAAGTGGATAACTTGAGTGCTAATTCGGCCAAAATCCGACCAAATTGCATACGTGGCATTTTTCCGGCGAAACGAGTGCAAAACGACGCCGTTTTGCACGCTAATGTGGCCAAATAATGCAAAAAGGGCGTCGTTTTGGGCTGACGTGGTAAAAAAAAAATATATATAAAAATTAATTAAATTAAATTTAAAATTAAATTTAGATAAAATACGAAAAAAATTAAATTTAGTTAAAATATTAAAAAAAAATAATTTTAAAATTACATTTATTTAAAATATTAAAAAATTATAATTTTAAAATTAAATTTAGTTAAAATATTAAAAAATTATAATTTTAATTTACTTAAAATATGAAAAAATAATTTTAAAATTTTTAAAAAAGGAGGCTGAGCCCTCAACCACAACCCCTTTTTTTAATTTTTTTAATTTTAAAATTATTAATTTTTAACATTGTAACTTAATTTAATTTTAAAATTATTCTTTTTTCATATTTTAACTAAATTTAATTTAATTATTTTTTATATTATTTTACCACATCAGCCACAAATAATGCCATTTTTGCATTATTTGGCCATGTCGCATGCAAAACGACGCTATTTTGCAATTGTTTCGCGGAAAAATGCCACGTCAACGCTTTGGTTAGATTTTGACCGAAGTGGCACTTAATGTGGCATCCCGAAATTCAAAGTCAAGTTATAAGGTGTGTTAAAGCCTCTAATTAGGTAATGAAATTACCTATGGTTTTTAATGCTTTAGCCATTAGTCTTTTTAAGATTAGGTGATTTGTGCTTGTGTTTATGAGATTTTAAATTAGATAGATTAATGATGATAATCTATGCTTGGCCATGCACTTTATAGACTAAATTTCTATAAATAAAATGTCATAAGACTTTGGCAATGTGGAATTTAAAATTTAAAATTTATAGAAGAAAGTATAAAAAAAGGGGGAAAATTTAATTTTTAATTAGGTTGGGCCTTAGGCCCATTGGCCAAAGCCTTGATGGGCCAAGCTAGTCGGCCCAATTAGGCCCATGAAAGGGGCTGTCGACCAGCCCAAGAGGAGGCCCAAGAGTGGCCGGCCCAAGCCCAAAAGCCCATTAAGACAAGTGGCAAGAGATCTTCATGCATTGGCTTAGAGAGGGATGGCATGCATTGGTCAATTGGAGTGGCAAACGATGATTACTAATGATTAGGAAATGGGGGGATAAAAGAGAAGGGAAGGAGAGAGAGTGGCCGGTTGCTTGTTCGGCCAAGAAAGGGAGAGAGAGAGAGAGAGATTTTGAGAGAGAGAGGGAGAGTGGCCGAGAGGGAGGAGAAGCTGAGAGGAGGAGTCGCCGTCCGTCCGTCGTGTGCCGCCGTGATCGCCGCCGTGTGCTGTCGTCCGTCCGGTCTAGAGGCAAGTTGGAGTCCTCTTGCTGCTCTTGCATGTGTGTGTGTTACATGTATGTCGAATTTTGGGTGATTAGGAGAGGAAAACCAAAGCTTGGATGACTTGTTTTTGAGTAAGGTTGCTGGTTTTGTTTGAATCCGCTCGAGTCAGAATGTTGTGAGAGCTTGCATGCATGTTTAGAGTTCTAGTTTGGCTTCGATCTCTTCATGAAAGTTGTAGCTAACATCTTAAAATACAACATAATAAAATTTGGTGTAAAATTATGGAGAGTTAAGGGGTTAAACTCTCATCCTACGGAGACCTCAGATCTGGAACGACTTCACTGTCCTTTTGATGGATTTGTGGTTGCATGTTGATTTGTGCTAAGAATATCTCTTCGATTTCTTCATGAAAGTTGTAGGGGACATCTTAAACTACAACATACTCAAATTTGAAGCAAAATGAACAGGTATAACCTAGTAAATCGACTAGATCATGAAGACGGTAATTCTGGAGATGTATTACAGGACACTCGAGACTTCATGGACCTAAATGACGACTATACTCTGGATATTTGACTTATATCTCTTCATGAAACGTGTAGAGAACATCTTGATGTAGAACATATCCAAATTTCAGAGGAAACGAAGAAGAATAGGTAGGTGAAAACTCAGTATTTCGGAGAAGCATGTACTGGACGATTCGGTGTTGGATCCAGAAGCTTCGTGTGACTGTAGAAAATAATCAAAAAAAGAATCTGACTTGGAAATCTTCATGAAAAATGTACTTTAATGTCTTGGCTATAACTTGGTAAAATTTCGTAATTTTTGGAGGTCGTATGGATTTTTTAATTGAATTTCTTCGGAGACTGTGCATTTTGATTTCATCCGAAAATTATATGCTGTTTTGTGTGAATTATGGATTTGTGTGGAATTCTATTTGGCCATGTATTTTGCATGAAATCATTATCTTATTGTCTTGATTATCACTTGCCTTAATTTTTATGATTTTTGAGAATTTTATAGATATTGAATTTAATATTTTTGAAAGGGGCACAAGCTGGAATTTAAATAAATGTAAAAAGGGCATGATAAATGGATTATTTTAATCGGCATAAATTCCATAAATTTTATTTCATAAATAATTGTACTATGTAGTATGTATGATAGGGTCTTGATGTATGCATGACAATGAATTGAGATACATGTGTGAATTCAATGCTGAATATGACTTGTTTGCCATCACATCATATGCCATACTAAATTAAGACCGAAATTGGTAAACATGGATAATGTTAAATGAGGAGATTGTTGTGGCGGATGATAATGCTCGGAATGTATAGAGATACATTGCCGGATGGCCCTGGGAGTTTCAGGATGCCCGGAAAGTTGGGGGTGCCGGAAGCCCTGGAGGTTTGTGCCCAGGGGGATGCCTTGCGATGCCAGTAGGGGTGCGGGATGCCCGTCTAGGGAGTGTAAATGCCGGAAGCCTCGTCGGAGGTCTTTGCCCGAGAGGATGCCTCGTGATGCCAGTTGGGATGCGAGATGCCCAGAATATGGGGGCCGGATGCCGTGGCCTTGAATGGCCGAATCTTTGGAGGTTTTCTCGCATGGGATGCGAGTGTAAAATATGAGATGAAATTGATGATCCGAGGAAGGGTGATGTGGTGATCAAATTGAAAGTTAAAAGTGGCAATTGAACCATGCATGATGATGATGATGTATGATATGACATGATGATGATCACCCATGGCATGATGATATGTATGATGATGATGTATGATATGATATGATGATGATCACCCATGGCATGATGATATGCATGATGATGATGATGATGATGTATGATATGATATGATGATGATCACCCATGGCATGATGATATGCATGATATGATGATGATATATGATATGGCATGATGACATGCATATATGTTGTGATATGATGATGTCATGATGATGATGATGACATGTGTGATATGATGATGCCATGTGTATGGTATGATGGTGTCATGTATATGATGAGGATGACATATGTGTGATATAATAATGTCATGATGACGATGATATGAGTATGACATGATGATACACATGTATGTGTTATGATTGTGGTGATGATGCATGATAGTATATGCATGCTCCAAGGTAAGTAACGCCTGCAATGCATGTATGATTTATATGATGCAATGAGTGGTTATTGGATTCCTTTACCGTCGAGTGGTTGTACTTTCACCCCTGGGACCAACATTTCAGATTAGCAGCATGTCGCTTCCTGCCGTTACGCGGGGTGTGTTTTACGGTCTACCATCCGATGTAGAGGTCGAGTGTGAGGAGTTTGGCTGTCCTTCTGTTCCTGGATTGATGTATATTCGAGTGCGCTGTTTAGTCATGTACGACGTAGGCCTAGCTGGGGGCTCGGTTGTCCAGGAGTTCATCTTCGTCCACGTTCGTCACGACGGTGTGATGCGAGGGATGTTGCCACCGCCACTGCCTGATGCACCGGATTGGGTGTGAGGCCCGTGCGTGACAAGTAGGAGCTGGATCTTTTTGGGAATAGTTTAGCCGACACTGATGATGGGGATTGTTGCACGTGTGTTGTAGCGGGTCGAGGGTTCTTTTTTTGGGGTTTTAGGCCGGACGTGGCTGAGTCTTGGCTTTTCATTTTTGATGTATCGACCTAGGAAATCCCATCTTGAAAATATATGTAAATAAAGTGTCGTGGCTCGTCTTTTAATCGTGATGATTAGTGGTGTGTATTTGTATCATGGTTGTTGGATGGGAGAGATGGCGATGTCCTATTTTGCTTCCGCTATGTGAGTCGCGCTGGGACCGTTTTCAAAAAAAAAAATGTGTGTCTACTAATTACGACGCTTCTTCTAAGAGATGAGATAAGGTGAATGTTTGGTGTGTGTGGCGACCTACGAAGGGTTCGGGGTGCCACAGACGCCCCCTTTTTGGTATCAGAGCGAATGGTTATAGGTGGAGTGATAAGGAGCCTCATTTGGAAATTGAGGAACATGATGACAATGCACACCATAGGATGTAAAACGAAATAATTGAATAACGGGTGATGAGAATTCACTCGTAGATCCCCAGTAGTTAATTTTGAGTTGCCCCTAGGTACCAGTAACATGTATATGTTACTTATGAAGTAGTAGTAGTTGCTTTGAATGGAGGCAGTGAGTCTCAGATTATTCCTAAGGCAATGCTTGGAAATTACAGTAAAGTCATGGTGCGAGCTGGAAGTGCTCATCCATCGAGGGCTGAAGCCTCTGCTGCAAGGGTTGAACCCCGAATGGAAGACATCCTGCAGGCATTAGCCAATATTGGAAATCTGATGGAAAGGCAGGCGTAGCAACAGCCCGGAGCAGAACGTCGTACTCAAGGACTGGTGGAGCAATTTCTGAAGTTGAAGCCACTTAAGTTCAATGGAATGGGAAGTCCTGAGGAGGCGGAGCAATGGATTGATGGGATGGAACGAATTTTCCGGCTGTTGGACTGCATTGAGGCTGAGAAATTAACTTTGACAGAGTACCAGTTAGAGGGAAATGCAAAGTTTTGGTGGAGAGCTTCGAAGGACATAATCTTTCCACCAGGTATTGATGTTAACTGGGAAGAGTTTGTGAGAGCTTTCAATAGGAAGCATTTTTCTGACTGTGCTAAGGATAAGAGAATTTCGGAATTTGTTCAGTTAGAACAAATGGGGTTGACAGTAGATCAATATGAGGCTAAGTTTTCTGAACTGTTTAGATATACTCCTAAACTGATTGAGGATCAGGAGGAAAAGGCTAAGAGATTTTTGAAAGGGTTGAGAAATGATATTAGGAAGCAGCTAGTGCCTTTGAACATAAGGGATTACCATGAGATTTATGAAAGGGCACAGTTAGTTGAGCAGGAACTGTTAAGAGAACGGTCGGAGTTTAAGAAACCGTTAAATTTTAATGATGTGAGAAAGGGTAAGAGGCCTTATTCTGGTCAAGGTCAGACTTGGAATGTGAAGAAGAAAGGTAATTTTGGAAATTTTGGGGGAGCAAGAGGTGGTTTGAATATAGGGAAAGCGCCCTATCAGCCTGGTGTTTGTCAAAAGTGTAATGGGCGACATGGCCCAGGACCTTGCATTAGACGACTGAAATGTTTTGGTTGTGGACAAGTGGGTCATCTTAGGAGAAGTTGCCCACAAGAAAGGTCGCAAGTGAGTGTTGGCTCGGTGCGACAAGGATATCAGAGTGCTGTTAGATTAAACCCACAAGGAAATCCTCAGAGGCCACCTGCACAAGGAAGGGTGTATGCGGTCACCCAAGAGGAAGCGGAAGCTTCCAAAAATGTTATCTCAGGTACGATCTTTATCAATGGTGAAAAGGCATATGCATTGTTTGATACGGGTGCAACACATTCATTTGTGTCTGAAAGATATAGACGTTTGAATAAGATAGAAGTTATGCCTCTTGAGACGCCTCTTTGTGTTTCCACGCCTTTAAAGGATATGGTATTGTCTACGCTGGTGTGTGGAAATTGTAAGATATCAATGGGAGGAAAAGATATGGAAATAGACTTGGTTGTAATGGCTATGTATGATTTTGATGTTATTATAGGAATGGACTGGCTTCGTAAGTATCGGGCTAGAATGGATTGTTATAGAAGAGTGGTCCAATTCGTTTTGCCTGATCAGTCTAGTTGTGAATTTTTAGGAGGTCAAACCCATCTACATGTAGCACTTATTTCGGCAGTAGAAGTTTGTGCGTTACTTGACAAAGGATGTCAAGGGTACCTAGCCATAGTTAGGAATTACGCAAGGGAGGAGCCTAAACTTGAGGAAGTTCGTGTAGTTAACGAATTTCAAGATGTATTCCCTGAGGAATTGCCTGGATTACCACCATAGCGGGAAGTTGAATTTGAAATTGAATTAGTGCCTGGAACAGGACCAATATCAAAAGCCCCATATAGGATGGCCTTAGTCGAATTGAAGGAGTTGAAAGTGCAACTGCAGGAGTTGCTTGACAAAGGATTCATTAGACCAAGTGCTTCACCTTGGGGTGCATCGGTCTTGTTTGTGAAAAAGAAAGATGGATTGATGTGCTTGTGCATTGACTATAGGCAGCTGAATCAGGTGACCATTAAGAATAAATATCCTTTGCCTAGAATTGATGACCTGTTTGACCAACTCCAGGGAAGTTCGGTCTTCTCTAAGATTGACTTAAGATCGGGATACCATCAGTTAAGAATTAAGAAGGAAGACATTCCTAAGACTGCGTTTAGGACTTGTTATGGACACTACGAGTTCCTTGCTATGCCATTTGGATTGACTAACGCGCCTGCTGCATTTATGGATCTAATGAATAGAATATTTCAGCCTTATTTAGACCAGTTTGTGATTGTTTTTATTGATGATATTCTGGTATATTCAAAAGGGCCTAAAGAGCACGAGCAACATTTGAGGATAGTTTTGCAGACCCTGAGAGAGCATAAGTTGTATGCTAAGTTTAGTAAGTGTGAGTTCTGGTTGGATCATATAATATTTTTAGGACATGTGGTGTCAGGAGAAGGAATTGCAGTAGACCCAACAAAAGTTGAAATGGTAGTAAATTGGCCAAGACCAACGACACCCACTGAAATATGAAGTTTCTTAGGACTGGCTGGTTATTAGAGGAGGTTCATTGAAGGGTTTTCACGACTGACAGGACCTTTAACTAAGTTGACCCGAAAGAATGTAAAATTTGAATGGAATGGGGAATGTGAAAGGAGTTTCCAGGAGCTCAAAAGGAAATTGACTTCAGCTCCAATCCTGACTATACCTATCGGACCTGATGGTTTCACAGTGTATATTGATGCATCTCACAAAGGACTGGGATGTGTTTTGATGCAGCATGGCAAGGTCGTAGCCTATGCATCTAGACAATTGAAACCCCATGAACTGAATTACCCGACGCATGATTTAGAACTAGCATCTATAGTGTTTGCCTTAAAATATGGAGACACTATTTGTATGGGGAGAAGTTTGAGATTTATACGGATCATAAGAGTTTGAAGTATCTGTTCTCACAAAAGAAATTGAACATGAGATAAAGGAGGTGGATGGAGTTGTTAAAGGATTATGATTGTGAGATAAAATATCATCCAGGGAAAGCGAATAAGGTAGCAGATGCTCTTAGTCGTAAGTCGGCCATTTCCATGGCAAGTTTAAGGATGTCAGAATGGGAATTGTTAAAGTCTGTAGCAGACTCAGAATTTAAATTGGAAATGGATTATCTTACTGGTATGCTTAGTGCATTAAGGATAGAACCAGAGATTATTCAGAAATTTAAAATCTTGCAAGAATCTGACCCGAAGATTTTGAAAGTAAAAGATACAGTATCTTTAGGAAAAAGACCGGAATTTCAAGTCTCTGATGATGGAATAGTAAGATGTCAAGGATGACTTTGTGTTCCCGACAATGAGGAATTAAGGAAGGAAATTTTGTCGGAGGCACACAAGAGTAATTATAGTATCCACCCAGGTAGTACAAAGATGTACAGGAATTTACATTAGCAATTTTGGTGGAATGGTATGAAGGCAGATACGGCTAAACACGTTTCTCAATGTTTGACGTGCCAACAAGTAAAAGCGGAGCATCGTAAACCCACAGGACTCTTGAGACCATTAGACATTTCATAATGGAAATGGGAGCATATAACGATGGACTTTGTGCAAGGATTGCCAAGGACATCAAGTGGTCGTGATTCTATTTGGGTTATAGTGGATCGTTTGACTAAATCAGCTCATTTCTTAGCGATTCACATGGACTACCCAATGGATAAGTATGCGGACATGTATGTAAGTCAAGTAGTACTCTTACATGGTGTTCTAGTGACCATTACTTCAGATCGGGATTCGAGGTTTACTTCGAACTTTTGGCGAAATCTTCAAATTGCATTAGGGACTAAGCTTCAGTTTAGTATTGCTTTTCATCCCTAGACAGATGGACAAACAGAAAGAGTAATTCAGATATTAGAGGATATGTTAAGGGTTTGTGAAATTAATTTCAAAGGAAATTGGGATGAAAGATTGCATTTGGTGGAGTTTGCCTATAATAATAGTTTTCAGAAAAGTATAGGCATGGCTCTCTATGAAGCCTTATATGGAAGGAGATGTAGGACTCCTGTCTGTTGGAGTGAAGTAGGCAAGAGGAAATTGACAGGACCTGAACTGGTGCAAGTTACCACTGAGGGTGTTGAAATCATTAGAGAAAGACTTAAAACAGCTCAGAGTAGACAGAAAGACTACGTAGATAGGCGTAGAAGGCCTTTGGAATTTAGTGTAGGAAACCATGTATTCCTTAAGGTATCTCCAATGAAAGAGATATCTCGATTCGGGATGAAGGGTAAGTTAAGCCCTAGATTGGTTGGACCTTTTGAAATACTCGAAAGGATAGGGGATGTAGCTTACCGTTTAGCGCTACCTCCTAAGTTAGGAAATCTGCATGATGTGTTTCATGTATCGATGTTGAGGAAGTACCAGCCAGATCCTGGTCACATACTCGATCATGAAGCCATCAAAGTGGATGAGAAAGTAAGGTACATTGAAGAACCTGTGCAGATATTGGATCGAAAGGAACAAATTCTTAGGACCAAGAAAATCCCATTGGTTAAGGTATTATGGCAACATCATGGTATGGAGGAAGCCACATGGGAAAGTGAGGATCAGATGAAGGAAAAGTACCCTTATTTGTTTCAAGAAGGCACGAGTGGTGCCTAATTTCGAGAACGAAATTCTCTAAGGAGGGGAGAATTGTGGCATCCCGAAATTCAAAGTCAAGTTATAAGGTGTGTTAAAGCCTCTAATTAGGTAATGAAATTACCTATGGTTTAATGCTTTAGCCATTAGTCTTTTTAAGATTAGGTGATTTGTGCTTGTGTTTATGAGATTTTAAATTAGATAGATTAATGATGATAATCTATGCTTGGCCATGCACTTTATAGACTAAATTTCTATAAATAAAATGTCATAAGACTTTGGCAATGTGGAATTTAAAATTTAAAATTTATAGAAGAAAGTATAAAAAAAGGGGAAAATTTAATTTTTAATTAGGTTGGGCCTTAGGCCCATTGGCCAAAGCCTTGATGGGCCAAGCTAGTCGGCCCAATTAGGCCCATGAAAGGGGGCTGTCGACCAGCCCAAGAGGAGGCCCAAGAGTGGCCGGCCCAAGCCCAAAAGCCCATTAAGACAAGTGGCAAGAGATCTTCATGCATTGGCTTAGAGAGGGATGGCATGCATTGGTCAATTGGAGTGGCAAACGATGATTACTAATGATTAGGAAATGGGGATAAAAAGAAGGGAAGGGAGAGAGAGTGGCCGGTTGCTTGTTCGGCCAAGAAAGGGAGAGAGAGAGAGAGAGATTTTGAGAGAGAGAGGGAGAGTGGCCGAGAGGGAGGAGAAGCTGAGAGGAGGAGTCGCCGTCCGTCCGTCGTGTGCCGCCGTGATCGCCGCCGTGTGCCGTTGTCTGTCCGGTCTAGAGGCAAGTTGGAGTCCTCTTGCTGCTCTTGCATGTGTGTGTGTTACATGTATGTCGAATTTTGGGTGATTAGGAGAGGAAAACCAAAGCTTGGATGACTTGTTTTTGAGTAAGGTTGCTGTTTTCGTTTGAATCCGCTCGAGTCAGAATGTTGTGAGTGCTTGCATGCATGTTTAGAGTTCGATTTTGGCTTCGATCTCTTCATGAAAGTTGTAGCTAACATCTTAAAATACAACATAATAAAATTTGGTGTAAAATGATGGAGATTTAAGGGGTTAAACTCTCATCCTACGGAGACCTCAGATCTGGAACGACTTCACTGTCCTTTTGATGGATTTGTGGTTGCATGTTGATTTGTGCTAAGAATATCTCTTCTATTTCTTCATGAAAGTTGTAGGGGACATCTTAAAATACAACATACTCAAATTTGAAACAAAATGAACAAGTATAACCTAGTAAATCGACTAGATCATGAAGACGGTAATTCTGGAGATGTATTACAGGACACTCGAGACTTCATGGACCTAAATGACGACTATACTCTGGATATTTGACTTAGATCTCTTCATGAAACTTGTAGAGAACATCTTGATGTAGAACATATCCAAATTTCAGAGGAAACGAAGAAGCATAGGTAGGTGAAAACTCAGTATTTCGGAGAAGCATGTACTGGACGATTCGGTGTTGGATCCAGAAGCTTCGTGTTACTGTAAAAAATAATCAAAAAAAGAATCTGACTTGGAAGTCTTCATAAAAAATGTACTTTAATGTCTTGGCTATAACTTGGTAAAATTTCGTAATTTTTGGAGGTCGTACGTATATTTTAATCGAATTTCTTCGGAGACTGTACATTTTGATTTCATCCGAAAATTATATGCTGTTTTGTGTGAATTATGGATTTGTGTGGAATTCTATTTGGCCATGTATTTTGCATGAAATCATTATCCTATTGTCTTGATTATCACTTGCCTTAATTTTTATGATTTTTGAGAATTTTATAGATATTGAATTTAATATTTTTGAAAGTGGCACAAGCTGGAATTTAAATAATTGTAAAAAGGGCATGATAAATGGATTATTTTAATCGGCATAAATTCCATAAATTTTATTTCATAAATAATTATACTATGTAGCATGTATGATAGGGTCTTGATGTATGCATGACAATGAATTGAGATACATGTGTGAATTCAATGCTGAATATGACTTGTTTGCCATCACATCATATGCCATACTAAATTAAGACCGAAATTGGTAAACATGGATAATGTTAAATGAGGAGATTGTTGTGGCGGATGATAATGCCCGGAATGTATAGAGATACGTGCCGGATGGCCAGGAGTTTCAGGATGCCCGGAAAGTTGGGGGTGCCGAAAGCCACGGAGGTTTGTGCCCAGGGGGATGCCTCGCGATGCCAGTAGGGGTGCGGGATGCCCGGCCAGGGAGTGTAAATGCCGGAAGCCTCGTCGGAGGTCTTTTCCCGAGAGGATGCCTCGTGATGCCAGTTGGGATGTGAGATGCCCGGTGGCCTTGAATGGCTGAATGCCAGAGGTTTTTGTCGCATGGGATGCGAGTGTAAAATATGAGATGAAATTGATGATCCGAGGAAGGGTGATGTGGTGATCAAATTGAAAGTTAAAAGTGGAAATTGAACCATGCATGATGATGATGATGTATGATATGACATGGTGATGATCTCCCATGGCATGATGATATGCATGATGATGATGATGTATGATATGATATGATGATGATCACCCATGGCATGATGATATGCATGATGATGATGATGTATGATGTGATATGATGATGATCACCCATGGCATGATGATATGCATGATATGATGATGATATATGATATGGCATGATGACATGCATATATGTTGTGAGATGATGATGTCATGATGATGATGACATGTGTATAATATGATGATGATGACATGTGTGATATGATGATGTCATGATGATGATGACATGTGTGATATGATGATGCCATGATGATGATGACATGTGTATGGTATGATGGTGTCATGTATATGATGAGGATGACATATGTGTGATATAATAATGTCATGATGACGATGGTATGAGTATGACATGATGATACACATGTATGTGTTATGATTGTGGTGATGATGCATGATAGTATATGCATGGCTCCAAGGTAAGTAACGCCTGCAATGCATGTATGACTTGTATGATGTAATGAGTGGTTATTGGATTCCTTTACCTGCTGAGTGGTTGTACTCACCCCTTTTGGGGACCAACATTTCAGATTAGCAGCATGCCGCTTCCTGCCGTTACGCGGGGGGTGTTTTACGGTCTACCATCCGATGTGGAGGTCGAGTGCGAGGAGTTTGGTTGTCCTTCTGTTCCTGGATTGACGTATATTCGAGTGCGCTGTTTAGTCATGTACGACGTAGGCCTGGCTGGGGGCCCGGTTGTTCAGGAGTTCATCTCCGTCCACGTTCGTCACGACGGTGTGATGCG
The DNA here is from genome assembly GCA_014182545.1 of Eucalyptus globulus. Taxonomy (NCBI): domain Eukaryota; kingdom Viridiplantae; phylum Streptophyta; class Magnoliopsida; order Myrtales; family Myrtaceae; genus Eucalyptus; species Eucalyptus globulus. Next base: position 15,647,659 of record CM024724.1, on the reverse strand, counting down.
AGGGATGTTGCCACCGCAACCGCCTGATGCACCGGATTGGGTGTGAGGCCCGTGCGTGATGAGTAGGAGCTGGATCTTTTTGGGGATAGTTTAGCCGACACTAATGATGGGGATTGTTGCACGTGTGTTGTAGCGGGTCGAGGGTTCTTTTTTTGGGGTTTTAGGCCGGACGTGGCTGAGTCCTGGCTTTTCATTTTTGATATATCGACCTAGGAAATCCCATCTTGAAAATATATGTAAATCAAGTGTCGTGGCTCGTCTTTTAATCATGATGATTAGTGGTGTGTATTTGTATCATGGTTGTTGGATGGGAGAGATGGCGATGTCCTATTTTGCTTCCGCTATGTGAGTCGCGCTAGGACCGTTTTCAAAAAAAAAAAATGTGTGTCTACTAATTACGACGCTTCTTCTAAGAGATGAGATAATGTGAATGTTTGGTGCGTGTGGCGACCTACGAAGGGTTCAGGGTGCCACACTTAAGTGATTCATTTTTCTTCGAATGTGGCACTTAAGTGTACATTTCGAAAGTTATGACACTTAATTGTCCATTTGTGCCAAGTTATAGCACTTGTAGTGTTTTTATCCCCACCCTAATGTGTTACTTCTTTTCATCTTATTATTTGCTAATCTTATTATCTAATTTTCCTTATGACGCTAGAGATTGAATTCCTACCATGGCTTTGAAATGCTAAAACATGTTTCTCTTTCGATTGCTTATCAGAGATGAAGCAGAGGTCATACAAAGCATCGTGAAGGAATTACCAATTCGTCTAGAGTGAACACCCTTGCATGTTGCTGAGTATCCGGTTGGAATAGATTCCCGAGTTGAAGAACTAATATCATTGTCGCAAAAAGAGTCAGATGATGATGATATTCTCATGATCAGTATATGGGGACCTAGAGGCATAGGTAAGACGACGATTGCTAAAGCCATATATAATGCTATTGAAAGTCAGTTTCAGAGATCTATATTTTTGGAGCGAGTTAGAGAAACTTCAAACAAATGCAATGGTCTAGTTGAGTTGCAAAAAAGAATTCCTTCTCAAATCTTACCTCCTAAACATACAACGGTCTATAGTGTTGCTGAAGGAATTAGTTTGATAAAGGAAAGACTTTATTTGCAAGAAGGTTCTCATTGTTCTTGATGATCTTGACTATTTGTGTCAACTGGGAGCGTTAGCCGGAGGAGGCAATTGGTTTGGCAAAAGAAGTAGAATCTTTGTGACGACAAGGGATAAACATTTGGTTATTTCTTCTCATTGCATGAATCGCGTGTATCTAGTTAAAACTTTAGACGACAATGATGCACTAGCCCTTTTTGTTTGGCATGCCTTTCAAAACAGCAAAAAAATCTGAAATAAGAAAGGATCTCATAGATAGAGCAGTGCATTGCGCTAGTGGCCTTCCATTAGCCCTTGAAGTGTTGGGCTCATTCTTACGTGGAAGAAACGAACTAGCATGGGAAAGTGAGCTACGTAAACTCTCCAAGAGTCCTGGCAAAGATATCAATCAAGTTCTGAAGATAAGCTTCGATGGACTGGAGAATTACGAAAATGAGATTCTCCTCAACATTGCTTGTTTCTTTAAGGAAAAAAAATATAGAATACACAAAAAAAAGTTTTCGACAACTGTGGCTTTGAGACAACTATGGGAATGGAAACTCTCATTGATAGGTCCTTAATAGGTCCTTGATAAGAAAGGAGCATGGGTCCCTGCAAATGCATGATTTCGTCCAATCGATGGGTCAAAATATTGTTAATCAAGAATGTCTTGATGACTCGGGGAAATGCAGTAGATTTATGGCTTTTTGAAGATGTTCAAGATATTCTATGTGAAGACACGGTAAGAGTTGTTTATGTAAACATTGTTATATCTCATTCTTATGTTACTTTTATTTGGACAATATATATAAATCTCAATGAAAATTTTGTGTGAGAACTGAATTTTCTCTGTTATGGATAAGAAATGAATGCAGTAAAGGCCATAGTATTGGACTTGCCCACACCAAAAGTGAGAACTATGAATCCTAAAGAGATAACCATATGTCCAAATGCTTTTGGAAATGTGGAAATGTTGAGAATGCTCATTTTGATTGGAGTGCATATCTCATCACAAGGTCCAGTTTATCTGCCTAACAATATGAGATGGCTTGAATGGCCCAATGCCCCGTTTCTAGAGTTTGGTTGTGGTCCGAAGAAACTTGTTGGACTTGATATCCAAAAAAGTCACATCAGACAATTTGACAGTAAATTTAAGGTTAGCGCTAGTGGTAACTAGCATTTCCCTTTTTATAACTACAAATTTATTCAAAGCTTAATGATTGCATTTATATATTTTTTCCAGAATTTTAAATTGTTGAAGTACATCGATTTCAGTCAATGCATGTCCCTGGTTAGTGTTCTTGACCTTTCATCAATTCCAAATCTGGAGAGCTTGATTCTTGGAGTGCGAAAGCTTGGTGGAGGTTCACCAATCTGTCGCATGTCACAACAAGTTAAAATTTTTGTCACTAAAGTTTTGCTCTAACCTCAGTAAATTTCTTCACACACTCAAGGCAAAATCTCTTCTCGCCCTCCATCTCAGTGGTTGCTCTAAACTCGAAAAGTTCCCTGATATACCGGAAAAGATGGAACATCTAGAAGAGCTTAATCTAGGTGGGACGACTATTAGAGAGCTGCCTACATTAGTTGAAAATCTTGTCTCCATGAAGATAATAAATTTAAGAAAATGCAAAAGACTCCCAACGCTCCCATCAAGTGTCTATAAGTCACAAAATCTCGAGCATCTGTATCTTAGAGGCTGCTCCAATTTTGTCATGTTTCCAAAGAACTTGGAGGATTCAACCAATCCTAATGGCAATCTAGGATTCCGAAATTTATTCCAGCTAGATCTTTATGGCTGCAATCTCTCAGAAGTGGAGTTCCTTGAGAGTTCTTCCAGTTTTCCCAAATTGAGGCACCTAAATCTTTCCGAAAACAAGTTTACTCATCTGCCGCCATGCCTCAACAAATACCACGATAAGCGACAATTGTGGGTCCGTAAATGCAAATAGCTACAAAAGATTCCTCAGCTTCTGCCAAATGTGTTTCTCCTATAGGCAGGGGGTTGCAGATCTCTACAAGAATTCCCAAATTTGTCGAGTCTCTCCTCCAACGGCCTTGATGCTTATGTGTCATCATTCGTGAATTATTCCGCAAAAGGGCAAGTACGGCTAGTGTGTTATCGCACAAGGTTAGACTCTCTCTCTCTCTCTCTCTCTCTCTCTCTCTCTCTCTCTCTCTCTCTCTCTCTCTCTCTCTCTCTCTCTCTCTCATGCACTCAGTAACTTCGAATGCTTGATATGCGAACTATTTGTATGACAAGAGCTCCTGAAGATGGGACCTATTTACATTCACCTGATTGGGAGAGAGATGCCAGAATGGTTCCTCCACTGTAAAGACAGTTCTATATCTTTCATGGTTCCTGAGGACTTGATGTCACGCCCCGAACCCCAAGCACTCGCACACCTCTCGACGGTCGACTAAAAAAATGCGACATCCCAAGACGTGTCACCGATCCTTTTTTTTTTTTATCTTTTAATTAAGCACATGCGGAAGCAAAATAAACAAACACCCAGACGAAAATCAAACACAGGGATAGTAAAAACACATGCCAATGCTTTTTCAAAAACTACCATTTATATACATACCAAGTTAACCTAAGGGTTCATATTTACAAGTCGATATCCACAATGAAAGCCCTAGGCCACCTACACTCTGGACCCTTCCGCCTCGGGCTCTGGGTCCTCCACGACACCATCTGGGATGCCGATGTCTATAGGATGAGCTACCTCCCCATCCTTGGCTTCGACGATAGGCTCGTCAAAACCCTGCAAAGAATCCTCCTGAGCCCCGTTACGCTCGTTAATGTACTATGCTTTGAAGCGATGAGGTATCTAGTGACGGAGGCCCTCATCGACCCAAATAGTGGTCACAACCAACTCACGGGTCTAGGTGGTCTTGAGGAATGGGGAAAAGGTAGACTCATAGTTTATTTCCTTCGGAACCCCAAAGCGGACAGGACATCTCCATACTAAGGACCTGAAAAATATTTAACCACGATGAGGTGAGATAAACCTTAGCGAGTCAAAACCTTAAACCCTGATTATGACGCAAATTCACCTAGAGGCAGCCTAAACAGGCGTCAAAACCAACTTACCTCGCCTCAGCACATTCTTGCATATTGGTGCGTCATATATATCATATGAATACAACAAGCGTATTTAATAAATGGAACACATTATTTCACCTTACAAACAGTCACAAGGGTCCCGATTATAGGGTAAAATTGTTATGACACGTCCCATTCCGTGCCATACAATTTTGCCCCATAATCAGGCGTAGCTATCACAACAACTCAAGCATGTCCTAGTTATTACGACCCATTGGCCACGGCCAACTGAGCAGTCAGCAGACATCCGGCATAACCGAGCGTCGTCCCGCTCCGTCGGGCATGGCAACGTCTACGCTTAAACGGCATTCCACATAGGAGCATCGGTTCAGCCTCCACTGCGATCAGCATTCGTTGACATGGGGCATTCGAACTTAATCAGGCATCGCCTCCCCAACTCCCATTGGGTGATGGGTTCCGATAGTGACCACACACACATCCATACTTGGCCAAGAATACTTTACTTTGCATCCAAATACCTTGTACTTAAATAATGAACTTGGCTCATTTTCTTCGTTTTAAAATTTTCGGTAAAATAATCGTTCGTGGTCACGTATTTAAATCGAACCAATAAACACGGTACGCTCCCATTTCAAAATTTCACGATTTTATATAGTATATAAAATATTTTGACATAAAAAATCGACACCCAGTATTTTTCTATTTAAATACCATAAAATCAAATTTTGCAATAATAATCCATAACGACAACCAAGCACTCAATTGCACAAATAAGCAATTAATTTCACATATAAATTCAATCATGAGAATCGGCGTAAAATTCTGAAAGGCGGCCAACCCGTCATAATTTATGATAATTATAATTAATTAAATAAATCTAATTTAATTAACATAACCACGGTTAATTAAACTAACCATGGTTAACTAACTAACCCAAGTTAACTAACCTAACCTAGGGTAGACTAACCAAACTAATCTAACTAACTAACCATCCTAACTAACTAGTTACACTAACTAGGATTAACACTAATCCTAATTAACACTAAACTAACCCCTAAGTGCAATTAACATTATAATCCGAGATTAAGGTGTTAACTCATTGGAATTCAATGACGACGACGGTTCGATGGTGACCAAGACTCAAGGCTACCACATATCTAACGGAGGACCGACCAGGGTTGAAATCAACCTAGCAAGCTCATGGCTTGGTTGGTCATGATTCTGCTCGGTTCTGCTCGGAGACTGGTCGGGGCTGGCTACAGCGGTTGGCGTCTGGCAGGCTGTTGGTGAGGCAGTTGGACGGTGGGCTACGATGGGCGACGTTGTTGGACGAGCAAGACAGGCGAAGCTGGCAGTTCGGTGGCTAGACGGGTGAAGAGGCGGTGAGGCGGATGGCGGGCGGATTCGGTGGCCGGGCAAAGTGCGGCGGTCGGTGGCGGACAACAGGCGAACGACAGAACCGGCGGATGAATGGGGCTTAGTTGGACAACTAGTCGGTTCGTGTTGTAGCAAGGGAGTGGAAATGAAGAAGAAGGAATGAGGAAGAAGAAGTTGGACAAAGAGGGGTTCAACTAAGGGAGTTCACGCTAGGGTGAGCACGGTTCTGGTAGAACAGGGAACCGAACCGGACCCTCTGGTGCGGTTCTCCGGTTCCCGGTTCCAAAGAGACCGGTTCCGGTTCCAAAGAGACGATTCGGTTCCCGGTTCCCGGTTCCTATGGGAGGGAACCGAACCGGTCATATAATTTAAAAAATAAAAATAAAATCTAACTTCCCCCACAGATTTCCCCCTCTCGCGGATTCTTCCCCCCTTTCTTTTCTCTCTCTTTCTTTTCTGCCATTTTCCCTCCTCACGTCACTTCTTGCCCCCCAACTTTTTCTTTTTCTTCTCTCTCCCTCTCTTCTCTTTCCGGTTCCGGTTCCGAATCGCCTAGGGTTTCCTGGATTGCTCTCTCTCTCTCTCTCTCTCTCTCTCTCTCTCTCTCTCGTGTAGAATCCTCCGTTTCTTTCTCAATGAGCGCCTCCTCCCGGTGCCGTCTCCGATCTCCGCTTTCGGGACACGATCTGCGCGACGCCCGGTTCCGCGGCCACTCCGATTCGGAGCTTCGATCGAGCGCTCGTCGCCGTCGATTAGTTCCCGCTCTTCTTCTTCTGATCTCTTTCTTGTTTTTTGTGGCTTGAGAGAGAGAGAGAGAGAGAGAGAGAGAGAGAGAGAGAGAGAGAGAGAGAGAGAGAGAGAGAGAGAGAGAGAGAGGGAAGGGAGAAATGGTGAGGGGGAAGACGCAGATGAAGAGGATAGAGAACGACACGAGCAGGCGGGTGACGTTCTTGAAACGCAGGAACGGGTTGCTGAAGAAGGCCTTCGAGCTCTCCGTCTCGCGACGCCGAGGTTGCACTCATCATCTTCTCCCTGAGGGGCAAGCTCGAGCTCGACGAGACGGTGGGTTTTCCTCCGCATTTTTGCTCGTCTTCGCTCGTGACGCACCGCCTCTGCTCAGCACCAGAAGCCCCGATGCCCCTGCTGCTGGGTCCTCCTCGCTCCACCGCCGCTGCAACTAGACGCCGAAGCCACCATTCTGCGCGACGCTGCTGCTGGCTGTCTCCGACGCTGCTGCTGGCTGTCTCCGACGACCCCACGCCAGCAGTCGCGACACCTGACGCCATTGCCCCGAAGACCAGCGACCGACGTCTTTGCTGGGCACTAGAAGCCCCAACGCCCCTGCTGCTGGGTCCTCCTCTGCTCCCCGACGCCCCTGCAAGTGCATGCTGCTTTATTCTTGGTTGTGAATTCTGGTAGAGCTAAGTTGCAGTGGCTGACTTCCTCATTATTGTGAATTATTTAATACTTTTGAGGCTTTATTCCCCTTGTTTTCTCTTGACTAAGTGTGTATCTCCAAGTGTGCCCTCTCTCCTTGGTCTAACCCTATTTGTGTCAGTTTCCTCATTTGAGTTGACCCTCCGCGGATGATTTCTGACTTTTAATATGGTTGCACTTATGCCTTGCTTCTCATGCAAAACTCTGTTTCTGCGATGATAATATATTAAAGGTCTTACTATGGCAAGTTTGTTGGTGCCATGCCATTTTCAGGAGCGAAATTGGGTATGATGGATGGAGGCTCGATTTTGTTAGAGGTTTTGGGGTGGCTATGTCAAAGACTACTTGGATGCTAGTGAACCTTACTTTGCTGTTGGTGAGTATTGGGATTCCCTCAGCTATACATATGGAGAAATGGATCACAATCAAGATGCACACGGGCAGAGAATTATCGACTGGATAAACGCTACAAATGGCACAGCTGGAGCATTTGATGTCACCACAAAAGGAATTCTTCATGCCGTAAGCACTATCACTGATAGATAGGCACTTTTTTAGATGTTCTAGAAGCATACACTCTGATTAAGTGCACTGACTCTAGATAGAGGAAATTCATTCGGTGTTTTGTTTTTCTTTTTGGATGAGTATGCATACCATGTCAATTAATTTGTTTGAGATGTACAGCTATTACACTGCTGGACCTGCTATTATTCAAGTAGTTATGCTCTTGGATGTTGCCGGTGAAGGAGAACTATAGACTAAAACTCAGGCTCTAACCCTTGAATTATGTACTGATATGCACTTGATGAATCTCACTAATTAGGTTGCTGAAGGACAGGCTTTTATAGATTACTTGTATGAGCATTAAGCGTGCCGCTGATTATCTTGAAGCAAAAGCTCTTGATTCCTGATTCTCTCTTTGTGCTTTCTAACTGAATTAAAGGATTTAACTTGGCAGAAAGTGCCATTACCTCAACCAACAAATTTATAGAATATGTAGAGTTTGTTACCCTTCTTCAAGTTTCAATTATGTGTGCCTAATGTTTCAACAGTCATCCATTAGCCAACATCTGGCATTATTGATAACTGTAATTTTTAATTTGTTAACAGGTTAAGCGTATCAAAACTTCTTCACGGACTTACAAAAAAGATTTCTATGTTTTGATAAAAACATATGGTTTGAGAAGAAAGATCAGTAACAACCAGCATCTCAACAGTGCTGAAGATTCCGATAATATGCGCGTACGTTATAATTCAACTCTGAAAATGAACTAAAAAAAAAAAAAAAAGAACCTGTTGGAACCTGGAACCGACCCTGGAAGCTGTGACCGGGTAGGTTCCAGGTTGCCTTGACGGGTAGGTTTCAGGTTTCAATTTTTTGGAACTGTACTGCGAGGGTAGGTTCCAGGTTCCAGACGGAACCGAACCGGAACCTAGAACCGCTCACCCCTAGTTCACGCACAAGGAGGGAAGGAGAGAGGAGAGAAGGAAGGGAAAACTAAGTCAAGCTTGTGGCCAACCAAAAGGCTTGTAAAATATCAAGCCACTCAAGTGCATGCCCCTAAAGTCTTTAGCCCAAAGTCTTGACCCTTCCAATGGCAATTTTCCTCCATTTCCTCACCAAATAAAGCCTTTTGGAGGCCAAATTACCAAATTATTCAGCCCATCCGAATTTCCATAATTCCTTTTGCCGAAATTGAATTTTCCGCAAAATTCCGAGCTCAACGGAATTTCTCTGAAAGATGAGACGAGGTCCTAAAAATGAATGTGACACGTTTGAACGTCCGATTCGGAAAACGAATTGAATTTCGTGGTTAAAATTGACATGTTGCGATTTTAGTATAACCTAACCTATTGGGTAGCTTTTAGGGATTTTAGCGCGTTTGACCCATGGTCGATAATTTTTTATCCACGTTTGTGCATCTCTGACTCATAGATGACGTTTAGTTGTCGTAAAAATCGCAAGGTTTTAATTACATGTCCCAAGTATAAAATCGATAAAAAAAATCAGGTTAGTACACACGGAATCACCCGCAATTCAATGACGTCATTGCATTGAATTGACTTATATCCGATCACAATTCGATTATAACGGTATCGTATTGACCCTTGCCGATTATTGCGGTTGAGAGATGGATGTCCAATCGAATTCTCAAGTTTGCCGCATTTATATTTCTTAACTGCTTCACATAATAGGTTAGTTAACTCATGAGTGGCTAACTCAAAGAAAAAAGACTATAGACGTGTCGATGAAATGCCTATTTAATATATTCAAGACAATGTTGAATTTCAGGATGTCATACTTGAGTGACAAGTTCTTAGGAGTAGCACTCTGTATTGTTCTTGGCCCGAAGGAAGGAAAAGCGGTTGGTGTTCAATGTAGCGTCTCTATTGATGGCCAAGGGCGGTTTTCCCGGATAAGGGGGTTTGGTTAAATAAAATCAGATACTGTGCTGATTCAATATATCCAGCGCAGGGAGCTGCTTATAAAAGGGGAGCTTCCGCGGGACGATTGGAGCCATTTTCGAGTTTGCCTCAGCATATTATAAAGAAGATTGATTAAGTGGGGATTCCGTCCTACAAATGAGCAAGAGGAGGATGATCTGAGGATCGTGCTCCAACACCATCACCCGAATGAAACAAATCGGTCTTCGGAGGAAAGAGACTCAGAAGAAGACAATTGGAAAGACACCGAGGAAGAAGAAAGTTCAAGTGAAACAGATGATGAAGCTAACAAAGAAAAGCTCTCTCAGTTGAATGAAACAAATTGGGCTTCGGAGGAAAGAGACTCAGAAGAAGACAATTGGATAGACACCGAGGAAGAAGAAAGTTCAAGTGAAGCAGAGACACGCTCCTATTATTTAGAGCAAATTCATCATCGAGTTTCGAGTATGCGTCTAATTGGAGTGACGAGAATATGTGTGAACTCGACCACATGCGAGTCAAAAAGCGACGTGTGTGATTTTTTTTTTTTTTTTTGGTCGGTGGAGAAGCACGTTCGCGGAGCTTTCAAGAACGTCGCCAACGCGGAGCATTAAATGAAGATCGACAAATTTTCTGCACGTGAGTTTATGTGCATATCTCCACGTCCATTTTTTCTTCTTTCTCATTAATGTATGCACATGGATGCGTGTGTATGCCCATAGAAGATTGTGGGCGCTGAACGTGTCTTCCCTTCTTTTGGTCATCTTTTGTGGACTTCATTTGTTTCTTGTTAATAAATGCCGAAAGTGAGAGAAGCAGAAGAAATGAGGAGCTAAGGGCTCTTCGTGCATGAAAAGTCAAAAGAAGAGGGACACCATCGTGAAGAGAGATAAATAGTGAAGACTTACTCCTGCTGCAGGACTTCTCTTGGTTATAATTGGAGAAGAGCCAAAATTCCATTCAGTTGGCCTCGTCGGGTGGGTTGCCTGGGTGAAGGTGACGTCGAGCGCTAGATCTAGCTTGGGGGAGGCCAACTGTTGCCGAGCCTTGCTTGGGTGAGGGCTCCACTAGCTAAGGCTCACCTCGCCTATGGCGGGTGAGGCTAGCTCACTTGGCCATCGCCCATGGCTGGCCATCGATAATGAGAAGAAGAAAGGAAAAAAAAAGAGACAATTCAAAAAAATATTAAAATATTATTAAAAATGATCAATATCAGTACTGATCATACTACTTAAGATAGTTGGCATCCACATCGGCGAATTTCGACCAAAATCTCTTGTGGTCGGCCATCGCCGTTGAGGTCATGCTGTTGTTGAGGCCAAGCCATCACCACAATCCGTTCGTACCATTATTGTCGTTGATTGAACCCTATGTAGGCTTGCTTCGCATAGGCCCTGTGAGCTTATTGCAATTAATTTCCCTAAAATATAGTGCAGCTGTTTTTACAGTGACAAAGCAGCATTACATTAGCTAAAATTAAATCCCCACTACCCCAGATATATGGTGTAACAATATATACTGTTCAAACGAGCAATATTTTTATGGCTCGAAAACAAGCAATTAATTTCTATAAGTACTATATCCAAAAAGAAAAAAAGAAAAAAAAAGAAGATGTTGAGACAAAATCATAGGTATACCTTATAATAAAAAAACTAACGTTGTAAGAAGTCTTCCATCTGCACGGCTCCATCATTGGCAAGAGAGAGTCGTTTAGGCGCGTTTGGTTGTGTTTATTTAAAAATTGTTCGGGGAACAGAAATAGAAAAAAAGTGTTTCTGTTCGGGGAACAATTTTTGAACAAAACAACGCGTTTGGTAAACTTGTTCCGGGGAATAAAAAATAAACAGAAACATGTTTGGTAAATTTGGATAATTTTTTTATTTCTTTTATTTTTTCTATTTTTTTTTTCTTATTTTTCCTTTTTTTCTTTTTTTCTTTTTCATTTTTTTCTTTTCTTCTTTTGGCCGCCGGCCAAGGCCTTGGCCGGCGGCGGCCGGCGAGGGTCGGCTCGCCTTGATCTCGCGAGGCCAAGCTCGCGGGGCCGGGCGGGCAGGCGCGGCTCGCCGGCCACCGCGGGCGAGGCCGAGGCTCGCCGGCCGCCGGGCGAGCTCGGCCCGCCGGATGCGGGCGAGATCGAGCTCGCCCGGGCCGGGCGCGAGGTCGGCCTCGCCATGGGCCGGGCGGCTCGAGCTCGCCAGATCCGGCGAGGCCGACCTCGCCCGGCTGGCGAGCCTCGGCCTCGCCGAGCCACCGCCACGCCGACCTAGCGGTGGCTCGGCGAGGCCGAGGCTCGCCGGGCCGGGCGAGCTCGGCCTTGCCGGATCCGGGGCGAGCTCGAGCTCGCCCGGCCATGGCGAGGCCGACCCCGCCCGCTACGGCGAGCCTCGGCCTCGCCGGGGGACGGCGAGCTTGGCCTCGCCGTGGTGGGCGAGGCCGTCGGCCCTCGTCGGCCTGGCCGCCGGCCATGGCCGAGGCCGGCGACCGGCCAAAAGGAAAAAGAACAAGAAAATAAGAGAAAAAGAAAAAGAAAAAAAGTATTTCTCATTTGTGTTTCTTGTTTACATTCCTTTTTGTTCTGTGAACAAAAGAACAAAAAACAGAAATTTCTGTTCCCGGGAATAGAAACACCGGTCAGCCAAACAGGCCCTTATTGATAGTTCCTTTTTATTATTTCCATTTGATATGGCTAGTATAAGTACCTAGAGGGGGGGTGAATAGGTATAACAAGTAATTTCTAATGATAATCGCATAATACTAGACACTTGATAGAAATGAGACAATTTTTCCTCGTCAATAAACAAACAATGATCAAGGTAAGGCGAGTGTAGAGAAGAGAAAATTGAACATGAGGTTTATAGTGGTTCGGCTTATTTCAAGCCTACGTCCACTCTTCGCACGACAGCCCACCTGGCTGGATTCCACTATGAACAAAGAGATATTACAAGATTGTTCTTCCTTGATTTCTTGGTGTGGAAGATCTACCTCACTCTCTCAAGGTATCACTAAGTATAGACTCTCTTTGTGTGTACAGTTTCGCTCAATATGAATCGACTAATAATCAAGGAGCTTCAGACTCTGGAATTTCTCTATCAAGCACTTACTAGAATAACTGGAACGTCTTCTTTTTATACTCCTTTATGCCATCATACCCGTTGGACAGAATCAATTAAGAAGGTCATTCGAGCTATTAAAGGAACATGTCGATAGCCCATCAATCATGTTCGCCCATACAATCAGGATCTTGGTTTCCAAGAATAGAACCTTCCAAAAATATTTCGTCAATCATCGGATCTTCAAACGATCCTGATTTCGAATAAATAATCCATTATATCAAATCCAGCCAAGAGATCTTCTCCGCCGATAAGACCAAATCCTTAACCGAACACTTTAGCTCGGGATCGCCTTCGTCACTTTGGATTAGAAACCGTCAATGAGAATAGTCTTGAGTCTTGAGTCTTGTGTGCTGAGTCGAGGTGATCCGAAAGTCTTCGAGACTCTAAGTACAAGGGTCTGCACAGCTTTCGAGACTAGATCGATAGAAACGTTTTGTCGCTTCAAAACACTCTAGAGAGATTTCTCCAACAATCTCCCCCTTTTTGATGGTGACAAAACTTTCTTGTAGATTTGAACAACTTTGACTTGCAAAAACATTACTCAAGTAGTATGGATATCTCATAAAGATTAATAACTCAACTAGACTCTGCATCCACAAAAAATAGGTTAGTCTTTCATGAGTAAAGCCATACAATAACACTTGATATAAATAATGCAACAGTCAATTTCAAATCCACACACTCAAGTCATACTCAAAAATAAATATCCAAACAAACTGAAATTAAAAATAGATTCAAAATCAAAGTTCAGTTCAAAGCTGGCAATTCTCCCCCTTTTTGTCATCATTAAAAATGTGAGAAAGAGTCAAGTCTCGCTTGGGAATGCGCACAACTGAAATCTCCCATCGACCTGTACGACGCCTTCCAACCTCTTCAAGTCTTCCCGTAGACGTACCACCTCTACTCCTTTGGCATTTGCTTGAATTTGATGAGCGAGGTCTTGCATTTGATCCGATAGGGTAATAGAAGACGCTTGTCCAGAATTCTTCAGGACTTGAAGTTCACATTCCAAAGCATAAATTTGACCTTGCATTGCCAGAAGAAGATCAAGGATACGACGAAAATCTGCGGTATTGTCCGTCTGCGTGCTAGCATTTGCTCTATCAGATGGAGTAAAGGCAGACGATGGAACTTCGGTGTAATTGCGCAAATTTGGCGTTGAGGTGTCATGTCCTTCCTCAAGCATTTGAGAAGCCTGAATATCTTCTAGATTTGCTTGCGAGCGACTCACACCTTCACTGTGATCAGGATATGGTGTAGTCCTTCCTTACTCGTCATCTCCCCTTGTTTCTAAGGCCTCATTTGGGGAAGAGTGATGGTCATTCTCAGTAGAATCTTGATTGCCTTTCTCTCCAGCTTCATCTGCAGTCTTTTCTTTGACTGCTTCTTCTTCTTCTTCAACTTCTTTCTCCTCTTCTTCTTTTTCTTTCTCTTCTTTCTCCTTTGCTTCTCTCTGAACTTGTTTCTCTACTTCTTTTCCTTTCTCCTGTCGTTCCATTGATTCGGATACAAAACGACTGAGTTTTTTCAATGCCAAGGCAGAGATAGTGAGTTCATCCTCTTCATCTTCATCCTCTAAGATTAGAGCTCTTTTCTTTTTGGATGGAGCACCCATGGGCTCCTTCCCTTTCCTTTTCGACGCAGAAGAGAATGGATGAGATTTAACTGGAGTTTTCACTTTGAACTTCTCCATTGCCTTATCAAGTTCTTTCAGACGCATTTTTGTCAGCATTTTCAAACCCACCACCATTTTGTCGCATGGTCGAACACAAAAAGTCTGTGGAGGTTCAATGTTCAAGTGTCTGAAGATCTTAGTCACAAGACTTGAGTAAGGCAACTGGCCCTTATCCTTCACCATTGCTTTGTACATGTGGAAGAGAATGGTGTGAGGAAGAGAGAACTTCTTCCCTGAATTGATCGCGTACATCAATTTCGCTTCAGAATTAGACACGTATGTCTTGGATGTTGATTTTGGCCTGAGACAGTTGATCACGATTTTGTGCAGTAAGATGTTGATGGCATGCATTCTTGTGTAGGTAACTCTTCCTTCTGTACTCCTGTCTTTGACAAGTTCCGGTGTGGTACGAGCGATTGAAACCTTGATCGGTTGATATCGCCCCTCTTTCAACTCCAATTATGTCCGCCAACATGTCCACATCTACCTCATAGTCTTGGTCTCGAACACTGAAGGATATTCTATTCGCATCTAAAAAGCTGAGATTCGAATAGAAATATGCTGTCAATTGTGCATAGCCGTCTGTGGTGTCAGAGCAAAATTGCTCTAGTTGAAGCAGATTGAACTTCTCCTTCAAGTTCACATTGATGGCATCCAAAAAATCAAAATCAATGCTCCTGGGGTTTATTACCCCCCGTTTCAACAATTTGAAGAACAGATCCTCCTGTTCCTTTGATTTGAACAACTCCGTTCTTTTTCCCTTCACTTTCGCAGCAACACCCATCATGGGTTGGAATTCTCTAAATAGTTTATCATCGTCATTTCCGTCAGTCGGATTCAATCCCCCTACACGAGGGTCACTTGGAATGTTCGCAAGTGCTTCCTCAGCCTTTCCTTTGGAAGCAATTCCCAAATTCTCCATCCGTCGCAAAAAGATATACTCATTTTTATACCCTTTGTCTTTAAGGAAGGAATCCACATAGTTCAGTGGTGTACCTATGCTTTTCAAAGCACGATAGAGCTTATAAATAAAAGAGGGTTTTTGGACTCTTACAGGGTCTGCTTCCTCGATTATTTCTTCCTGTGGTAGTTGATCCACACTCTGTGGGGTAGACAATGGAGATTGACGTGGCTGAGAGTGAATCGGGCTCGTTGATGTCTCGGTAACTCTTCTTCCTCGGTGAGATCGAAATGGGTAGGACCCTCCCTCATTCTCTCGTGGTCCCCTGCTTGCGATTCTTGAAGACCTTCTAGAAGAAGACATCGTTTCTTTTCGTTGAAAGATTCCTTGACTCGTTTTCCCAAGAAAAGATGACAACTTTCTCGAAGATGAACACGAAATCGAGACAAGATTGTGAGGAGAATGCCTTTTTAGGGTTTTGGAGTTAAGCGAAGAAGACAACTTACTGTATATAACCCAGTTAAAAAAAGGAAAAACCCAATCGACACAAAGGAAAGTGAACAGTCGTCCATTTTTAAAAACAATAACTGCCTTTTTAATAGAGGTTATCTTTTTGAAAAGACAAGATTCCGTTTTTCTCGGAAGATAAATCAAATATAACTGAACAAATGATCGTACCTTTTCGAGATTGAATATTAAAACAACTTACAGTCTATAGCCGTGAATGATTGAGTCTGAGAGTCTAAGAGTCTCTAGACTTTGATTTCCTCAAGCTTCAAAATGTTGAGTCTGGAACGGATGATATCGAATTGATTCTTCTCCAAAGGCTTTGTGAATATATCCGCTAGTTGGCTCTTTGACTCAACAAATTGAATCGATTTCTCCATTTTGTACATGATCTCTAATGAAATGATGGCGAATCTCTATATGCTTTGCACTTGAGTGAAGGATTGGATTTTTAGTAAGATTGATTACGCTGGTGCTGTCACATCTAATCTCAGTGCATGAGTCTTCAATTCTAAAGTCTTGTAGCTGTTGTTTTATCCACAGAATTTGCGAACAACAATTTCCAAGAGCTACATACTCTGCTTCTATTGTAGAGAGAGCCACAGTGTTTTGTTTCCTTGAAAACCAAGACACGGCCCCTGTTCCCAAGCAATTGGCAAGTTCCCGAGGTGCTCTTTCTATCAACTCGCAACCGGCTAGATCTGCGTCTCGAATATCCAAGAAGATTAAAGTCTCCCTTCTTAGGATACCAAAGACCGATGCTTGAAGATGAAGCAATGTATTTAATAATCTGTTTCGCAACATTGAGATGAGATTCTCTAGGGTCCGATTGAAACCTAGCACAGATGCACACACTCAACAAAATGTCGTCTAGAGGCGTAAGATAAAGAAGTGAACCGATGATACCCTGTACAGCTTTTGATCAACTTTCTTCCCTTCTTCATCTTTGTCTATCTTCAAAGAACTTGACATTGGTATGTCGGTCTTTTTGCACTTTTCCAATCCAAACCTTTTGACAAGATCATTGGCATATATTTTCTTGATGAATAAAAGTTCATTCCTTCAATTGTTTTACTTGAAGTCCAAGAAAGAAGGTTAACTCTCCCATCATACTCATTTCAAACTCATCCCGCATAGACTTAGAGAATTTCTTACACAGACTTTCATTAGAGGATCCAAAAATAATATCATCCACATATATTTGAACAAGTAGAAAGCTTTTGTTTTCCTTTTTGATAAATAGAGTAGTATCTACTTTACCTTTAACAAAACCATTATGTATTAAAAACTTACTTAGTCTGTCGTACCAAGCTCGAGGTGCTTGCTTTAAACCATACAAGGCCTTTTTCAGTCTGAAGACTGAGTCTGGTTTCTTTGGATCTTCAAACCCTGGTGGTTGTTCCACATAAACTTCCTCATGGATAAATCCATTCAGGAAGGCACTTTTGACGTCCATTTGGAATAACCTGAAATTTTTATAACAAGCAAAAGCAAGCAATAATCGAATAGCTTCTAACCTTGCTACTGGAGCGTAGGTCTCATCATAGTCTATCCCCTCTTCTTGTGTATATCCCTTGGCCACGAGTCTTGCTTTGTTTCTTACGAATTTTCCTTTCTCGTTCATCTTGTTCCTGAAAACCCATTTAGCTCCAATAACAGATTTACCTTTTGGTTTAGAAGTCAATTCCCAGACATCATTGATACTGAATTGCCTGAGTTCTTCTTGCATAGCTTCAATCCAGCTTTCATCTAATAAAGCTTCTTCTATGCTTTTGGGTTCTATTTCAGAAACAAGTGCCACAGCACTAGACTCTTCACGCCTTTTGGATCTAGTGCGAATTCCTTCATTAATTTCGCCAATGATGAGATCTTTGGGATGACTTGACTTATGCTTCCAGTTACTAGTTGATTTGTCTGATTGATGATCTCTTTCTTTACTTGAATCTTCACGAACAACTTAATGCTAGTCTTCCAGAGTCCGAGATGCTTCTTGAGATGTAAGCTTTGAAGAGTCGGGCAGGTTCAGATTCTTCATGTTGAGTCTCGATTGGATTCATTTTGCATTGAATCTTGAAATTTGACATTCATTGATTCCTCCACTGATTGGCTCTTCTTGTTATAGACTCTGTAGGCTTTGCTTGATGTAGAATATCTAAGGAAGATGCCTTCATCTGATCTTTCTTCAAACTTACCAACTTGATCTTTTGCATTTTTCAATATAAAGCATTTGCAACCGAACACATGAAAGTACGAAACAATAGGTTTCTTACCTTTGAATAACTCATAAGGGGTTTTCTCTAGAATATGTCTTTAAAAGACTTTATTTATGACATAGCACGCTGTTGAAACAGCTTCAGCCCAAAATTGTGAAGAAATCTTACTTTCAATTAAAAGAGTTCTTGCCATTTCTTGAAGAGATCTATTCTTTCTTTCCACAACTCCATTTTGCTGAGGAGTGTATGGAGAGGAGAACACATGCTTGAAGCCGATTCATCACAAAATTTTGTAAAATCTTGATTTTCAAATTCACCTCCATGGTCTGTTCTTATACTTGAAATAACATATCCTTTTTCATTTTGAACCTTTTTAGCAAATTTTTCAAAATACGAGAAGGTTTCAGACTTACTTGCAAGGAAATATACCCAAGTAAATCGGGAGTAATCGTCCACGATTACTAGGCAATATTTCTTACCTCTAATGCTCTGGGTTCTAGTTGGTCCGAAGAGATCCATATGCAACAGCTGCAGTACATGATTAGTAGAGACATGATTTATTGGCTTAAATGAATTTCTTACCTGCTTTCCCAATATACATGGAGTGCATTAATCAGACTTTTGGTATGATAAATTGGGTAGACCACGAACAAGCTGCTTTGATGAGATTTTGGCTATCTGCTTCATATTGATGTGACCAAGCTTTCTGTGCCACAAGCTTGCTTCATCTTGAATTGAAATTAAGCATTGCGATTCATCCGGTTTCATATCCAGAAGATAGATATTTCCATGCCTTCGACCCATAAAAGATTGAGTAGAGTCTTTACTGATTCCTAAACATATTCCTTCTTGAAAGAAGATCTTAAAACCAAAAGTATCACATAGTTGGCTTATGCTGAGAAGATTATAATTGAGTCATTCTACTAGGGAAACATTACTTATTGTGAGATTTCCAATTTTCACAGTTCCAAATCCCACAATTCTTCCTTTGCTGTTTCCACCAAATGAGACTTTTCCACCATTTACTTGAACGAGCTTTATAAAGCAATTTGAGTCTCCTGTCATATGTCTTGAGCATCCTTTGCCCGATACCACTTTACCTTTTCTTTGATGGAGACTTGCATTTAAAAAGAGAGTCTCAAGTTTTCTTTGGTACCCATATTTTCTTGGGTCCATTGGTGTTAGTAAGATAAACAGTATTAGCCCATGTTTTCTTAATAGGTTTCCAAACAATAGGACACTCTTTTTCAAAGTGATCCGGGCTATTGCATTTGAACACCCGAGAGCATTTCGACCTACGAGACTTTACAAAAACCTTCTTGAAATGATTTTTGTAGGCCTCTCTTGAGGGTCTTTGCTTGATTCTTTCTTTTACTTTAGGAAAATCAATCAAGGGAATAGTTTCCGCAGTCATACCTAAACCAGACTTATTGAAATAAGGTCTTTGAGCTGAAAGAATTTTTTCAAGTTTCTCGGACCCTATTGAAAATTTCTTTGAAATATTTGATGAGTCAATTTTTAAAAGAGAATTTTCTTTCAAAAGATTTTCTTCACTTTCTTTAAGAGTAGAAACATTCATGTCTAAACATTTAACTCTTTCTTTCAACACATTTTCCTGTTGTTTTAGAACATCGTTTTCCTTTTTAAGTTCGGAAATCCTTTTAAGAGAAGTCTTAAGACTAAAACACAGCTCATCAATATACTTAGAAACCTTGACAAGAATTTTAAAATTACTTACCTCAAATTCACTATCTGAGTTTGATTCAGAGTTTGAGTCTGAGTCTGATTGCGCCATCAGACACAAATTGGCATATTCATCATCACTTCCTTCACACTCGTATCACACCGGTGTTTGATTTAAGAGCCTTTCGAGACTTTTCAGCTTTACCTTTCTTCTTCTTTAGAAGGGGACAAGTTGGAGTCCGATGTGTCCCTTTTTCTTACATTCAAAGCAAACTATATCTTTGTTTGATTCATCATCATCAAAGACTTGGTCTGTTGTCTTTGAAAGCTTTGTTTCTTTGAGTTGAATCTTCTTCCTTTTCTATTCAGCTTTCGAATCTTCTTATCATGAGAGCAAGCTCCTCATCGTCCATATCATCTTCAGAATCTGTAGCATCAGAATCATCATTTGATTTTAATGTAATGGATTTCTTACCTTTTGGATCTTCGTCTTCGTTAATTCGTTCCACTTCATAAGACTGAAGAGTTCTAACCAGTTCATCGACAGATAGTGGCGTGATTCTTTGCGTCTCTCTTATTGAAGTCTTTATGTGATTCCAATCCTTGGAGAGTCCACGCAAGTAGCTTGTTTACCTTCATGGGATCAGAAATTGGTTGTCCTTGATTTTCAAGACCATTTACAATTTCTGTAAAACGGTTAAACATGTCAGTTATAGATTCTCCAGGTCTCATTTTGAAGGCTTCATATTGACCGAGAAGGATGTTGATTCTGGTCTCTTTTACTCGATCAGTTCCTTCATAGGTGATATATAACCTATCCCAGACTTCTTTTGCTATAACACAAGAAGATATTCTGTTATATTCAGTAGGTGACAAGGCACAATATAAAGAATATATAGCTTTTGCATCAAGAGTTTGTCTCTTGATTATCTCTTCCGAGACATTCTGGTCTCACAGTTTCTTTCCCTCTTTCTGAGACGGATGCAACTTTAGGAGTGATTCCTTTTTCTACAACGTCCCATTCCAAAGGATCCTTTGATCGAAGAAATGCTTTCATTTTGTTTTTCCAGATGTTGTAGTCCTTTCCATCAAAGTAAGGAGGTCTGGTATTGCTTTGACCTTCCACCAGCCCTGGAGCTAGCATACTAGCCATGTATCTTTTACTCTGAAGTAAAACACTTCAAATAAAGTGAGTACACAAGCTCTGATACCAATTGATATGGCTAGTATAAGTACCTAGAGGGGGGGTGAATAGGTATAACAAGTAATTTCTAATGATAATCGCATAATACTAGACAGTTGATAGAAATGAGACAATTTTTCCTCGTCAATAAACAAACAATGATCAAGGTAAGACTGAGTGTAGAGAAGAGAAAATTGAACATGAGGTTTATAGTGGTTCGGCTTATTTCAAGCCTACGTCCACTCTTCTGCACTGACAGCCCACTGGCTGGATTCCACTATGAACAAAGAGATATTACAACACTGTTCTTCCTTGATTTCTTGGTGTGGAAGATCTACCTCACTCTCTCAAGGTATCACTAAGTATAGACTCTCTTTGTGTGTACAGTTTCGCTCAATATGAATCGACTAATAATCAAGGAGCTTCGGACTGGAATTTCTCTATCGAGCACTTACTAGAATAACTGAACGTCTTCTTTTATACTCCTTTATGCCATCATACCCGTTGGCACTTACCAAAGGAATTCTTCCAATCTTCCCGTTGGTCGAATCAATTAAGAAGGTCATTCGAGCTATTAAAGGAACATGTCGATAGCCCATCAATCATGTTCGCCCATACAATCAGGATCTTGGTTTCCAAGAATAGAACTTTCCAAGAATATTTCGTCAATCATCGGATCTTCAAACGATCCTGATTTCGAATAAATAATCCATTATATCAAATCCAGCCAAGAGATCTTCTCCAATCGATAAGACCAAATCCTTAACCGAACACTTTAGCTCTGGATCGCCTTCGTCACTGGATTAGAAACCTGTCAATGAGAATAGTCTTGAGTCTTGAGTCTTGTGTGCTTTGAGTCCGGTGATCCGAAAGTCTTCGGACTCTAAGTACAAGGGTCCACACTTCCAGACTGGGCGATAGAAACGTTTTGTCAGCTTCAAAACACTCTAGAGAGATTTCTCCAACACCATTAAGTAAATTTGACTTTAAATTCTATGTAATTATTGATCGAATTATTTTAATCATTACATTTTACTTTTGTTGTTATGTGAATTTCCTTATTTGGCGACATTATTTTTGTTCATTTAGGTTTCCTCCACATTATAAGAAATCTATCTATTTCAACTCAAGAAAAACTACCCGTGAAACCTCATACTGACTTCTCTATTGTCAAGGTTTTGAGCTAATATTCTAAATATCAATGTACCTTAAAATAACTTAATATCGAAATAGGAAGTCCTTGAAAAAAGTAGGGTTAATATCCTAAAAACCCTAAACTGGTACACTTGTGACAAATTTACCCAAAACTATTTTTTTGACCACGAAAAACCCCAAACCGGTACACATGTGACAAATTTACTCCGACTAACCATAAAAAATCCTAAACTGATACAAATTTACCACAAACTAATTTATTCGACCACAAAAAACCCCAAACTGGTAAATTTGTGACAAATATATCATCCGCTAAATTGGATTAATACCACAAAAAATCACAAAAATTGTAAATTGTGACAAACAGAGCGTAAAATCTTAAATTGGTATATTAGTCAATTGTCACGTGTCATTTAACTTAATAATTTCACAATAAAATTTAACGAAAACTAATAGATGGTAATTTTGTCATAAGTGTACCGGTTTGGGGTAAATTTGTCAAAGGTATATCAGTTTGGGGTTTTTTATGGTCAAAAAAATAGTTTTGGGTAAATTTATCACAAATGTATCAGTTTGAAGGTTTTTTTAGGGTATTAACCCAAAAAAGTAATCTACTCAAAAGCTAAAAATAAAAACAATACGCAGCAATTTGGTTAATTCATAACAATATCTTCTAATGATTATATGTACAATGAGTTTGATCAGGTGGTGTAGAAACGTGTGCTTGAGTGCAGAAGCTGTTTCGATAGATGTGACTAATAGCAGTGAGGGTTCTATTTGCACGAGCTTGTCATTATTGGCAATATATAGTCATTTATTGATAGTTACTTTTTATCGTTGCCATTAAGTAAATTTGACTCTTAAATTTTATGTATCTAACTATTGAATTATTTTAATCATTACACTTCACTTATTTTTGTTATGTGAATTTCCTTATTTGGCGACATTATCTTTGTTCATTATGGTATCCTCGGCATTATAAGTAATCTATTCATAAACTATTTGTGAAAGCTCATTGACTTCTCATCTATCAAATATTGATGTACCTTGAAGTAACTTTTAATATCGAACTAGAAAATCCTTCGAAAAAAAAAGTAGTCTACTCACAAGTAAAAACAGAATATGTAGTGATTTGGTTAATTCATCAACAATATCTTCTAATCATTGTACCTATAACGAGTTTGATAATGTAGGTAGAAATGTGTGTCGGAGCGCCGAAGCTATTTCACTAGATTTGACTAATAGCAGTCAGGGTTCTCCACTTGCTATTGCATAGTTCTTGGAAATATCTTGGGCAACTTCCACGAAAGTCACATTGTATGATCAGCGGGTCCAGCATGGCGGGTAGAATTACCAAGAACGTACTTTTGCATTTCAGCTCCTATTTCATCTTTCTTTTAATTTTTCCTATCGTTCAGTCAAATAATTCACCGCCAAATTGTCCTTTAGCGAGGGGGTCATCTTCCCGCCTTCTTCCCTCATTTTCCCTCGCTACTCAGCCATCTTTTTCGTACCAGTTTGCATAGAGATTCCCTCACCGAAAGCCTGCAGGTTGTTTCCTCATCTTTATCAAGAACAGTTAGAGATCCCGCTTTCATCTTTCCATCCCTCTTCGATCACGCAAGCTCCACCTCGTCTAAAGCAAGTCTCCACGCGTCTTTTTGGGTCAAAAAGCCATCGTACGTCACGCGTTTTCCTCAGTGCTCTTACTCGTTTGAAGCTTCAACATTCTAATATAAGGGATCCATTAAGGGAAGATCCCTCTATGCCTTCTTTCTAGCCTCCTGAAATTGCGAGTGAGATCCAAAGGGATAGATTGATCATATTTCGTAATCCTTGAATCGAATCGAGTCCACAGAGCCAACCTTCTTTATCTCTCTTTCTTGTTTTTGTCCCCAAGTTCCTCATATATATGGCCTCTTCCAAAAGGAATTACCATGTGTTCCTGAGTTTCAGAGGCACGGACGTCCGCAACAATTTCCTCAGTCATCTCTACGCAGATCTAGATCGGAATGGGATACACACTTTTAAGGATAGCGAGGAGCTCCGGAAAGGAGAGGAAATATCGCCAGCGCTTATGACGGCGATTGAGGAATCTTGCGTCGCGATAATCATTTTCTCTGAAGACTATGCTTCCTCGCGGTGGTGTTTGGAAGAGTTGGCGACGATCATGGAGTGCAAGGCACGGAAGGAGCTGATTGTGTTGCCAGTATTTTACAAAGTGGAACCAAGAGAAGTGAGAGGAGGAAGAAAGGCGTATGGGAGAGCTATGGCTAAGCATGAGACCAAGTATGGGAAGGATTCGGAGACAGTAAAGAGATGGAAGAAGGCTCTCTCTGATGCCGGTAACTTGTGTGGCTGGGATTTAAGCGATGGGTAAGTACGTAATTGATGGGACGCATTGCTTTGCCACTGTTAGCTGGTGATTGTTTGTTAATTGTTATATTTCAAACTGCATGCAATAAACTACCACTGAAAGCTGATTGGTATTGTCAAGTCGGTCTTTTAAAATTTGATTGAAGATACAAAGCGGAGATATACCAAACAGCAGACTCAAAATTCGAATAACCAAAACTTCAAGCTAGCAGATTCTTTGAATTCGATTCCTGCTGTGTGGATAATGAGAAATTTTTGTCTTCGATGAAAGTGTGGTTTAACAGTTCCTTAGTCATTATTATCTTCAGGCGCAGGTTCTTCGTAATTTTCCCTTGGGCAGATGCTAGGCAGATTCACCAGATGTGCTAATTTCTTTTCATCTTATTATTTACTAACCTTCTTATGTCATTTTCCTCATGACTTTAGAGGTTGAATTCCTACCATGGCTTTGAAATGTTAAAACATGTTTCTCTTTTTCTGTTGAGTATGTATCAGAGATGAAGCAGAGCTCATACAACGACTCATGAAGGAATTGTCAATTCATCTAGGGCGAACACCCTTGCATGTTGCTAATTATCCAGTTGGAATAGATTCCCGAGTTGAAGAAGTGATATCATTGTCGCAAAAAGAGTCAGATGATGATGATGTTCTCATGATAGGTCTATGGGGACCTGGAGGCATAGGGAAGACGACAATTGCTAAGGCGATATATAATGCTATTGAAGGACAATTTCAGGGATCTAGTTTTTTGGAGCAAGTTAGAGAAAATTCAAACAAAAGCAATGGTCTAGTTGGTTTGCAAGAAAAACTTCTATCTCAAATCTTATATCCTAGACATCTAACGGTCTGTAGCAAAGATGGTGGAATTAGTTTGATAAGAGAAAGACTTTGTTCCAAGAAGATTCTCTTGGTTCTTGATGATGTTGACCACTTGGATCAACTGAATGCATTAGTTGGACAAGGCAACTGGTTTGGCAAAGGAAGTAGAATCTTTGTAACATCAAGGGATCGACATTTGCTTACTTCTTCTCATTGCAAAAATTGTGTGTATGAAGTTGAAACTTTAAAGAATGATGAGGCACAAGACCTTTTTGTTTGGCATGCCTTTCCAAACGGCAAGAAAGTTGAAATAAGAAAGGATCTCATAGATAGAGCACTACATTACTGTAGTGGCCTTCCATTAGCTCTTGAAGTGTTGGGTTCATTCTTACGTGGAAGAAATGAACCAGCATGGGAAAGTGCACTGCGTAAACTCTCCAATAGTCCTGACAAATACATCAACCGAGTTTTGAAGATAAGCTTCGATGGATTGGAGGAGAATGAGAGGGAGATTTTCCTTGACTTTGCTTGTTTCTTTAAGGGAAAAAGTATAGAATGCATAAAAGAAGTTCTCGATGGCTGTGGCTTTGAGACAACTATAGGAATAGAAATTCTCATTGACAGGTCTTTGATAAGAAATGAGCATGGGACCCTGCAAATGCATGATTTGGTTCAGTTGATGGGTCAGAATATTGTTAATCAGGAATGTACTGATGATCTTGGGAAGCGCAGTAGATTATGGCTTTTGGAAGATGTTCAGGACATTCTATGTGAAGACATGGTAAGAGATGTTTATGTAAAAATTCTTATTTCTCATTTTTATCTTACTTTGATTTGGACAGTATATCTAAATCTTAATGAAAATTTTGTGTGAAAACTGAATTTGCTTCGTCATGGATAGGGAGTGAATGCAGTAAAGGCCATAGTATTGGACTTGCCCGCACTAAAAGGGGGAAGAACAATGATTCCTGAAGAGAGAACCATAAGTCCTGATGCTTTCCAAAACATGAAAAAGTTGAGAATGCTCATTTTGAAAGAAGTGCATAGCTCATCGCAAGATCCGGTTTATCTCCCCAACAATCTGAGATGGCTTGAATGGTCCAATGCCCCATTTCTAGAATTTGGTTCTGGTCGGAAGAAGCTTGTTGGGCTTGATATCCAAAAAAGTCACATCAGACAAGTAGACGGAAAATTTAAGGTTAGCACTAGTGATAACTAGCTTTTCCCTTTTTATAACTACAAATATTTTCAGAGCTTAATAATTGTATTGGTATTTTTTTTCCCAGAATTTTGAATGTTTAAAGTACATCAATTTCCGTCAATGCAAGTCCCTGGTTAGTGTTCCTGACCTTTCATCAATTCCAAATCTGGAGTACTTGAATCTTGATGGGTGCGAAAGCTTGATGGAGGTTTACCAATCTGTCGCATGTCACGACAAGTTAAAAATTTTGTCACTAGAGTTTTGCTTTAATCTCTGTAACTTTCCTCACACACTCAAGGCAAAATCTCTTCAAGCCCTCAGTCTCTTTGGTTGCTCTAAACTCGAGAAGTTCTCGATATACCGGAAAAGATGGAACATCTAGAAGTGCTTAAGTTAGGATGGACGGCTATTAAAGAACTGCCTGCATCAGTTGAAAATCTTGTCTCTGTGGAGTTAATAAATTTAGAATTTTGCAAAAAACTCACAACGCTCCCATCAAGTGTTTATAAGTTGCAAAATCTAGAGCATCTGGAACTTACAGGCTGCTCCAATTTTGTTGTGTTTCCAAATAACTCGGAGGATCCAACTGATCCTAATGGCAATCTGGGATTCCGAAATTTAGATCGGCTAGAACTCAATGGCTGCAATCTCTCAAAAATAGAGTTCCTTGAGAGTTCTTCCAGTTTTCCCAAATTGGCGTACCTAGATCTTTCCGGCAACAAGTTTACTCATCTGCCGACATCCATAAACAAATATGATGATTTGGAACACTTGATTATGTTTAATTGCAAGCAGCTACAAAAGATTCCTCAGCTTCCCCCAAATATGCACATGCTACTGGCAAAAGGTTGCAAATCTCTACAAGAATTTCCAAATTTGTCGGGTGTCTCCTCCAAACGCCTTAACGTTGACTTATCTTCATGTCGTGAATTATTCCGTAAAGGGGCAAACACGACTGATGTATTATCACTCAAGGTCAGACTCTCTCTCTCTCCTCCGCTCTCACTAACTTTGAATGCTTGATATGCGAACTATTCGTATGACAGGAGCTCCCGAAGTTGAGTTACGCTGACATTTTGCTGAGTGGAAGAGAGATGCCAGAATGGTTTCTCCACTGTAAAGACGGTTCCATATCTTTTATGGTTCCCAGGGACTCGTATGACAAATTCGTAGGACTAGCACTCTGTTTAGTTCTTGGCCCGGAGGAAGGAGAAGTGGGCTGTGTCATCGAAATTCTTGTCAATGGCCAAAGAGTGTTTTGCCTGGCAAGAGGCATCTATTTTCTGAAATCCGATCTTGTGTGGGTTACATATCTCCAAAGGAGTGAGCTGTATCATATGTGTGAAGAAAGGGAGGTTCTGCGAGACGATTGGAACCATTTCCAAGTTCACCTCACAGCAGACAAAGGAAGATTGAAGAAGGGCGGATTCCGTCTAATATGCGAGCAACAAGAGGATGAGCTGAGGATCAAGCTCCAACACCATCAGCTGACGAAAAAAAGGATTTTGGAGGAAAGAGACTTGGACGAAGACGATTGGATAGACACCGAGGAAGAAGAAAGTTCAAGTGAAACAGATGATGAACTTGTCAAAGCAATCGACCAAGAAAATGAAAGACACTCACTTATCTTAGCAGAGAAGATGATCATGCCTTCACGAAGAGATGGTTGTAGCGGTGGGCATGGTGGCTGTCAACGTCTCTTGTTTAGGAAGCGACTCTTGAGGGAGGCAGGTATGAGATTCTGATTCCAGTGCCTTTTGCTTTTCCCTTGTTCTTTTTTCAGTGTCTACTGTAAGTTTTTGGATGTGTGCTCCTTCAATTCAAGTGCAAAAATCATTATGAAATACAGGATTCATACCATGCTACTGACAAGGTTGAGGTTGAGGAGCTTCCCTTTTCCCCTTCTCTCTTTTCTTCTTGTGGACGTAATATTGCTGGATAAATGGACATACTACTGCTCACGAAAGTGCATTCATGTCGCATGGTTTTATCTTTTCATTCCTTAAAACCCAATCCTCTCCCTCATTTCTCTTCATTTTTATATTAATTATTGGAAGAATTTTGTTCAGCGAGTGCTCTGGAAATTCTTATTTAGCGCCCAGTCGAAATTTTATGATTTTTAATGCACGGATTGTTCCAGTGTTTTGCGAAGTCAATATTAATTTGATTATTACGAGCGACGTATGCAGACCAAATCATGGAGCCCAAGCGCATGGAGAAGATAGCTTTCGAGATCACGAGGATGGCGACGGGTGTCGGGATTCAGAGCGAAGCCATCTACAGTGACGCGGCATTGGCGTTGGTCATAACCAGAGGTTCGAGGTGGGAAACTATGAGTACATGCAAGTTGGGAAATTATGACTCCGAAGAGATGTTTAGAGTACTCAACTCATGGCTCGGGTACCACACCTAATGATTCCTTTAGGTACAAATGAAACCCCACACTTATTAATTGGCCCACTTCCTCTCACTTTTTCTACATGAGATAAGGAAAATGCACTTAGTTTATTTTTACAAACAAACTTTCAACAATTCGTCCTCATCCATCAGCAGTTGGAACACAAGCAGAGCCTGGAGAAGTAACATCTCAGCTTGAAACTGTGAGGAGGGTAGACGCAGGATCCCTCATCTACAAGCATGTTCTTTTTGCTGGGCTGATAGCGCTAATTGCATCAGCAGCTTATGTGTTCCTACAACAAAATTCTCCTTCATAAGAATCCTTGAGAGAGCTTTTTTGGGCCCTGGAGAGCACTTACAAGCTCTGTGAATTTCATCATTATACATCTGTTACAAGAAGGTACTTAAGTCTATTTTCAGAACTTCATGGTCTCGCTCCTTGATTTGTCATTCTGTTCCCATTTCAATGCAAACCAGAGGGAGAGGACAGAGGAGAGACAATTTAGAAGTTGCTTTCTCTTTCAATATATTGCAGGGGACATTGTTTTAACATTTGTATTTTTGTATGTCTTTGTTGCGTAACTGAATTTTTTACCATCACCATTCATGTTCTTATAGGAGTTTTGTGAATACTATTCACCCCTCTTCATTTCTATTTACTACATAAGGCAACATATTCTTGATGAGGCATGATGACTTCTCGTTTTCTTCCTTAAGAGATAAATCAGAAGTCTTTCGAATCTGGTGTGTGGATCCGAAGCTGGGTTTAACTAACCCCCCCCAAAAAAAAAAAAGAGAAACCCGACCTGACCTGAATTTTCGATGAGGATCTAATGTGTTTTGGGTCGGTTCGGATCGGGTCATAGAATATGACCCTTATGATTCAGGTCGGGTCGAGTAACATCAAAACATGACCCGACCCGACCCATTGACACCCCTAGCGACACCGACGCTGGCGCTCTCCACGTCAGGTCCCCCAAACGAGGCCGTCAGCATCGGTCCCGCTCCAGCTCGCCTCAGCTACCTCAGTGGAGCGTCCATCGTCGAGGCTGCTCCTCTCGCCGGTGCTCAGGGGAGGCGTTGAGAACTAACTATCTGCCGTTTGAAGTGCGTGTAATCGCTGCGATTGGAGGATGCGCGATTTCGCATGTGGCATGGCGGAATGTTTAATTCTGGCTGGGAGAAATAGTCGTGTTCGTTAGAGCAATGGTTGTTAGCATGGAGTGAACGGGATTTGGTGACGGTGGAGAAAACTCGTGAGATTGTGAATTTCAAGTATTGGAGCTCAATTTTTATTTGTTCATTAAGGTTTCCTCCACATTACCCAGGAAAAACTATCTGTTAAAGCTCATTCACTTCTCTATCGTCAAGGTTTTAAGCTAATATTCTAATTATCAATGTACCTTGAAATAACTTAATGTCAAACTAGAAAATCCTTTCACTGCTATTAGACACTTATGAGGGCGATTGAGGAATCGTGTATCACCATAGTCATTTTCTCTGAGGACTATGCTTCCTCATGGAGGTGTTTGGAAGAGTTGTCGAAGATCATGGAGTGCAAGGCACAGAAGAAGCTGATTGTGTTGCTGGTGTTTTACAAAGTGGAACCAAGAGAAGTGAGGGGGAAGAGAGGCGTGTGGGAGAGCTATGGCTAAGCACGAGCCCAAGTTTGGGAAGAATTCAGAGACAGTGAAGAGATGGAAGAAGGCTCTTTTCGATGCCAGTAACTTGTTTGGGTGGGATTTTAATAACGGATAAGAAAGTAATTGATGTGACACACTGCTTTGCCATTGTTAGCCAGTGATTTTTTGTTATATTTCAAATTGTATGCAATAAATTACCACTGAAAGCTTATTGATATTGTCAAACTTGCTGAGGAAGCAACGCTATGAGAAGGAGACTAGGTCATCCTACAGACCATATATAAAATCAGAAGTGGGTCCTCCTGATACCCATCCCTTTCGCTTCATATTATTCCCCTGACATGGTTGGGGTTGAGGTTGAGGAGCTTCCTTTTCCCTCTCTTTCTTTTATGATTTGTGACGGAGATTGCATTAATACAGAGTTAAGTGGATGCTTGTTGACATTGGATTGATATAATCGTATAGGCTTAGCCCATTTGATTTAAATTATTAATGGATTAAAAAAAATATGAACAAAAAAAAAAGGGAGAGAAAAGGATAATGTAGGAATCTGCTTCTAAGATGGTCACATGTAACAGACAATCGAAAATCGGTTTGTTGGTTTTTATCCTGCTTTTATTCCAATTAAATTCCGTGTTAGGATTCCATATTTTGATTCACTTTACGACCTTTAAATTCAAAATTCTTCTGGGTCCTCTTGGCTTTTTCTCTTCTTTGCCTTTTCTTGCTTCTTCTGGCTTTAGGTTTCTGTGCATGGTCAGGTGCTCACTTTACTTCTTCTCAAAGCAAGAGTGACGGGAATCCTATATTAACGACGCTAATCTCAGTTTGAGATTGCAAAAGTTTCTTTTTTCTTTTGTGTTTCTTTGTTGATTGTCTTGGGGAGTTATTGTTTGGAGAAGAGTTCGTGCATACTGCAATCAAAAGTTGCTCAGAGGAGCTGTACTTTTGTTGGGCGTTTCTCTAGTTGTGTTTTTCCTGGCATCATCTGTACCATACGACTACAGGTGCTCAAATTACGGTTCCCACGTGCGAGCTTCTTGCGGTTCGTGCTCTTGCGTTTGCCCTTTGAAGAGACGAATCTTTCCCTTGGCTTCAGGTAAGTCTAACGGTAGAGATTGAGTTAGTATATCGCAGAGGCTTCTCGGTTCGCGATCAGAAGAACATGTTTTCATGATGGTTGGAGTCAGTTTTGTATTTTTCTTCTTCCATGCTTTTTTTTTTCAGTAGAAGTATTGGAACTTTAGTGTTGAGTAAATCCAGACTAACTGGTTGAATTTTTGTTTGTTGAGAACAATTAATGATGAACAAGTTTTGAGTCTTTGATGGCTTATAGGCAAGTTAGCAATGTTTGTATTTCTCCTTATTGGAGTGTTGCTGGTAAGGCTTGGTGATGTGGTCGATTCGTCAATCTATGTCTCTTTTCTACACAGATTGCGGTGAAAATGATATGAAGGAGAGCAGATGGGATATGTTGAAGGAGCAACTGAGCGTACAAGAAACTGTAGCAAAGGAAACAGTGGCGCGCACCAAGGCATTAAGAGAGGATGCTAAGAAGACCTCGCTGAGATTCAGGGTCAAGGCCGAGAAGTGCAATGCCGGGGTGGCGGCTTGCGAGCTAAGCAAAAAAGGGCTGAAGCATGGCTAGTTGAGGAGCGTAAGCTCACGCTGTTGTGGGAGAAACGAGCCCGTGACAGAGGGTGGGAGGGTGGAAGGACAGTGATAAAGTATACTTGTACAGATAAAGGGAATGTGACGATAGCAGCTAGGTTCTTGATTATAAGGCAATTTTATAGAGGATTCATGAAGTCTCGTGTAAAGTATCACACATTTGAACAGCTTTTGCCAGGTGAATATGAGTTGGAAAGAGGGTGCACTCTGTTGGAGAAATCTTCCTGGAGTGTTTTGAAGCTGACAAAACGTTTCCTTCAGTCTAGTCTGAAGATTTGCAGACTCTACTATTTAAAGTCTGAAGACCTCCAGATTGCCAGTCTCAAGACTCAAAGTCTATCCTCATTGACAGTTTCTAGTTTGTCGAAGAAGGTCTATCCAGGACTGGATGTTTCGTTAAGGATTTGATCTTATCGACTGACGAAGATCTCTTGGCTGGATATGATATAACGGAATCCTTTATTCGAATCAAGATTGATTAAGGATCCGATGATTGGCGAAGTATACTTGGAAGGTTCTACTTATGGAAACCGAGATCCTGATTGTATGGGCGAACAGGATTGATGGGCTATCGACATGTTCATTAAATAGCTCGAATGATCTTCCTAATTGATTACGTCCAACGGGTAGATTGGAGAAATTCCTTTGGTAAGTGCCAATGAGTATGATGGCATAAAGGAGTATAAAAGGAAGACGTTCCAGTTGTTTGAGTGGGTGCACGATAGAAGAATTCCAAAGTCTGAAGCTCCTTGTTCTTAGTCAATTCATTTGTTGAGCGAAATCTTGTACGCAAAAGAGAGTTTATATTCTAGAGAAACCTTGAGGAAGTGTGGTAGAGTATCTACACTGTGGAATCAATGAGAGCTTTGTTGTAATAACTCTTTTGTTCATAGTGAAATCCAGCCGGTGGGCTGTCAGTGCGGAAGAGTGGACGTAGGCTTAGAAGAAGCTGAACCATTATAAACCTTGTGTTTATTTCTATTCCCTACTCTCTGTTTTACTTTGATCATAATTACTTGTGATAACAAAAAGGCGAGCTTCATTGTTATTGTCTAATATTGCTCACATATCACAAGAAATTATTTTTGCACCTATTCACCCCCCTCTAGGTGCTTATACTAGCTATCTCAATTGGTATCAGAGCCTGTGTACTCACTTTGTTTGAAGTGTTTTACTTCAGAGTTAAAGATCCATGGCTAGTATGTTAGCTCTAGGGCTGGTAGAAGGGCAAAGCAATACTAGACCACCTTACTTTGATGGAAAGGAATACAACATATGGAAAAACAAAATGAAGGCGTTCCTAAGATCAAAGGATCCTCTGGAATGGGACGTTGTAGAAAAGGGAATTATTCCTAAAGCTGCACCTGTCTCAGAGAGAGGAAAAGAAGCTATTGAGTCTAGTGAAATGACTCAGGAAGAAATAATCAAGAGACAAGCTCTTGATGCAAAGGCAATTTATTCTTTATATTGTGCTTTGTCACCTACTGAATATAACATAAATATTTAGACATAAATGTTTCTTCTCTTATAGAAAGTGAAGATAATCTTTTAAAAGAAAATGTATTTATAAAAAATGACATATCAAATATTTCAAAAAGATTTTCAATAGGATCTGAGAAACTTGAGAAAATTCTTTAGTACAAAGACCTTATTTCAATAAATCTAGTTTGGGAATGACAGCAGAAACCATTCCTTTAATTGATTTTCCTAAAGTGAAGGAAAGAATTTAAGCAAAGACCCTCAAGAGATGCTTACAAAAATCATTTCAAAAAGGTTTTTGTAAATAATGCTCTCGAATGTTCTAAGTGCAATAGTTTAGATCGTTTTGAGAAAGAATGTCCTATGGTTTGGAAACATGTTAAGAAAGTATGGACAAAAACCGCATATCATACTAACACCAATGGACCCAAGAAAATATGGGTACCAAAGAAAGCTTGAGTTTCTTTTTTAAATGCAGGTCACTATCAAGAAAAATGTAAAATGGTATATGGATAGTGGATGCTCAAGACATATGACAGGAGATTCAAATTGCTTCATAAAGCTCGTTCAAGTAAATGGTGGAAAAATCTCATTTGGAGGAAACAACAAAGGAAGAATTGTGGGATTTGGAACTGTAAAGATTGGAAACCTCACAATCAGCAATGTTTCCTTAGTGGAAGGACTTAACTACAATTTGCTCAGTATCAGTCAGCTATGCGATACCGGTTTCAAAATCAGCTTTCAAGAGGGAATATGCTCAGGAACCAGTAAAGATCCTACTCAGTCATTCATGGGTCGAAGACATGGAAATATCTATCTCTTGGATGTCAAACCAGATGAATCGCAATGTCTAATCTCAATTCAAGACGAAGCAAACTTATGGCACAGAAAACTTGGGCACATCAATATGAAGCAAATAGCCAAAATTTCAGCAAAGAAGCTTGTTCGTGGTTTACCCAATCTGTCATACCAAAAGTCTGACCTATGCACACCATGCATATTAGGAAAATAGGTAAGAAATTCATTTAAACCAATAAATCAAGTTTTCACTAATCGTGTACTGCAGCTTCTTGCCTAGTAATTGTGGATGACTGCTCATGATTTACTTGGGTATATTTCCTGGCAAGTAAGTCTGGAACCTTTTCTTACTTTGAAAAGTTTGCTAAAAAGGTTCAAAATGAAAAAGGGTATGTTATTTCAAGCATAAGAACAGACCATGGAGGCGAATTTGAAAATCAAGATTTTACAAAATTCTGTAATGAATCTAGTTTTTAGCATGTGTTCTCCTCTCCATATACTCTAGAGCAAAACGGAGTTGTGGAAAGAAAGAATAGACCGCTTCAAGAAATGGCTAGAACTCTTTTAATTGAAAGTAATATATCTTCACGTTTTTGGACTGAAGCAGTTTCTACAGCATGTTATATCATTAATAGAGTTTTTCTAAGGCCTACTCTAGAAAAAAACCCCTATGAATTATTCAAAGAAAAGAAGCATATTGTTTCATATTTTCATGTGTTTGGATGTAAATGCTTTATATTGAAAAATGCAAATAATAGAGTTGGCAAGTTTGAAGAAAAATCAGACAAAGGCATCTTCCTTGGATATTCAACCACAAGCAAAGCGTATAGAGTCTACAACAAGAAGACTCAATCTGTGGAGGAATCAATGAATGTCAGATTTCAAGATTCTATGCAAAATGAATCTATTCAGACTCATCTTGAAGAATCTGAATTTGCTCCAGACTCTACAAAGTCTGAATTTCAGGAAGCAGCTCAGACTTCTAAAGACCAGCAACAAATGATTGTTGAAGATTCAAATGAAGGAAGCGATCATCAACCTGACAAATCAACCAGCAACTGGAAGCATAAGTCCAGTCATCCCAAAGATCTTATTATTGGCGACATTAATGAAGGAATTCGCATAAGATCCAAAAGGCACGAAGAGTCTAGTGCTGTGGCTCTTGTCTTTGAAATAGAACCCAAAATCATAGAAGAAGCTTTATCTGATGAAAGCTAGATTGAAGCTATGCAAGAAGAGCTCAGGCAATTCAGTATTAATGATGTCTGGGAATTGACTCCTAAACCGAAAGGTAAGTCTGTTATTGGAGCTAAATGGGTTTTCAGGAATAAGATGGACGAGAAAGGAAAGGTCATAAGAAATAAAGCGAGACTCGTGGCCAAGGGATATACACAAGAAGAAGGGATAGACTATGACGAGACTTACGCACCAATAGCAAGGTTAGAAGCAATTCGATTATTACTTGCTTTTGCTTGTTATAAGAATTTCAGGTTATTCCAAATGGACGTCAAAATCGCTTTCCTGAATGGATCTATCCATGAGGAAGTCTATGTGGAACAACCACCTGGGTTTGAAGATCCAAGGAAACCAGACTCAGTATTCAGACTGAAAAAAGGCCTTATATGGTTTGAAACAAGCACCTCGAGCTTGGTACGATAGGCTGAGTAAGTTTTTAATTCAAAATGGCTTTGTTAAAGGTAAAGTAGACACTACTCTATTTATTAAAAGAGAAAGCAAAAGTTTTCTGCTTGTTCAAATATATGTAGATGATATTATTTTTGGATCCTCTAATGAAAGTCTCGGCAAGAAATTCTCTAAGTCTATGCAGGATGAATTTGAAATGAGCATGATGGGTGAACTAACCTTCTTTCTTGGGCTTCAAGTAAAACAGTTGAAGGAAGAAACTTTTGTTCATCAAGAAAAATATGCTAATAATCTTGTCAAAAAGTTTGGATTGGAAAATTGCAAAAAGATGGACATACCAATGTCAAGTTCTTTGAAGATAGACAAAGATGAAGGAGGAAAGAAAGTTGACCAGAAGCTATACAGAGTATCATTGGTTCACTTCTTTATCTTACCGCTTCTAGACCGACATTTTGTTTAGTGTTTGCATTTGTGCCAGATTTCAATGCGGACCCTAAAGAATCTCATCTAAGTGCCGCAAAGCGCATTATCAAATACATTGCATCTACTTCAAACTTTGGTCTTTGGTATCCTAAAAAGGGAGACCTTACTCTTCATGGATATTCAGACGCAGACCTAGCCGGATGCAGAGTTGATAGAAAGAGCACATCGGGTACCTGTCAACTACTTGGAAGCAGGACAGTGTCTTGGTTTTCAAGAAAGCAAAATACAATAGCTCTTTCTACAGTAGAAGCAGAGTATGTAGCTCTTGGAAGTTGTTGTTCACAAATTCTGTGGATAAAACAACAGCTAAGAGACTTTGGAATTGAAGATTCATGCACGGAGATTAAGTGTGACAACACCAGCGCAATCAATCTAACCAAGAATCCAATTCTTCACTCAAGAGCAAAGCATATAGAGATTCGACATCACTTCATTAGAGATCATGTTCAGAATTGAGAAGTTTCGATTTAGTTTATTGACTCAAAAAATCAACTGGCGGATATATTTACAAAGCATTTGGAGAAAAATCAATTTGAGGTTATTCGTTCCAGACTCAACATCTTGAAGTCTGAAGAAGTAAAAGTCTAGAGACTCTCTAGACAATCGAGTTTTTTTTACTGTAAGTTATTTTATTCTCTCTCTCAGATTAAATCTCGAAAAGGTACGATTATCTGTCCATAATTGATTTTTGCTATTTCCGTGATTATCGCTATCTTTCTTTTTCGAAAATGAAGTTAATCTTAAATTGCAGTTATCTAATTTTTGAAAAAGGCAGTTATTTTTTTAAAAATGCATCTTTTTACTTTCTTTTATGACGCTTGGTATGCCTCTCTTCGACTGTCCTATATACAAACGGTTCCTCTTCGTTTTACTCCAAAAACCCTAAAAAGCATCGATCTTCCACTTGTGTCTTCTTCTCTTGTTTAATCTTCAAAAAGTTGTCATCTTTCTTGGGAAAAACAAGTTTGGAATCTTCCGAAGACTGTGAAAGATGTAGTCTCAAAGGAAGTCTTCGAGGATTGCAACCAGGGGACCGCAGAAAATGAGTGAGGGGCCTACTCACTTTGATCTCACCGAGGAAGAAGAGTCTCCTAGTCAGCAGCAGAGCTCACAACATTCTCAGCAGCGTCCATCTCCTCCATCTAGTCCACAGGATGTTGGTCATCGAGAAGAGGAAGAAATCGTCGAAGGCGCAAATCCTGTAAGAATTCAAAAGCCCTCTTTTATTTATAAGCTTTATCGTGCTTTAAAGAGGATCGGTACTCCATTGAACTACATCGATGAGTTTCTTAAGGACAAAGGGTATGGTAATGAGTACATCTTTTTACGAAATACGAAGCGTTTGGGAATTGCCCCTATGGGGTTGGCAGAAGAAACCCTTGCAAATATCCCAAGTGATCCGCGTGTTGGAGGAGTGAATCAGCCAGATAGAAATGATGATGACAAGTTGTACAGTCAATTTCAACCGAGAATGGGTGTTGCAACAAGTATTCGGAGCAAAAGGACAGAGTTGTTTCGTTCGGAGGAACACAAGCATCTTTACACTAAGTTGTTGAAGCGTGGGGTGATAAACCCTAGAAGTGTAGATTTTGATTTCCTTGACTCTGTGAACGCCAATTTGAGGGAAAAATTCAGTCTTCTTCAACTTGAGCAGTTTTGTTCTAAACCTACAGAAGCCTATGCTGAACTCACTGCATACTTCTATTCGAATCTCAGTTTCCTGGATGCGAATAGATTCTCTTTAGTGTCCGAGATCAGGATTATGTGGTGGATGTAGATATGTTGGCTGATGTGATTGGGGTTGAAAGAGGGAGATATCAACCTATCAATGTGTCTATTGCTCGTGCCACATTGGAACTTGTTAAGGATAAAATGACAGAGGGAAGGATTTCCTACTCAAGGATGCGTGCGTTCAACATTCTGCTTCACAAGATTGTGATTAATTGCCTTAGACCGAAATCTACTTCAAAGACTGATGTTTCAAACTCAGAGGCAAAGCTGATGTACGCCATCAATGCTGGGAAAAAGTTTTCTCTTCCTCACACTATTTTGTTCCACATGTATAGAGCAGTAGTGAAGGACAAAGATCAACTTCCTTATCCAGCTCTTGTGACCAAGTTATTCAGACATTTGAATATTCAGCCTCCCCAAATTCTCTGTGTTAGAACGTGTGATCAAATGGTAGTGAGACTGAAAATGGTGTCTAAAATGCGTCTGAAGGAACTTAACAAGGCGTTGGAGAAATTCAAGGAGACAGCCCCTGCCAAGCCCCATCAAATCTCTTCTGCAGCAAAAAGAAAAGGGAATGAGCCCATGGTTGCTTCATCCAAGAAAAGAAGAGCTCTCATCGTTGAGGATGAAGATGATGAGGATGACATCACCATTTCTGCTATGGCATTGAAGAACCTGAGTCGTTCTGTTCAGAATCAACGGAACATCAAGAGAAAGACTCAGAACAGAGGACTGGAGAACGAGAAGATTTGGAAGTAGAGGAGAAAGAAATTGAGGAGAGAGAAGCAGAAGAAAGAGATGCTGAGGAGGAAAGAATTGAAGCAGAAGAAGAAGAGGAGAAAGGAGAGAAAGGAGATCGAGAGGAAGGAGAGCATGAGGAACACTCTTCTCCACCTGAAGGCATGGAAATCAGGGGAGATCGTGAGAAAAGAGAAATGTCATCATATCCTGCGACTAGTGAAGGAGTAAGTCGATCTCCAGCAGATCCAGAGGACATCTATGCCTCTCAATTTCCTGAGGAGGGACATGGTGTTTCATCGCCCAATCTGCGTAACTATGCTGATTTGCCATCGTCTGCCTTTACTCCATCTAATCGAGCAGAAGCCAATACGCAGACTGATAATTCAGCAGATTTTCGCAAAATTCTCGATGTTCTCTTAGAGTTGCGGGGTTAGATATATGCTTTGGGATACGAAGTACAGAATTTGCAGACTACAAGCCAAGCTTCTTGTTTCTACGAATGATCGAGATCCAAGCCCTTGCTCTTGATTCAAGCAAATGCTAAGGGTGAAGATGTAGCTCAACTGAAGGAAGAATTGAGAAAGCTGGAAGGCATTGTCCAGTCAATGGGAGATTTCCAGCTTGTTCGTGTTCCCAAGCAATCTTGATTCCATTCTCTTTCCATCTCAACCTTTTTTCTGTTGACAAAAAGGGGGAGAGATGCGAGATTTGAAAACTTTGAACTTAAACTTGTTGAACTTTTGGTTTGATGTTTGACTTGACTTGACTTGTGTGTCTGGATGTGGACTGAATTTGGGATTTGGATTTGACTGCTTATATTAAGTACTATTGATATCTTATGAATGGCTTTACTCACATGAAAGACTAACCTATTTTCTGTGGTTGCAGATTCTAGTATTATCATTAAGCCATTTATCTTTATAAGATATCCATATTTGCTTGAATAGTGTTTTGCAGGTCAAAGTTATTCAAATCTGCAAGAAAGTTTTGTCACCATCAAAAAGGGGGAGATTGTTGGAGAAATCTTCCTGGAGTGTTTTGAAGTTGACAAAAAGTTTCCTTCAATCTAGTCTAAAGATTTGCAGACTCTACTATTTAAAGTCTGAAGACCTCCGGACTGCTAGACTTAAGACTCAAAGTCTATCCTCATTGACAGTTTCTAGTTTGTCGAAGAAGGTCTATCCAAGACTGGATGTTTCGTTAAAGATTTGATCTTATCGATTGACGAAGATCTCCTGGCTGGATATGACATAACGGAATCCTTTATTCGAATCAAGATTGATTAAGGATCTGATGATTGGCGAAGTATACTTGGAAGGTTCTACTTATGGAAATCGAGATCCTGATTGTATGGGCGAACATGATTGATGGGCTATCGACATGTTCATTAAATAGCTCGAATGATCTTCCTAATTGATTCCGTCCAAGGGATAGATTGGAGGAATTCCTTTGGTAAGTGCCAACGGGTATGATGGCATAAAGGAGTATAAAAGGAAGACATTCCAGTTGTTTGAGTGGGTGCACGATAAAAGAATTCCAAAGTCTGAAGCTCCTTGTTCTTAGTCAATTCATTTGTTGAGCGAAATCTTGTACGTAAAAGAGAGTTTATATTCTAGAGAAACCTTGAGGAAGTGTGGTAGAGTATCTACACTGTGGAATCAAGGAGAGCTTTGCTGTAATAACTCTTTTGTTCATAGTGAAATCCAGCCGGTGGGCTGTCAGTGCGGAAGAGTAGACGTAGGCTTGGAAGAAGCCGAACCACTATAAACCTTGTGTTCATTTCTCTTCCCTACTCTCTGTTTTACTTTGATCATAATTACTTGTGATAACAAAAAGGCGAGCTTCATTGTTATTGTCTAATATTGCTCACATATCACGAGAAATTGTTTTTGCACCTATTCACCCCCCTCTAGGTGCTGATACTAGCTATCTCACACTCTTGATAAGAGATTAGATTAATGTGTAAGTCTACTCTTTTGTGCAGTCCTCGCAACTAGAAGTTATCTACTAGCTACTCTCCTTTGAGGGCTGCGTGTATATTGAAGTTGAATTGTTGATTCATGACATAAAGGTTGTTACAAGTTTTTGGTGCAATTTCTGCGGTAGCAATACTCTCTTTTTAAGGAACAACTGTACCAAGAAATTTCTTCGTCGGAATTTGATTTTGCAACATCATGTTGTCTTTGACACTGTTGCGAAAAGACGAGCAATCGAACAATAATATAGACAGAAGAAGAAAATAAATCGGACATCAGATTTACATGGTTCAGTCGTAAAGACTTATGTCCACGGGGAGAGCAGCAGCAAATTTCAATATAGATCAAGCGATATAAGGAGATTACACACTCAAGTCACTCAAACACTCTCTCGGTGTTTCCCAAGCCCCAATTATACCCAACAACGCACGCAGTGTTTAGTCCCGAAATTCCTCAAGAAATAATCTCTCAATCTCACGAAGGAATTACAAGCAAATCTTACCACAAGATTTAAATCGGCTACAAATACTAATATTTCTTGGATGTAATTCACGGACAAGAACAACAAAGAAAAATCCCTCCCAAGCACTCGACGACTAGACGGCGCTTCAAGAACAATGATCAACGGCGGAACGCCAAGCACTCACTCGGCGCTTCAAGACAATTTGTGATCCACCTCTACCACTCACGGCCACAAGTCTATATATAAGTAAAACCTTTATTATTTTGCCAACTTCTCATAGGATTATGTTTCCTATCTAAAACGATTTTATCCAAAAACATATCTCTGTATGTTTTAAACAAAATCCAAATCCAAGTGAAAGTTGGACTTTTCTATTTTAGCGGCCAAATTCTCTAATGCAGATTCAAACTATGGGAAGTTGATCTTCGGATCTTCTTTGCTCAATTTCGAACGTCCACAACATATCCAATTTGAAATATTCGGAATTTCACATTAGACTCAAACTCGAGACATATTTTAACAGACACAATGTAAAGCTCTATAAGTAGTTTTCCATCCGACCTAGGCCGGGACAAGAACCTAAAGCCGCTTAAAAAATATTTTTGTATCCCCTTCCTGACCATCTCCCTACCATAAAAAGGTAAACAGGCATAAACAAATCCAAAGGAAGAAGAAAATCAGTCAAAGCTATAATGGAGGTCATCTCCATGTCAGATGCAAATCTAAACTCCTCTATCCTCTCAGACGACGTCGCATGAAGGCATCACCCTCAACGCTGCCCGTCCGGACTCCCAAGACAAGACACCATTGACTCATCACTCTCTCTTTCTCTCTCCGACGACTGATCATCCCTTATTCGATGGCGCTGTTGATCCTCCATCGCAACCTCCATGGTCGAACCTCCTCGCTCCTCCAGTGGAGGCTCTTCTCCCATTCACCGAAGGCGGCAATGGCGGCGGTGGCGGTAGCTGCTACTGCGAAGCGGCAGGCCTCGGAGCTGAAGCCCGTTGAGAAGATACTGGTGGCGAATCGAGGTGAGATAGCTTGCAGGATCATGAGGACGGTGAGGAGGCTGGGGGTTCGGACCGTCACCGTCTATAGCGACGCTGATGCCGGTGCTTATGAGGACGATCGAGGAATCGCGCGTTGTGATCATCATTTTCTCTGAAGACTATGCTTGCTCGTGGTGGTGTTTGGAAGAATTGGCGAAGATTATGGAGTGTAACGCACGGAAGGAGCTGATTGTGTTGCCAGTGTTTTACAAAGTGTAACCAAGAGAAGTGAGAGAGGTGAGAGAGGCTTATGGGAGAGCTATGGCTAGGCATGATACTAAGTACAGGAAAGAGACAGTGAAGAAATGGAAGAAGGCTCTATTTGACGCCGGTAGCTTGTCTGGCTGGGATTTTAGTGATGGGTAAGTAGGTAATTGATGGAACACATTGCTTTGTCACTTTTAGCTGGTGATTGTTTGTTATATTTTCAAACCGCATGCAATAAACTACTGTTGAAAGCTGATTGATATTGTCAAGTTCGATCTTTTGATTGAGATATACTAAACAGCGGACTGCAAATTTGAATGACCAAAACTTCAAGATAGTAGATTCTTTGAATTTGATTCTGGCTATGTGGATAATGAGAACTTTTGGTCTTAATGAGTTTGCAACAGGTTTTTGCATGACAAAATTTTTGGAATAAAAATTAATTTCTATTTCAGAAATTGAGAAGTTAAAATTTTTAGCTTTTGATTTCTTCTTCAAATCTATTTCTAGAATAGAAATCTGTTCTAGAAATAGAAAAATCAAATTGCGTTACCAAACAGATTTCTGTTTCTTCGGGCAGGAACGAGAGAAATAGAGAAATAGAAATTTTATCATGCACATTCTTAGTCATTATTGTCTTCGGGCGCAGGTTATTCATAATTTTCGATGGGCAAGGCTGGTTCACCAGATGTGTTAATTTCTTTTCATCTTATTATTTGCTAACTTTCTTATGTTATTTTCCTTATGACATTGAAGGTTGAAATCTTGCCGTGGCTTTAAAATGCTAAAACATTTTTCTCTTTCTTTAGAGTGCTCATCAGAGATGAAGTGGAGCTCATACAATGCATCATAAAGGAATTATCAATTCATCTAGAATGAACACTCTTACATGTTGCTAAGTATCTAATTGGAATAGATTGCCGAGTTGAAGAAGTGATATGATTGTCGCAAAAAGAGTTGGACAATGATGATGTTCTCATGATAGGTCTATGGAGACCGGGAGGCATAGGGAAGGCAACGATTGCTAAAGCGATATATAATGCCATTGAGAGACAGTTAGAGGGATGTGGTTTTTTGGAGTGAGTTAGAGAAACTTCAAACAAAAGCAATTGTCTAATTGATTTGCAACAAAAAC
Organism: Eucalyptus globulus; assembly: GCA_014182545.1. Taxonomy (NCBI): domain Eukaryota; kingdom Viridiplantae; phylum Streptophyta; class Magnoliopsida; order Myrtales; family Myrtaceae; genus Eucalyptus; species Eucalyptus globulus. Next base: position 15,604,005 of record CM024724.1, on the reverse strand, counting down.
TTCTATCTCATATCTTATCTCCTAGACATCTAACAATCTATACTAAAGATGGAGGAATTAGTTTGATAAGGGAAAGACCTTATTGCAAGAAGATTCTCCTGGTTCTTGATGATGTTGACTAGTTGGATCAAGTGAATGCATTAGGTGGACAAGGCAATCGGTTTGGCAAAAAGTAGAATCATTCTTTGAATTCGACTCTTACTGTGTGGATTATGAGAACTTTTTGTCTTTGGTTTAACTGTTCCTTAGTCATTATTGTCTTCAGGCGCAAGTTCTTCGTATTTTCCTTGGGTAGATGTTGGGGCAAGATCACCAAATGTGTTATCTTTTCATCTTATCATTTGTTAACCTTCTTATGTTATTTTCCGAGAAAAGTACCAAAAAAGTCTTTAAAATATTGCATTGATATCAATTTAGTCATAAACTTTTCAATTGGATCAATTCAGTTTTAACTTTTCACATTTGTACCAATTCAGTCTATCCAGCCAATTTTGGCGGAATGCGATGACATGGGACGCGATCGGTGGCCGAACACCGATATAGAAATTTTTAATATATTTTATTTTATTTTTATTTTTTTTTAATTTTTTTCCTTTTTTTTCTTTTCTTTTTCTTTTCTTCTCTCTTCTTCCTCCTTAGGTTGTCCTTGCAGTGGTCAACAAGCCTCTAGGGAGGGTCGTGGCCCTTGCTCGACCTCACCCAAGGTTGCGGGCAAAGGCGGCCTCGCTTATGGCTAGTGAGGCCATGGAGGCCATCACTAGGCTAGAGGCTCACTGGCCACTGGCAAGGGCCGCGATCACCTCGCTTGCGACCCTGGGCGAGGGACGTGAACCTAGCGAGGACTTCATGGCCCTCGTCCAGTGGCCAGTGAGCCTTCGGCTTGGCAATGTCCACCATGGCCTTGCCAGTTGTGCTCGAGGCCACCTTCACCTGCGGTAAAGCTTGGGCGAGGCCTTGCCTAGATTTGGGCAAAGCCACATTGCTTGCAGCCTAGGGCGAGGCCAGGCGACGATCGCAACCTCGATGAGGGCTTCATGGCCCTCGCCTAGTGGCCGGCAAGCCTTCGGCCTGGTGATGGCCGCCATGGCCTCAACAAATCCGAGTGAAGTCGCCTCACCCACAACCCAGGGCAAGGTCAAGCAAGGGCTGCGGCCCTAGCCGAAGGCTCGTTGGCCATCGCAAGGACAGTCTAAGGAGGAAAAAGGGAGAAAAGAAAAAGGAAAAAGAAAAGAAAAAATTAATAAAAAATTTATGAAACAAATTGTCACATCTGCGTCGGCTATCGGCCGGCATCCATGTCAGATTCCAACCACCAGCCGGTGTCCACATTATCGCCAGGTGGCCAAACTTGGCCAGATGGACTGAATTTGTACTAATGTGAAAATGTTTATGATTGAATTGATTCAATTGAAAAGTTTATGACTGAATTGGTACTAATGCAATAGATATAAGACTATTTTGGCACTTTTCCCATTATTTTCCTTACGTTAGAGGTTGAATTTTTGCCGTGGCTTTGAAATGCTAAACCATGTTTCTCTTTCTTTTGAGTACTTATCAGAGATGAAGCGGAGCTCATACGAGGCATTGTCGAGCAAGTGTCAAGTCATCTAGAGTGAACACCCTTACATGTTGCTAAGTATCCGGTCGAAATAGATTCCTAAGTTCAAGAAGTAATATCACTATCATAAATAGAGTTAGATGTTGATGATGTTCTCATGATAGGTCTATTGGGACCTGGAGGCATAAAGAAGACAATGATTGCTAAAGCGATATATAATGCTATTGAGAGACAGTTTCATGGATCTAGTTTTTTGGAGCGAGTTTGAGAAATTTTGAACAAAAGCAATGGTTTAGTTGATTTGCAAAAAAAAACTTCTGTCTAAGATCTTGTTTCCTAGACATCTAACGGTCTATAGTGTTGATGGTGGAATTGGTTTGATAAGGGAAAGACTTTGTTGCGAGAAGGTTCTCCTAGTTCTTGATGATGTTGACCAATTGAGTCAATTGAATGCGTTAGCTGGAGGAGGGGATTGGTTTGGTAAAGGAAGTAGAATCTTTGTAACATCAAGGGATAAATATTAGCTAACTTCTGATGGCATAAATTATGTGTATGAAGTTAAAACTTTAGAAGACGATAAAGCACTAGACCTTTTTGGTAGGTATGCCTTCAAAATTGCAAGGAAGTTGAAATAAAAAGGGATCTCATTGATAGAGCATTGCATTATGCTAATGGCTTTCCACTAGACCTCAAAGTGTTGGGCTCATTCTTATGTGGAAGAAACGAACAAGCATGGGAAAGTGCGCTACATAAACTCTCCGATAGTCCTGACCAAACTATCAATCAAGTTATGAAGAAAATCTTCGATGGATTGGAGGACAACGAGAAGGAGATTTTCCTTGACGTTGCTTGTTTCTCTAAGGGAAAAAGTATAGAATACATCAAGGAAGTTCTTGACAGCTATGACTTTGAGACAACTATAGGAATATAAATTCTCATTGAGAGGTAATTGATAAGAAATGAGCATGGGACCCTGCAAGTGCATGATATGGTTCGATTGATGGGTAAGAATATTGTTAAGCAAGAATGTCCTAGTGATCTTGGGATACACTGCAGATTATGGCTGTTTGAAGATGTTTAGGCATTATTTGTGGAGATATGGTAAAAGTTGTTTATATGAACATTTTTATTTCTCATTTTTATGTTTCTTTGATTTGGACAGCATATTGTAAATCTCAATGGTAAATTTTGTGCGAGAACTGAATTTCCTTTGTTATGGATAGGGAACAAATGTGGTAAGTGAGATAGCTAGTATAAACACCTAGAGGGGGGTGAATAGGTGTAAAAATAATTTCTTGAGATACGGAAGCGATACTAGGCAAACGATAGAAAGGGAATTCTCTTCTGGTTAACAAAATGAAATACGATCAAAGTAAAGCAAGGAGTAAGGAAGAGAAATTTGAACACAAGGTTTATAGTGGTTCGGCTTATTCCAAGCCTACGTCCATTCTTCCGCACTGACAGCCCACCGGCTGGATTTCACTATGAACAAAAGAGATGTTACAGCACATTTTTTCCTTGATTCCACAGTGTACATATTCTACCACACTTCCTCAAAGTTTCTCACAAATATAGACTCTCTTTTGCGTACAAGATTTCGCTCAAAGGAATTGACTAAACAACAAGGAGCTTCAGACTTTGGAATTCTTCTATCGCGCACCTCTTGAACAACTGAGAATGACTTCCTTAGATACTCATTTATGCCATCATATCCGTTGGCACTTATCAAAGGAATTCCTCCAATCTACCCGTTGGATGGAATCAATTAGGAAGATCATTCGAGCTATTAAAGGAACATGTCAATAGCCCATCAATCATGTTCGCCCATACAATCAGGATCTCAGTTTCCATAAGTAGAACCTTCCAAGAATATTTTGCCAATCATCGGATCCTTAATCTTCGAATCAATCATGATCAAATAAAGGATTATGTTATGTCATATCCAGTCAAGAGATCTTCTCCAGTCGATAAGGTCACATCCTTAATGAAACATCTAGTTCTGGATAGCCTTTCTTCAACGGATTAGAAACTGTCAATGAGGATAGACTTTGAGTCTTAAGTCTGGCTGTCCGGAGGTCTTCATACTTTAAATAGCAGAATCTGCAAACCTTCATACTAGATCGATGGAAATGTTTTGTCAGCTTCAAAACTTTTCAAGAAGATTTCTCCAACAATCTCCCCCTTTTTGATGGTGACAAAACTTTCCTGCAGATTTGGATAACTTTGACCTGCAAAACATTTCTCAAACACATGAATAACACTAGGATCTACAACCACAGAAAATAGGTTAGTGTTGTATATGATAAAGCCATCCATAAGATATCAATAGTAGTTAATATAAGCAGTCAAGTCCAAATCCAAATTCAATCCACACATCCAGACACAAAAAATAAAGTCGTAAAGTCAAACATCAAAACAATCTAAGTTAAGACAGTCCAAACGATTAAAAATTCAAAGTTTCAAATCTTGCATCTCTCCCCCTTTTTGTCAGCATAAAAAAAGGTTGAGATGAAAATGGAATAGAGTCAAGAATGCTTGGGAACTCGGACAAGCTGGAAATCTCCCATTAACTGAACGATGCCTTCCAGCCTTTTCAAGTCTTCCTTTAGTTGTGCAACATCCTCACCCTTAGCATTAGCCTGAATCTGAAGAGAAAGGGCTTGGATCTGATCATTCAATGATCCCGAAGAAGCTTGACCTGCATTCTGCAAATTCTGAACTTCGCATCCCAAAGCATATATCTGACCTCGTATTTCCAAGAGAATATCCATAATTCTGCGAAAATCTGCTAAATTATCGGTCTGCGTACTGGCTTCGGCCCGATCTAATGGAGTAAAGGCAGACGATGGCAGATTAGCATAATCACGCAGATTTGGTGATGAAACATCATGACCTTCCTCAGGAAATTGAGAGGCATAAATGTCCCTCGGATCTCGCCGGAGAGCGACTCCCTCGCGGTAGCGAGGATATGAGGACATTCCTCTTTTCTCATGATCTCCTCCTATTTCCATACCTTTAGGTGGAGAAGAGTGTCCCTGATGATCTTCTTTTTCTTGATCTCTTTTCTCTTCTTCTTTTTTTTCGACTCTTTCCTTCTCAGCATCTCTTTCTTCTTTGTCTCCTTCCTCTGTTTCTTTCTCCTCTTCTTCTCTCTCTTCTCGTTCTCTACTCCTCTGTTCTGAGTCTTTTTCTGGAACAGAACGACTTAGATTCTTCAAAGCCATTGCAGAAATGGTGATGTTTTCCTCATCCTTTTCATCCTCGACGATGAGAGCTCTTCTTTTCTTGGATGGAGCAACCATGGGCTCCTTCCTTTTTCTTTTTACTGTAGAAGAGATTTGATGAGATTTAACAGGAGTCTTCTCTTTGAATTTCTCCAACACCTTGCTTAGTTACTTCAGACACATTTTAGTCACCATTTTCAGTCCTACCACCATATGATCACACGATCGAGCACAAAGGATTTGTGGAGACTAAATATTCAGATGTCTGAATAACTTCGTCACAAGACCTGGATAAAGAAGTTGACCTCTGTCCTTCACCACCGCTCTATACATGTGGAACATAACGGTGTGAGGAAGAGAAAACTTTTTCCAGTGATGATGGCATACATCAGCTTTGCCTCTGAACTTGAAACATCAGTCTTGGAAGTTGATTTCGGTCTGAGGCAATTGATCACAATCTTGTGAAGCAGAATGTTGAACGCACTTATCCTTAAGTACGAAATCTTTTCCTCTGTTCTCCTGTCCTTAACAAGTTCCAATGTAGCACAAGCAATGGAAACTTTGATCGGTTGATATCTTCCTCTCTCAACCCCTAACACATCTGCCAGCATATCCATATCCACTACAAAGTCTTGATCTTTGACACTGAAAGAAAATCTATTCGCATCCAGGAAACTAAGATTCGAATAGAAATAAGCAGTTAATTCAGCATGAGCTTCTGTGGTGTCAGAACAGAACTGCTCAAGTTGAAGAAAACTAAACTTTTCTCTCAAGTTGACATTTATAGCATCAAGGAAGTCAAAATCCACACTCCTAGGGTTTATCACCCCACGCTTCAGCAATTTTGAGTATAGATCCTTCTGTTCCTTCGATCTAAACAACTCTCCCATTTTTCCTCGATTTTCCGCCGCAATACCCATCCTCGGTTGAAATTGGCTGTACAATTTATCATCATCATTCCCATCTATCGGATTAAATCCCCAATCACGAGGATCACTTGGGATATTTGCAAGGGTTTCTTCTGCCACCCCTTTACGAGCAATTCCCAAACTTTCCATTTTCCGAAAAAAGATATATTCATTCCCATATCCTTTGTCCTTAAGAAAATCATCGACGTAGTTCAATGGAGTACCAGTCCCTTTTAAAGCACGATAAAGCTTATAAATAAAAGAGGGCCTTTGAACTCTTACAGGATCTGCGTCTTCAACGATTTCTTCCTCTTGTTGATGACCAACACCCTGTGGACTAGATGGTGGAGAATGACGCTACGAGAATGTTGTGGGCTGTTGCTGATTTGGAGACTCCTCTTCCTCGGTGAGATCGAGAGTGCGTAGGCCCCTCACTCATTCGCCGTGGTCCCCTGCTTGCGATTCTCGAAGACTTTCTTGAAGACGACATCTTTCTCAGTCTTTGAAAGATTCCTTGTTTGACTTTCCCAAGAAAGATGACAACTTTTTCTAAGATTAAGCAAGAGAAGAAAAACAGGAATGGAAGATCGATGCTTTTTAGGGTTTTAGATTTTTAAACGAAGAGAAACCGTCTGTATATAACTCAGTCGAAACGAGGGAATGCCAAACAATGTAATGGAAAGTGAAAAGATCCCTTTTTAAAAAAAATAACTGCCTTTTTTGAGAAAATAGCCTTTTCAAAATAACTCTCCTCTTTTTTTTTTTGAAGAAGAAGAAGGAAACGTTGCAATAATTACGTCGATTAAAGATATCAATAATAAAACACGGTTGATGATCATAACTTTCCAAAATGAGATTCGAGAGAGAGAATAACTTACAATCAAGGTTTTGATTGTCTGAGTCTGAGAGTCTCTAGACTTTGATTTCCTCATACCTCAAAATGTTGAGTCTGGAACGAATGGTTTCAAATTGATTTTTCTCCAAAGGCTTTGTGAATATATTCGCCAGTTGGTTCTTTGAATCAACAAACTGAATCGAAACTTCTCCATTTTGAACATGATCTCTTATGAAGTGATGTCGAATCTCTATATGCTTTGCTCTTGAGTGAAGAATTGGATTTTTGGTAAGATTGATTGCACTTGGTGTTGTCGCAGTTAATCTGTGCATGAATCTTCAATTCCAAAGTCTCTTGCTTGTTGTTTTATCCACATAATTTGTGAACAACAACTTTCGAGAGCTACATACTCGCTTCCGCCTGTAGAGAGAGCTACCGTACTTTGCTTCCTTGAAAACCAAGACACTTTGTCCTACCTCAAGTAGTTGGCATTGTACAGGAGGTGCTCTTTTCTATCAACTGCATCCAGCTAGATCTACGTCTGAGTATCCAAGAAGAGTAAAGTCTCCCTTTTTAGGATACCAAAGGCCGATGCTTGAAGTTGAGGCAATGTATTTGATAATACGCTTTGCAGCACTTAAATGAGATTCTTTAGGGTCCGCTTGAAACGCACAAATGCAAACACTAAACAAAATGTCGGAGTCTAGAAGCAGTAAGATAAAGAAGTGAACCGATGATACTCATGTATAACTTTTGGTCGACTTTCTTTCCTCCTTCATCTTTGTCTATCTTCAAGGAACTTGACATTGGTATATCAGCCTTTTTGCAATTGTCCAGTCCAAACTTTTTGACAAGATCAATTGCATACTTTTCTTGATGAATAAAAGTTCCTTCCTTCAACTGCTTTACTTGAAGCCCGAGAAAAAATGTTAACTCACCCATCATGCTCATTTCAAATTCATCCTGCATAGTTCAACCTATCGTACCAAGCTCGAGGTGCTTGCTTTAAGCCATATAAGGTCTTTTTGAGTTTGAATACTGAGTCTGGTTTCCTTGGGTCTTCAAACCCTGGTGGTTGTTCCACATAGACTTCCTCATGGATGAATCCATTTAGGAAAGCACTTTTGACATCCATTTGGAATAGGCTGAATTTTTTATGACAAGCAAATGCAAGTAATAAACGAATTGCTTCCAACCTTGCTACTGGTTCGTAAGTCTCATCATAGTCTATCCCTTCTTCTTGCGTGTATCCCTTGGTCACGAGTCTTGCTTTTGTTTCTTATGACTTTTCCTTTCTCGTCCATCTTGTTCCTGAAAACCCATTTAGCTCCAACAATTGATTTACCTTTTGGTTTATGAGTCAATTCCCGGACATCATTTATTCTGAATTGTTCGAGTTCTTCTTGCATAGCTTCAATCCAGCTTTCATCAGATAAAGCTTCATCTATGCTTTTAGGTTCTATTTCAGAAATAAGAGCCACGGCACTAGACTCTTCGCGCCTTTTGGATCTTGTGCGGAATTCCTTCATTAATGTCGCCTATAATGAGATCTTTGGGATGACTTGACTTGTGCTTCTAGTTCTTGGTTGGCTTATCTGGTTGATGATCACTTCCTTCATTAGAATCTTCAACAATTATTTGATGCTGGTCTTCAGAAGACTGAGCTGCTTCTTGAGATTTAGACTTTGTAGAGTCTGGAGGAGGTTCAGATTCTTCAAGATGAGTCTGAATAGATTCATTTTGCATAGAGTCTTGAAATCTGACATTCATTGATTCCTCTACAGATTGAGTTTTCTTGTTGTAGACTCTGTAGGCTTTGCTTAAGGTTGAACATCCAAGGAAGATGCCTTCGTCTGATTTCTCTTCAAACTTACCAACTCGATCATTCGCATTTTTCAAAATAAAGCATTTACATCCAAACACATGAAAGTATGAAACAATCGGTTTCTTTCCTTTGAATAACTCATAGGGGGTTTTCTCCAAAATAGGTCTTAAAAAAACTCTATTGATAATATAACATGCAGTTGAAACTGCTTCAGCCAAAAAACGTGAAGATATATTACTTTCAATTAAAGAGTTCTAGCCATTTCTTGAAGCGATCTATTCTTTTCTTTCCACAACTCCATTTTGCTCGGAGTATATGGAGAGGATAACACATGCTGAAAACTAGATTCATCACAGAATTTTGTAAAATCTTGATTTTCAAATTCACCTCCATGATATGTTCTTATACTAGAGATGACATACAATTTTTCATTTTGAACCTTTTTAGCAAACTTTTCAAAATAAGAGAAGGTTTAGACGTACTTGCCAGGAAATATACCCAAGTAAATCGTGAATAGTCATCCACAATTACCAAGCAATATTTCTTACCTCAAATGCTCTGAGTTCTGGTTGGTCCAAAGAGATCCATATGCAGAAGCTGCAGTACACGGTTAGTGAAAACTTGATTTATTGGTTTAAAGGAATTTCTTACATGTTTTCCCAATATGCAAGGTGTGCATAGATCAGACTTTTGGTATGATAAATTGGGTAGACCGCGAACAAGCTTCTTTGATGAAATTTTGGCTATCTGCTTCATATTAACGTGCCCAAGCTTTCTGTGCCAAAGATTTGCTTCGTCTTGAATTGAGATCAGACATTGCGATTCATCTGGTTTCACATCCAAGAGGTAGATATTTCCATGTTTTCGGCCCATGAATGGCGAGTAGAATCTTTGCGATTCGAACATATTCCTTCTTAAAAGTTGATTTTGAAACCGGTATCACACAGTGGCCCGTACGAGTAGATTGTAGTTGAGTCATTCCACTAAAGAAACATTGCTTATTATGAGGTTTCCAATCTTCACAGTTCCAAATCCCACAATTTTTCCTTTACTATTTCCTCCAAATGAGACTTTTCCGCCATTCACTTGAAAAAGTTTTATGAAGCAATTTGAATCTCCTGTCATATGTCTTGAGCATCCACTATCCAGATACCATTTTACTTTTTTCTTGATAGTGACCTGCGTTTGAAAAAGAAACTCAAACTTTCTTTGGTACCCATCTTTTTTTGGGTCCATTCATGTTAGTATGATATGCGGTTTTTGCCCATACTTTATTGAGGTTTCCAAACCATAGGACATTCTTTTTCAAAATGATCTCTGACTATTGCACTTTGAACATCCGAGAGCATTGCGACCTATTGGTTTTTATAAAGATTCTTTTAAAATGATTTTTGTAGGCATCTCTTGAAGGTCTTTGCTTAATTCTTTCTTTCACTTTTGGAAAATCAATTAAGGAAAGGTTTCAGCGATCATTCAAACCCAGGCATTTATTGAAATTAGGTCTTTGAACGAGAAAGAATTTTTTTCGGTTTCTCTATAAGAACCTATAGAAAATATTTTAGAAATGTTTGAGATATCATTTTCAAGAATGCATTTTCTTTTGAAAGATTATCTTCACTTTCTCTAAGAGAAGAAACATTCGAGTCTAAACATTTTACCTTGTCTTTCAAAACGTTTTCCTGTTGTTTTAGAGCAGCATTTTATTTTTTGAGTTCGGAAATCTTTTTAAGAGAAGTTTTAAGACTAAAATGCAACTCATCAATGTATTTAGAAACTTTAATAGGGATTTTGAAGTTACTCACCTCAAATTCACTGTCTGAATCTGATTTTGTCTCGGAGTGTAAATCTGAATCCGATTGTGCCATTAGACATATGTTGGCATAATCATCATCACTTTCTTCACACTCTGTATCACTCCAGGTTTCTGCTTTGAGAGTCTTTCGATACTTTTCAGTTTTTCCTTTCTTCTTCCTCAGAAGCGGACAGTTGGGTCTAATGTGTCCCTTTTTCTTACATTCAAAGCAGACTACATCTTTGTTTGATTCATCATCCTCAACAGACTTAGTCTGTTACTTTTGAAAACTCTGTTTCTTTGGATTGAATCTTCTTCCTTTTCTGTTCAGCTTTCTGAATCTTCTAATCATGAGGGCAAGCTCCTCATCGTCCATATCATCTTCAGAATCTGTAACATCAGAGTCATCATTCAATTTTAATGCAATGGATTTCTTACCTTTAGGGTCTTCGTCTTCATTGATTTGTTCCACTTCATAATACTGGAGAGTTCCAACCAACTCATCAACAGATAGTGGCATGATTCTTTGGGTCTCTCTGATTGAAGTCTTTATGTGATTCCAATCCTTGGAGAGTCCACGATAGAGCTTGTTTACCTTCATGGGATCAGAAATTGGTTGACCTTGATTTTCAAGACCATTCGTAATATCTGTAAAACGACTAAACATGTTAGTTATAGATTCTCCTGGTTTCATTTTGAAGGCTTCGTATTGACCGATGAGAATGTTGATTCTCGTTTCTTTCACTCGATCTGTTCCTTCATAAGTAATATGTAATCTATCCCAGACTTCTTTCGCTATAACACAAGAAGATATTCTATTATATTCAGTAGGTGACAAAGCACAATATAAAGAAAAAATTGCTTTTGCATCAAGAGCTTGTCTCTTGATTATCTCTTCCTGAGTAATTTCACTAGACTCAACAGCTTCTTTTCCTCTCTCTGAGACAGATGCAGCTTTAGGAGTGATTCCTCTTTCTACGACATCCCATTCCAGAGGATCCTTTGATCTTAGGAATGCTTTCATCTTGTTCTTCCAGATGTTGTAATCATTTCCATCAAAGTAAGGTGGTCTAGTATAGCTTTGCCCTTCCACCAGCCCTGGAGCCAACATACTACCCATGGATCTTTAACTCTGAAGTAAAACACTTCAAACAAAGTGAGTACACGAGCTCTGATACCAATTGAGATAGCTAGTATAAACACCTAGAGGAGGGTGAATAGGTGTAAAAACAATTTCTCGAGATACGGAAGCGATACTAGGAAAACGATAGAAAGGGAATTCTCTTCTGGTTAACAAAATGAAATACGATCAAAGTAAAGCAAGGAGTAAGGAAGAGAAATTTGAACACAAGGTTTATAGTGGTTCGGCTTATTCCAAGCCTACGTCCACTCTTCCGCACTGACAGCCCACCGGCTGGATTTCACTATGAACAAAAGAGATGTTACAGCACAGCTTTTCCTTGATTTCACAGTGTAGATATTCTACCACACTTCCTCAAGGTTTCTCACAAATATAGACTCTCTTTTGCGTACAAGATTTCGCTCAAAGGAATTGACTAAACAACAAGGAGCTTCAGACTTTGGAATTCTTCTATCGCGCACCTCTCGAACAACTGAGAACGACTTCCTTATATACTCCTTTATGCCATCATACCCGTTGGCACTTACCAAAGGAATTCCTCCAATCTACCCGTTGGACGGAATCAATTAGGAAGATCATTCGAGCTATTAAAGGAGCATGTCGATAGCCATCAATCATGTTCGCCCATACAATCAGGATCTTGGTTTCCATAAATAGAACCTTCCAAGAATATTTTGTCAATCATCGGATCCTTAATCTTCGAATCAATCATGATCAAATAAAGGATTCCGTTATGTCATATCCAGCCAAGAGATCTTCTCCAGTCGATAATGTCACATCCTTAATGAAACATCCAGTTCTGGATAGCCTTTCTTCAACGGATTAAAAACTGTCAATGAGGATAGACTTTGAGCCTTGAGTCTGGCTGTCTAGAGGTCTTCAGACTTTAAATAGCAGAGTCTGCAAACCTTCAGACTAGACTGATGGAAACGTTTTGTCAGCTTCAAAACATTTCAAGAAGATTTCTCCAACAGTAAGGGCCATAGTATTGAACAAGCCTACAACTATGAGTCCTGAAGAGATAACCTTAAGTCTCGATGCTTTTAGAAACATGAAGATGTTGAGAATGCTGATTTTGCTTGAAGTGCATGTTCTTCGAAAGGTCTTGTCCGTCTCCCTTACAATATGTGATGGCTTAAATGGCCCAATGCCCATAAATGTCATGTCAAGCAATTAGAAGGCAAGGTTAGCACTTGTGATGATTTTTTTTTCTTTTGGTCGGTTCTACTCTACTTCTAGTGTCATGCCCCGATCCTCGAGCACGCACACATCCTTCTACTTGGTCAATTTTAGAATGCCATATTCCAAGACTATGTATCGCCAACCCTTTCATTTTTAATAGCACATGCGGAAGCAGTTATAAATCCCTAGATAATAAAACAGTAGGATAGAAAAGTAATGCCATATTTTTCATGTTGAAATCCACAACCATACTTTTATACAGGGCATAATTCAAAATACTTCACAAAACTATTCATGACTTTCTAGATTCACTCTATTCACATATAAACAAGGTTCACAAAAGAGGATGGGACCTTAGTCCTCATCCGGGTCGTACTCAGGATCATCCTGATCCTCTTCTGACTCTTCTTAATCAATTTCATTCTCTTCAAGCTCTTCGTCCTCTTTTGGTTCCTCCTCTACCGGCTCCTCCTCAGCATTTCCCCATTCCTTGTCCTCCTCTGGACCTTCCACTTCTTGTTCCATGATCTCACCTTCCTCAAAATTTTCATCCTCTACAGTGTATACAGTGAAGTCGACTCACTCCCAAGTGCAGGATCTCTAGCATCATCTACGCCTCCATCTTTGGGGTCTGCAGTCCCTTCACCAAAAGCTTTCTCCAGGACATAGTAAGGTATATCTTCCTTAGGGATGGGACCTATCATTCGCCCATTAAAATAGTAATGATACCAAGACCAATACTCATGGGGTACTAAGTCGTTCTGGCCGGCATCAACCCACACTGTCGACTCAATCAAAACATATTCTAACCCTTCTGGATGAGGATGAACATGGAAGTGAGTTTCTTTCTCAGAGATATCCATTGGAATGCCAAACTGTTCTGGAGGAGGGGGAGGTACCAGTGCTGCCATCTATGGGCCTAAAATGGTTATACAATAACCATTAAGACTACGTCTCAACAAGTTCTACCCTACTAAGACTTGATTAAGAAACCAATACACCACATGGTTGCCTAAGTACAACATGAATCAGAAGACTTACCTTGGCATCCGTCCCAACCTGCAATTTAAGGTTATACGCATATGCCTCATATATTTCATCAAACAATCAATCAATTCACGACAACCGGATCAAATCATTGATCAATCGACTTAGTCGATTACATGTCAGTCGGACCATTTCTATGTCATTTCCAATCACCAAATCACATGTACTTTCTTGGGCACCAATTTCGCCAAGGTGATGTATGTACTGGACAGCACTCGTGCGTTCTTTAAGGCGTCGTTTTCACTAGTAATATCATTAATCACCGAACCACGTATGTCCATAATGATGCATGTAGTAGACAACACTCGTGTGTTCTTTAAGACGCCGTTTTTACCAGTGATTTCCTTATCACCGAACCACGTATGTTTATACTGATGCAGGTAATAGACAGCACTCGTGTGTTCTTTAAGGCGTCGTTTTCACCAGCAATTTCCTTATTACCGAGCCACGTATGTTTATACCTTGTGCCTGATCGGTCTCAGCCAAGATAATTCCCAATTCACTCTCACGATTTTTTCCGCTTTACAACTCATCATAGCATTATAAATGCTAAATAATCATACTCGGCCATCTACCAATCAATCATTCAATTCCACTCAATTTCAATCAATTAACATATCACAATTAATTTAATTCCACGCAATGTAAAGCTCAAATAAATAAACGGACTACACCATGACAATCAGCATAAAATTCTGGTTGTCGGCTATCCTTGCCTAATTTCCGGAAAATAAATAAATAATTAAATAATTTTGAAAATTAATAAATAAATACTAAAAATCCAATTTAGGCCCATAATGCCTAATTGAAGCCCGATAAGGGTCGGAAAAAATCCCAAGATGCATTCAATAAATACTATAGGCAATTCTCTAGTTAAGTACACTAATCACCTAACTAATATGCAATACAATTAACTAATAATCACTAATCCATTCTAATCTAACCACCTAATCCTATTTAATTAACACTAATCAACACTTAAGCATAATTAGTCTACTAAGCAAGATTAGTGAGATTACTCACCGGAATTATACGCAAGTCGGATCAAACTGACGGGGATGACATGAGGGTCGTTTCTTCCCAAAGTGGGCCTTGGGTTTAGGGCCCGAAACACCTCAAAAGCGGACTCGGATCACTGCTGGAAACCCATTTTCCGGCTGCTATTCTTGGCTGATCGAAGCTGATCCGGTGGCTAAGATGGCGAGGCAAGGCTGGCGGAGGGTGAGCGGGACTCCGGTGAGGTCGAACGGTGGCTGGACGAAGGCCGACAGTGGCCAAACGGCTTCGGCTTGGCTGCTGAATGGTGACACACTTGGACGACGGCTAGAACGGCGTGAGGGAGGTGGACGGTAGCTCCGTGGCGGTGGCGCACGTGTGAACGGTGGAACGGCGGGCAGTGTGCGGCGGCGTGAACGGCGACAGCAGCTCCGGTTTCCCTCTTCAGCTGGCTTGCTCACACGGTTTGGAGGAAAGATAGAGATTTTCAGCAGATGGTGAGGGAGAGAGAGAGTGAGGGAGAGAAGAGATAGAGATGAGAGGGATGGGGGGCCCTTGGCTTGATTTTTTTCAAACTTGGTCTTCAAGTTTCATTCTTGGCCATGCACTCCTCCTTGGTTCACATTGAACCACCAACACACACCCCACAACCTCTCTTTTGGTCCATTTGGCTAGGGGGAAGGGGAAGCTACGAAATTGAAGTGGGGTGGCTTCAATTTGATTCAAGCCTCTCTTGATTCTCCTCGACCGGCTCTCACAAAATCAATTGATGTCTCATTTATCAAGTTGATAATTTTCCTCATCCAAGAATCCCTCATGCTTCTCAATTTTGCCATCAAAACTAATCCTCGGCTTGTTCCGCACGAAAACGACCAAGCGACGACTTTTTCCCAAAAAGTGTCAAGCATCAGAAAAATCTTCTGAGACTGAGTCGTAAGTCCTAGAATTTATTGTGACATGACAAAATCTTCAATTTCTGAAATTGGACTTGAATTGGCGGTTAATTTCTATCTAGCGCATTTTTAGCGTAACCTAGGCTACCGGATAGTTTTCAGAATTTTTTAAGGCAAATAACCCGTGGTCGATTTTCTTCGAACCACTATGAATCCACTCGACTCAGTGGCGACTCTCGATTGTCGTGGAAATCTCGAGGATTCAATTACGGACACAAGGTACTAAAACGACAGTAAAATCAAATTAGTGTTAGTCGACGATAATTTTCCAATTTAGTGGAGTCACCCACGATCGGCTACACATCTCAGTCGAACAGACCTATTTATGATCTAAATCGATTTTTAACTGTGCCGTAATGGCCCCTGAAGATAAGCACGGTTGAGAAGCCGATTCCTAATCGAATTCTCAAGTCTATTTGCTTTAAAGTCCTTAATAACTTCTCCAGCTAATCTAGTTATCTCGAGAGTGATCGGCTCTAAAAATAGCCCTATAGACGCGTCAATGAAATGCCCGATTAATTCAGTAGAAAATAAGTTGAAAAATTCGGGATGTCACACCTATTCTAACTCTCACTCTCAGACTTGTGCCCGTGGGAGTCGAAATCCACTCCTAAAACTAATTCGTCCCCATCCCAAACCCCCGAGAAGGTGGGGATTCGAACTTCCCACCTCTCCCTTCCATGTTGGAAGGGTGGCCACCGGGGTAAACTCTAATGGTTGCACTTGTGATGATTAGCCTTTCCCTTTTTATAACTACAAATATTTATGGAGTTTAATGATTGTACTTGTGTTTTTTTTTTTCTTTTTTTTTTGCAGCATTTTAGAAAGTTGAAGTACATTAATTTCAGTCAATGCAAGTCCCTATTTAGTGTTCCTGACCTTTCATCGGCTCCAAATCTAGAGAGCTTGTATCTTGATGGGTGCAGAAGCTTGGTGGAAGTTCACCAATCCGTCGCATATCTCAACAAGTTAAAATTTTTGTCACTACAGTTTTGCTCTAACCTTAGTATCTTTCCTCACATACTCAAGACAAAATCTCTTCAAGCCCTTGATCTCTTTGGTTGCTCTAAAATTGAGAAGTTCTCCGATATACCAAAAAAGATGGAACATCTAGAAGAGCTTGATCTAGGAAGGAAGGCTATTAAAGAACTCCCTGCATCTGTTGAAAATCTTCTTTTTGTGAAGAAAATAAATTTAAGAAAATGCAAAAAACTCACAACGCTCCCATCAAGTGTTTATAAGTGGCAAGATCTCAAGCAGCTGAATCTTGCAAGCTGCTCCAATTTTATCACGTTTCCAAAGAACTTGGAGGATTCAAATAATCCTAATGGCAATTCAGGATTCTGAAAATTAAAGTGGCTAGAACTTAATGGCTGCAATCTCTCGGAAGTAGAGTTCCTTCCGAGTTGTTCCAGTTTTCCCAAATTGAGGCGCCTAGATCTTTCCAAAAATAAGTTTACTCATTTGCTGACATGCATCAACAAATACAAATATTTGGAACACTTGTGCGTGGATAAGTGCAAGCAGATACAAAAGATTCCTAAGCTTCCGCCAAATGTGCATGTCCTTTCGGCAAATTGTTGCAAATCTCTACAAGAATTCCCAGATTTGTCGAGTCTCTCCTCTGACTACTGTTGGGTTAAGTTGTCATCATGTCGTAAATTATCCCGCAAAGGGGCAAATATGGCTCATGCATTATCGTTCAAGGTTGGTCTCTCTCTCTCTCTCTCGCACACTAACTTTGATTGCTTGATATACATGCCATTTGTATGACGGGCTCCCGAAGATGAGAAATGTTGACATTTGCCTAATTGGGAGAGAGACACCAGAATGGGTTTTTCACTGTAAAGACAGTTCCATATTTTTCACTATTTCCTGGGACTTGCACGACAAGTTCTTAGGACTAGCACTCTGTTTTGTTCTTGGTCCAGAGGGAGGAAAAGCAGTCAATGTTTTTTGTGAAGTCCGAATTCTTGTTAACGGCCAACTGGTGTGTGGCTTCGCAAGAGGCGTGCATTCAGTGGAATCCAATCATGTGTGGATGGGATATATCCCGCGCAATAAGCTGGGTATATCCAAGAAGCGTTTGCGATATGATTGCAGTGATTTCCAAGTTAAATTCGTACCAGAAACCGGAGCAAGATTGAAGAAGTGTGGATTCCATCCAATATGCGAGCAACAGGAGGATGATCTGACGACTGTGCTTCAACCCCATCAGCCAATTGAAACAAAGTGGCCTTTGGAGCAAAGAGACTCGGAGGAAGACAATTATATGGACACCGAGGAAGACAAAAGTTCAAGTGAAACAGATGATGAACTTCTCAAAGCAATCGACCAAGAAAAAGAAAAACAAGGACGTTTCAAAGCAGATAAGATCGGGCCTTTGGAGGAAAGAGACTGGGAGGAAGACAATTGGGCAGACACCGAGGAAGAAAGTTCAAGTGAAACAGATGATGAATTTATCAAAGCAATCGACCAAAAAAATGAATTACAAGAACTTTATGAAGCAGATAAGATCGACGATGACCTAGTAACATATGAATGCGTAGCTACAGGGCCATGTCGAAGTATTAAGACCTTGAAAAGGAAGCGATTCTTGAGGAAGAAAATTTGGGAAAACTGATTCCAATGCCTATTGCTTTTCCCTCTTTTTTTTTTTCGTCTCTACTGGAAGTTCTTGAATGTCTGCTCCTTCAATTCAAGTTCAGAATCATTGTGAAATACAGCTTTCACCTCATGCTACTGACATGGTTGAGGTTGAGGACCTTCCTTTTTCCCTTTCTTTCTTTTATGATTTGTGACACGGATTGCATTAATACAGAGTTAAGTGGATGCTTGTTGAATGGCCATGGTCTTACCAATTGCTCTGCGAAACTCATCACATAGACCTCTGTCACGTCTCTTCATCCAATTAATGATGCCAATACTTCATGCCCGATAATTCTGAGATAGTAAGTTTCGCTTAATCTAATGCGATCTTCATCTTTAGGGAAGTGCCATTTCATTGTGTCAAAAATCAAAAGGTCTGCACAGGGAAGACTAATTGATTCCTCTGTTTTTACTAGTGAGATTGCATTCCCTCCCACTTCCTTTTGACATTAATCAAACACATCACTTTAACATAGTTGTTACATCAAAATATCTTACCATGTCCGTGTTAATTCTCAAGCTTCGATAGCAGCTTTTTTTCGTTTTTTGGTCAGAACGACAGCAGCTTTAAGCAGCTGTTACTTTGTACACTGAAAGTACATTTTCATACAAATCTGAAGCAGCAATTTCACACTTTAATACCTCTAGTGAAATAGTTATTCTGTGCGACCAAACCAACATTGTCAGGATCTTCATACCAGTTCTCATATGATCTCTCCCATCTCTCTCTATTTCTTCAGCATTGCCCGGGATCCAATCATCTCCATTCCTGTCGAAACCGAAGAGCGAGAGAGATGCGGCTGATCACGAAATATAGCCATCGACTAGCATGAAGCGAATAGCATAATCCTGTAAGGGGAGTATATTGTATTCACAGGGCTGAAAAGTTTCTGATTTAATATTGCTGGTTGTTACATTAGCTTGTTCTTTTCTTGTTACAGATGTAATATTCCCGGATGATGTACACATCGTTGCTGGAGAATACACAAAAGTACATTTACATCCATAGCGTATTATCTTTTCATTCCTTAAAACCCAATCCTCCATCTAATTTCTCCTCATTTTCATCATAATTATTGGAAGGATTATCTTAGCGAGTGTCCTAAGCGCACTTTTTAAGCACCCAAATCAACGAAATCTTACCGTTTCTAATGCGCAGACCGTCCTTAAAATATGTTTGATTCCTTTTTACCATAACCCTCCCAGCCAGAAACTAAACAGGCATAGCCAAACCCAAAAGAAGAAAGGTTTTGACTGTTGACTCGAGTGGGAGCAATGAAATGGGATTGTCCGGTTAAAACTTAAAAGTTGCAATGCCAAGTCATCTCCACGTCAGATGCAAATCCGAACTCCTCTATCCTCTCAGACGACGTCGCATAAAAGCATCATCCTCACCACTCCCCGTCCCGACTCCCAATACAAGAAGACGACGTTGACTCATCACCCTCTCTCTCCCCCTCTCTCCCACCGACAAATCATGACTTCTTCAATGGCGCTGTTGATCGTCCGTCGCAACCTCCATGGTCGGCGAGGCTCTTCTCCTGTTCACCAGAGGCACGGCAGCAGCGGCGGCGGCAGCTGCGAGCGACGGGCCTCGGAGCCGAAGCCCATCAAGAAGACACTGGTGGCGAACCAAGGCGAGATAGCTCGCAGGATCAAGAGAATGGCGAGAAGGCTGGGGGTTTGGACCATCAATGTCTACAGCGATGCTGACGCCGGCGTTCTCCACGTCAGGTCCGCCAACGAGGCCGTCCACATCGGTCCCGCTCCGGCTTGCCTCAGTTACCTTAGTGGAGGGTCCATCATTGATGCCGCTCTTTGCGCCGGTGCTCAGGTGAGGGGTTGAGAACTAACTATCTGCTATTTGAAGTGCGTGTAATCGCCTTCGGAATGATCGTGTTCGTTAGAGCAGTGGTTGTCAGCCAGGAGTGAATGGAATGTTGGATATTTCAGTAGTTTTGAAATATTTATTAGAAATTATGATCGTCATGAAAGTCATCATTTTTGTAACGGCTTTTTCAACGGTCATATAACGGCTTTCTAATGGTTGTATAACGGTTGTCTAACGGTTTTATTAACTTTTGATTTATTACTTCATAAACTCTTCATTATTTTATAACGGTCATCTTTTTAATTACCAACTGATTTATGATGATCTCCTAACGGTTCTCTCTTTTCCTTGTTTAAATATAAATTAAACTTCAAACCACAATCTTAGTAGATACAATATGTTCTCACATATTTCATTTTCTTTTTGTTGGGTTATACACAAAAATTGTTCTGTTTCCTTCTAATATTCAGTGCGGAGTATAGAAAAAGGTCTGTTGTATCTTGGGAGAATAGCTGCCGAAGCCTTACGCACCAATTTTCGTACTCCGAGGGGCGAAATTATCCTTAAGGACAGTGTTTGCACGCCTCAGACATTTCATTTCATTTTCTAATCTTTTGTAATGTATTTCTAGTTATTATTATTTTATGTATCCTATTATTTTTTTTCTAACAATCTTAAGGATAATTCCCTTAGTGATTCTAAGGGCTTGCTTAATGGAGTCCGAGGTGTCCAATTTGATTCTCCTATCGAGGATATAGAAATGTGCTCATCTCGTTTAGAGGATTCTGAAGGTGTTGGTCGTTGAGACCAGCAGAAAAGCATCATACATCATCCTCGTATTTGGTCTTGTTGATGGTCTTCCACAGGGAAAGTAAAGAATGTGATATTGCTAGATAAATTTTCTTGACTGATGGAACAATTTACTCAGACTATGTTTTAGCACATGGCGATATTTGGTTGTGTAGTGACGGGCAACGCAATGTGCCTAATAATCTTGTCGAGCAAAAGTCTGATGGCTAATCTTGTGGTCCTTTAGACTTCATGCGGAAAAGCTTATTGCTATTTTGAATCATCAAGGGTGATAGTTGTCATTGGCTATCACACACCACTTCAACAAGTGAGTTCTAGCATGACAAGCTCTGAACATCTTCCCGGTGGTTTGTTATCAGGTGTGATGTATCCGCTTTAATTGAGCTGATTTTGACCATTACACCTTATTGTTAAACATGTACCCAATGTGAATTTTAGTTAGTGTTGTCTTGTTGATGTTTAGGAATAGTGACCCATTGCTTACTAGCGTTCGTCCATTTGAGTTTGATACTCTTGACTTTGATCAATACATATCCTCGTGCTGAAATGTGCTGGAATTAGAATTACACATGCTGGTTGTGATGTCCCTTCTCCTTTTTGGCCATGATATAGGTGGAATTTGATTTACTTTTGGTCATAAATGTTTACATGCCTTTGTGATATGATAGATTCTGAAATCACATTAATTCTTTGCTAAAGTAATTGGGGAATTGTGTTTTTAACATGCTTGAATTTGCTGAATGGACTTGGACTTGGTGGTTGCTTTGGTTCATCCGTAGATGAGATATATTGTATCTTGTTTTATATTATTTGAGACTTGTAAGGGTATTTTGTGAACATTTCCAGTGTGCTGGTTTGAGATGAATTCATGCTTTAATTCTGTATATAAAAACCTCGGTTGAAATGTATGTTGTGTGCTTGATGGAATTCTTGAACAATATCAGTATGTGTATATGTTTAAACTGGATCAGGATTCTCTCCGTTGCTCAATTCGTTCGTTCGTTTTAGTCATTTAAGCTTCACTCAGGCTTTGTTTTATTTTTTCTTCATGAATATGTGTGGATCTTAGTCTTGCTAGTGTGTTTTTTGTGGGGCCTCAGATGATTTGCTTTAGTGAGGAAATGCATATATTCATTTCTTTGGAGCAAAATATGAACATGAGAGAAAAAATTCATATAGTTTCTGGAATCGATTGTGAAATGGTGGTGACTAAATGTGGTATGAGCAAATGACAATATTGCATCACTAGTTAGGTGTGGTTTTCATGATGTTCTAAGCCATTGATATCAAATTTTTGTAAATCATGCACGTTCATTGTTATGATGGTGTTATCT
This sequence comes from Eucalyptus globulus, assembly GCA_014182545.1. NCBI lineage: Eukaryota > Viridiplantae > Streptophyta > Magnoliopsida > Myrtales > Myrtaceae > Eucalyptus > Eucalyptus globulus. The sequence continues at coordinate 15,581,920 of CM024724.1, read as the reverse complement.
ATTGGTTACTACTTGCTACACGCTAAAAGCCTAACACTCATGTTGCAAATGAAGAGGTTTTCTCTTACCCCATTTGAGCTCTGAGGAGAAGTTTAGGGTTTTTCCCAATATCATATGTGTTATAAATTTCTTATTTTCTATTGAGAAAATAATACATGAATTTGGAGATAACATATGTGACTGGCATTGTTTTGCTTTATTACACGAACATGAACATGCACATTTGTATGTTTGATGTGATGTTAACTATATTACTTGTTATGACATGGTGAATGTTTTTTTTTATTTTTATTTTTAATGATATGGGCTCTAGCCATTGGTTGTTCTACTCTTCATATTGATATTCTCCTTGTTAGGGATGCTCCAAGATTGATTTATAGTTTGACAATCTGATATGAAGACATGGCTAAAGGCTACATAATGATATAATAAATGACATTTTACATAGTGGATTTTCCATTGTATTATAAGAATACATTGATGTTAAGTGGATCTCGGATTCATATGAAACAAAATCCACTAATGAATATGTGTCCGCCTTGTGGAGGTGTCTTAACATAAAAAGCAATCGAATGAAATTGTGGGGGAAATGACAATCCTGCTTAACCAAAATTTGACTTGGTTGAAGTAGATGATTTGATGATATAATTATTGTAGTCATTTTTTAAGCCAATATTTTGACAAATGCAAAAGAATTGGAGGTAGACTCAGGCACTACTGAGCATATATGTTAAAAACATAATGCTTTATCTTCCTAACCTCTAGTAAGGAAGGAGAAGAAAATATTTATCTTGACGATTGGAGAACTACTCAAGTTCTTGGGAAGAAGAAAAATTTCTCAAACTCATTAAAATTGAGGTTGAGTAGTTGAGAAATTTCTTAGTGTATGTTCCTATGGAAATGAAACGACACTTTTGTCTAGACATTATGATTGCCAAAAGGCAATAGCTATTGCAAAGAATGAAACTTTCAATGGTAGAAAGAGACGTTTGGTTGAGATGTGATGTGGTAAAATAATTCCTTAAAAAAAGGGATTTTATATCGATTGATTAGGTGAAGTCAGAAATGGATTTTGGCCTTTGACTATACATCGAGGGGAATGGACAAGCCAACTGAAGAAAATCAACAGTGATCGTAACTCAACCTATGTGATTGGCGATCCCATGAATTAGGTTCATATGGGTAATAACAAATCATTTGTTGATCTAGTGCACTATTAAAAATTATTGTCCATCCTAAGGTGAAAATAGTGCAAAATTGCAAGGAAAAAGAGATTGAGCAAAGCTCTAAATGAAATTCCATAGCCATTATTGGTGGTGTATTAATCTGCAATATACACTTGATGGAATCACCTATATAAGTGTGGAGTGGGGCTGCTCCTATGAGAATTTTTGGTGAAAATCTCTAAAGCACTTATGAATAAAACCAAGCACGTGCATGGCCTATTAGCGCAAAACCACGTTGAACAACAAAGTTTGTGGGAGTGTAATGTGATTGGTGAAAATTATAATTCACAAAAACAAATTCTTGGTTTATAAAAGTTTCAAACTTCACCAATGATTTCGCGAATTATATTTCATTCTTTCTAGGGTTGGTTCATAGCCTAACAAGCACCAATTTCGATGCATTACTCTCTAATAACCCAGCATTATTCTATTTTTTTGTCAAAACTTTCTGAAATATGTGGAGGATTGTTGGATATTTCAGTAGTTTTGAAATATTTATTATAAATTATGATCATCATGAAAGTCATCATTTTTGTAACGGCTTTTTCAACAGTCATATAACGGCTTTCTAATGGTTGTATGACGGTTGTCTAACAGCTTTATAACTTTTGATTTATTACTTCATAAACTCTTCATTATTTTATAACGTTCATCTTTTTAATTACCAACTGATTTATGATGGTATCCTAGCGGCTCTCTCTTTTCCTTGTTTAAATATAAATTAAACTTCAAACCACAATCTTAGTAGATACAATATGTTCTCACATATTTCCTTTTCTTTTTGCTGGGTTATACACAAAAGTTGTTCTATTTCCTTCTAATATTCAGTGCGGAGTATAGAATAAGGTCTGTTGTATCTTAGAAGGACAGCCGCCGAAGCCTTACGCACTAATTTTCGTACTCCGATGGGCAGAATTATCCTTAAGGACAGTGTTTGCACGCCTCAGACATTTCATTTTATTTTCTAATCTTTTGTAATGTATTTCCAGTTATTATTATTTTATGTATCCTATTATTTTTTTTCTAACATGGAATTGGTGACGGTGGAGGAAATTTGTGAGATTGTGAGTCTCAAGTATTGGAGCTCATTAATTCCCATTTGTTCATTAAGGTTTCCTCCACGTTACTCGAAAAGCTAACATTTTAAATATGGAAGTACCTAGAAATAACTTAATATCGAATTAGAAAGTCCTTTGAATAAAGTAATCTGCTCAAAAGTTAAAAATAAAAATAATACGCAGTGATTTGGTTAATTCATCAACAATATCTTCTAATGATTATATGTATAACGAGTTTGATTAGGTGGTGCACATACGTGTGCTTGAGTGCAGAAGCCGTTTCGGTAGATGTGACTAACAGCAGTCAAGGTTCTACACTTGCTATTCCATCTTTCTTCGAAATATCTTGGGCAACTTCCACGAAAGTCAGATTGTATGATCAGCGTGTCCAGCAAAGCGGGTTGAATTACCAAGAATCTACTTCTGCATTTCAGTTCCTGATTCATCTTTCTTTCATTTCTTCCCACGATTTAGTCAAATAATTCACCCTAGAATTTGTTGGGGAGAACTCGGGTACAATAATTCATCATAAACCAAACGCAATCCAGGATCAATTTCTCCCTCGAAACTAAATCAATTGAAATTCTCTTAATTCCCAGCAACAACCAGCAATAAATAACCTCACAATAAGCAAATATAAAGATAAAATGATAAGTAGACAAAGCAAATAACGACATCAAAAATTTAATGTAGAAAACCCGATACGGGAAAAACCACGGACTGCCCAAAAATATCCACTAATCACCAAGAATAGTTGGATACACAAAGTATTCTCCTCTAGTCACACAGTAGAGACTCAACATCAACATTACAATCATTTTTTTTTCTCATCACAGAGGTAGATAAACAAGTTTGGAGCAAGAAAACCTTAACCATAACTGGAGAATTCAGAGACGGTTCTTGACAAACAAAAACCATCAACTTGTAGTCATCAGTCTCACGAACAACATATTGAAATTTGAGCCGATTCCGTCAATATTTGGCCTTCGAATAGGAGCCACAAAGTTGCAGCCCTCTTCTTTTCTTCTCTTCTCCCTTGCTTCGGCAGTTTTTTGTTCTCTCTCTTCTCTTCACTTTTTGGATGCACACTTGCACGACCACCACTTCCACTTCTTTTCGTTCGTTTTTTTTTAATGCTAGCTGGGTCCCACATGAAGGTGGACCCAGCCAATAAATCTCCCCCTCCATCTCATGTGGGAAGGTTAGTCATGCCCGCTTTTCTTCTACAAGTGTCAAGCTTCACCACAGGCAAGGCCTTGGTCATCATGTCGGACCTATTGTTATCGGTATGAACTTTCTCAAGTAGGAAAGCTTCTCTCAGATCCAATGATACTTCACATCAACATGCTTCGCTCTTGAATGCAATACCGGATTCTTGCTAAGATAAATAGCACTTATGCTATCGCAATATAGAACAAACTTCTCTTACTTCAAGCCCAACTCTTATAGGAATTTTTGCATCCACAAGAGTTCTTTACCTCATTCAATAATAGCGATATATTCTGCTTCAATTGTAAACAAAGCAGTACATTTTTGCAATCTCGATTGCCATGAAATAGCTCCCCCTATAAAGATTATTATATAACCCGATGTGGATTTTCGAGAATCAACATCACTAGCATAGTCTACATCCGAGTAGCCACTCAACTCAAGCTTTGCATTTCCATAACACAAGCAAAGTGTAGAAGTGCCTCTAAGATATCTCAAAATGCATTTAACAACAGTCCAATACTCCTTACTTGGATTAGAGAGAAATATACTCACAACACCAACTGTATAAGAAATATCGGGTTTTGTACAAACCATGGCGTACATCAAACTACTCATGGCTGATGCTTAAGGGATTTTCATCATCTCTCCATTTTCTTTCTCACTTAAAGGACACTTATTACTACTCAACTTGAAATGGCCTATAAGTGGAGTACTCATCGGTTTACATGTACTCATGTTAAATCTTTCAAACACCTTTTTAATATACTTTTCTTGAGATAACCACAGTTTCTTATTCTTCCTGTCACAAGTAATTCTCATGCCTAAGATTCGCTTAGCCAAGCCTAGGTCTTTCATTACAAAAGCTTTTCTCAACTCATTTTTCAAGCTCTTGATTTTCTTGGCATCATGCCCAACAATCAACATATCATCCACATAAAGTAGAAGAATAAGAAAATCATTATCTGAGAATATTTTCATAAAGACATAAGAATCAAAGTTTGTCTTACCGTATCCTTGTTCTTCCATGAATGATTTAAACTTCATATACTATTGCCTTGGCACTAGCTTGAGACCATATATGTTTTTCCTCAATTTACATGCAAGGTGCTCTCGCCTTCAATTTCAAAATCCTTCAGTTACTTCATATATATTTCTTCTTTTATGTCTCCATGAAGAAAACTGTTTTTACATCAAGTTGTTCAATTTCTAAATTCAAATTGGCGGCCAACCCAAGAACAACTCGAATAGAAGACATCTTTACAACCGGTGAAAAAATCTCTTCAAAGTCTATGCCCTTCTTTTGACGAAAGCCCTTAACAACAAGTCTAACCATGTATCATGGTTGCAAACTATTTTCTTCTATCTTCAACTTGTACACCCACTTATTTATGAGTGTTCTCCTACCCTTATGCAATTTTACCTATTCAAATGTGTGGTTCTTATGCAAAGATTTAAGCTCCTCTTGCATGGCTTCATGCCAATCATTCTTTTGTTTACATGATATAGCTTCTTCATAAATTTCTGGCTCTCCTGCATTAGTGAGTAATAATACTCATGCGACAAATATTTTTTAGAATGCCTATGCTCTCTTTCAGATCTTCTAACTTGAGATATGATAGATTGCTCTTGCTCAGCTATTTCACCTATCTCAGCTGAAGAATCAACATTATGTGAGGATTCACCATCTTTATGATTTCCATACACTTCTCCCCCATGATTTATATCAACATTATAAGGATTTTGGCTGAAACTAACTAAACGTTGAGCTATATTCTTTTATCTCTCCACCTTGTCAATGTTTTTAATAGTTTGATACTCATAAAACACCACATCTCGGCTTCTAATGACTTTCTTTGCAACTGGATCACATAACTTGTAGCCAAACTCTTCATGTCCATAACCTAAGAGGATACACTGTTTAGACTTGTCATCAAGCTTGGATCTTTCATCTCTTGGAACATGCACAAATGCCTGACAACCGAATACTTTTAGATGGCCGTAGGAAATATCTTTGCCACTCCAAACTCTTTGCGGAACATCCCCCTTAAGAGGAACCGATAGAGAAAGATTTATCAAGTCCACTGTTGTTCTCATTGCTTCACCCCAAAATGACTTAGGCAACTTCGCATGAAAAGCGTACACCAAATCCGATCATTAATTGTCCGATTTATTCTCTCTGCTACTCCATTATGTTGTGCTGCTTTTGAAATAGTCTTCTCAAGCTTAATATGTTCGTAAAATTCTAAACGCAAGTAAACGTGTCGAACAAGTAATACAATGATGAGAAAGAGTATCGTCCCACGGAGATCGATGATTAATAAACTAATTAAATACTAAAATAGATTAATTCTAAAATTTATCTAACAGATCAAAATATAATTTATAATAAATTAAAAATAAAATTTAGAGACTAAATGCAATAAATTGATCATATAAATATGTTAGAGTATTCGATTTCACCATAACCACTATATATAAATTGTTATGAATACAAGAACGATATCAAACATGTGATAACAGAATTTCCTAATCTATTTACTATCCTATCTCTAGGTATAGTAAACCTACTTAGTTTATTAATCCACTATATCCCTATGTGAATTAAAATAAATATAAGTATATTAAAAACTATGAATATTCCCAGTTTACAATGAGTTTTTTGGATTACCTTATCACCGAAAGCTACACAAATAACGCAGTATATCTCTATCCACGTTTAATTCATGGTTATATATTATAATGAGCAATTGCATATTATCACTTTTTGGTCTCAAACATGCACATCAGATCATTTAAGTGATGGCCAGTCACTCAAAAGCACTAAGTACAATAATATATAACTCAAATGAATGAAATCAATTGCAAAACATAAAACTCATGAAATTCACATCGTCATGGTTAGGCTACATCGTAGTCCTAATAAAAGAAAATTAGAACATAGTAGATGAAGAAATAAAAATATAAATTAAACTTAGCATTTTGAATCAAAAAACAAGAATTATATCATCACTTTTGTCTTCTCTTCAAAATACTTGAAAAACTCTTAGAACAATAAAAAAAAAAATGATCTAACAAAAACCTAGCTTCTCCCTTAGGCTTTCAATGTTCTCCTATTCATAGGATATATCCAAGATATCTATCTCCCAACGCTTGTAGATAACATTAGGGAAAAAAATCCAAGATTCCCTGATTTGATATCCATCTTCCACTGCTTTTTTATTTGAATTCCTGATTTTTGCCATTATTTTCCTTATCTTCTACATATCTCATTATTCTGCATAAACAAGGAAAATTCGAATAATCAGAAGGAAATCCAAATATTTTCTCATAGATATTACATTAGTTATTGCCTAAAATAGGTAAAAACTCTATTTTTATAGAGTTATCATAATACCATAATCCCTACAAAACTTTTAAATGGGCCTTCATATTCACCACTGTTGTCAGCCTAAACACATTTCAGCTTCTTCCCGGTTTCTCTTTCCACGTTGACGTGGAATTGCTTGAAAGCCACAAGTACTTGATCTTTAGATTTCAAAGCAATAGCTCATACTTTTCTATAACAGTCATCAATAAATGTCACAAAGTATAATGCACCTCTAACAATTTTAGCATTTATGCAACAAACATTAGTGTGAACTAAATCAAGTACATTTGATTTTGTGTGTGGAGAGGAACTATGAAATGAGAATCTATGTTGCTTACATGTAAGACAATGAGTGCATTCCTTTAGATTTTTATCTTTCAAAGGTAAAAGATTCTTTCTAACAAGAGTTTCAAGTCCTTTCTCACTAAGATGACCCAATCTCATATACCATAAATCAACCGAGGAATCCTCCACTGCATTTACCTCTTCTTTAATCAAGTCAGCTTGCATGGTATAGAGAGAACCTGTCTTCTTACCCTTTGCCACTACCATGGAACCTTTAGTCAACTTCCACCATCAAAGAAGGAATTGCAATAACCATCATCATCTAAGGCACCCGTGGATATCAAGTGAAGTCGAATATTCGAAACGTGTCTCACATTTTTCAAAAATAAATTACATCTGACATCAGTTTCCAAATAAACATCTCCCATGCCAATAACCATGGAAACACCACTATTTCTCATCCTAATACAACCAAAGTTGCCGCCACAATAAGAAGCAAAGTAATCACGCCGTGAGGTGACATGAAAAGAAGCCGCGGAATCAACAACCCACATAGAGTCTTGGCATGTAAGATTCACACATCCATCGTCACATGTGAACACAATATTGCCATCGGATGCAACCGCCATTATAGCTTGTTTCTCTTCTTTATTTCGATCTCCATTTCTATCATGGGATATATCTCTCTTTGGCAACCAACACTCTTTTGCATAATGTCCTATTTTGCCGCAATTATAACACTTCACACTCCTCCTCGGTCATGATTTCGACATTCCTCTTGACTTGCCTCGAGTATCATTTCTTTAAAACTTTCTTGAATGACTTCTTGCCATGTTTTCTATGACAAGAGCATCCGATGTAGAAACATAATTCAAGCATTTTCTTCTTGTTTCTTCATTGAATAAACTTTCTTTAACTATGCTCATAGAAAGCACATCAAAGGAAGCCGAGTTGTTTAAAGCCACAACCAAAATGTCCCAACTATTGGGAAGAGTACCAAGTAATAAGCATACTTACAATTCATCACCAAGATCAATCTCAAGATTTGTCAATTGATTTACAACATCTTGAAATTCACTCAAGTGTTCCGCCATATTACTCCCATCCTTTTATCTCAAATTCACAAGTCCCTTAACTAGAAGAACTTTATTTTGTGGAGTTTTTCTCTCATAGAGATCTTGTAATTTCCTCCACAAAGTGTCTGCCTTCGTTTCTTGAGCAACATGATAAAACACACTATCATCAATCCATTGTCGGATAAACCCAACCGTTTTCCGATTTATTCTCTCACATTCTTTGTCTTCCTTATCTCCTTTGACTTCATCACCCTCAATAGGATCAAACAAGTCTTTACAATATAATATGTCTTCCATTCAAGGCTTCCAAATAGAATAATTCGAGGCATTTAACTTAAACATGGTGCCGCTAGTTTCTTCCATTTAACACTAGAATTTCAACCTAGCTCTGATACCACTTTGTTGGAGAGAACTCGGGTACAATAATTCACCACGAGCCAAATGCAATCCAAGATCAATTTCTCTCTCGAAACTAAATCAACTGAAATTCTCTTAACCCTCAGCAACAACCAGTAATATATAACCTCACAATATGCAAATATAATACTGAAATGATAAGTAGACAAAGCAAATAATGACACCAATGATTTAACGTGGAAAACCCAATGCTGGAAAAACCACGGACCCCCCAAAAATATCCACTAATCACTAATAATAGTATGATATACAAAGTATTCTCCTCTAGTCACATAGTAGAGGCTCAACATCAATATTACAATCATCTTTTTGTCACCACATAAGTAAATAAATAAGTTTGGAGTAAGAAAACATTAACCGCAACTGGAGAATTCAGAGACGGTCCTCGACGAACAAAAACCATCAACTTGTAGCCCTCGGTCTTACAAACAACATACTGAAATTTGAGCTAATTTCGTTAATATTTGGCCTTCGAATCGGAACCACAAAATTGCAACCCTCTTCTTTTCTTCTCTTCTCCCTTGCTTCGACAATTTTTTTCTTTTCTCTCTTCTCTTCACTTTTTGGACGCACACTTGCACGACCATCACTTCAGCTTCTTTTTGTTCTTTTTTTTTTGTTCTTTTTTTTTGTTCTTTTTTCTTTTTGTTTAATGCTAGCTGGGCCCCACATGAAGGTGGACCCAGCCAACAGAATTGTCCTTTAGTGAGGGGTCATCTTCTCGCCTTCTTCCCTCTCATTTTCCCTCGCTCTTAACTTTTTTGAGTTTCTCAACCATCTTTTTCGTACCAGTTTGCATAGAGATTCCCTTACGGAAAGTCTATAGGGTGTTTCCTCATCCTTATCAAGAACAAATTAGAGGTCCTGCTTTATCTTTCGATCCCTCTTCCATCGACGCAAGCTCCACCTCGTCTAAAGTAAGTCTTCACACATCTTTTTGGGGCAAAAAGCCATCGTCTGTCACGCGTTTTCTTCAGTGCTCTTACTCCTTTTAAGCTTCAACATTCTCAAGATAAGGGATCCTTTAAGGGAAGATCCCTCATGCCTTCTTTCTAGCCTCATGAGATTGTGAGTGAGATCCAAAGGGATAGACCGATCATATTTCGTACTCCTTGAATTGAATCGAGCCAATAGAACATACCTTCTTGATCTGTCTTTCTTGTTTTTGTCCCCAAATTCCTGATATATGGCCTCTTCCAAAAAGAATTACCATGTGTTCGTGAGTTTCAGAGGCATGGATGTCTGCAACAACTTCCTCAGTCATCTCTACGCAGCTTTGGATCAGAATGGAATATTCACTTTTGTGGATAGTGAGGAGCTCGGGAAAGGAAAGCAAATATCGCCGTCGCTTATGAGGGCGATTGAGGAATCATGTGTCGCAATCATCATTTTCTCTTAAAACTATGCTTCCTCGCAGTGGTGTTTGGTCGAGTTGGTAAAGATCATGGAGTGCAAGGCACAGAAGGAGCTGGTTGTGTTGCCAGTATTTTACAAAGTGGAACCAAGAGAAGTTAGAGGGGGGAGAGAGGCTTATAAGAGAGCTATTGCTAAGCATGAGATCAAGTTCAGGAAGGATTCGGAGAAAGTGAAGAGATGGAAGAAGGCTCTCCTCAACACGGTAGCTTGTCTGGGTGTTATATCAGTGATGGGTAAGTAAATTGATGTGACACACTGCTTTGCCATTGTTAGCTAGTGATTTTTTGTTATATTTCAAACCGTATGCAATAGACTACCACTGAAAGCTTATTGATATTGTCAAGTTGGTCTTTTGAAATTCGATTGAAGATACAAAGCAGAGATATACTGAACAGCAGACTCAAAATTCGAATAACCAAAACTTCAAGCTAGCAAATTCTTTGAATTCGATTCTTGATGTGTGGATAATGAGAACTTTTTGTCTTCAATGAAAGTGTGGTTTAATAGTTCCTTAGTCATTATTGTCTTCAAGCACAAGTTCTTCTTAATTTTTCCCTTGGGCAGATGTTGGGCAGATTCACCAAATGTGTTAATTTCTTTTTCTCTTATTATTTGCTAACCTTGTTATGTTATTTTCCTCACGACGTTTGAGGTTGAATTCCTGCCACGTTGAAATGCTAAAGCATGTTTATCTTTCTTTTGGGTGCTCATCAGAAATGAAGCGGAGCTCATACAATGCATCATAAAGGATTTATCAATTCATCTAAAGCGAACACCCTTACATGTTGCTAAGTATCCAATCGGAATAGAGTCCCAAGTTAAAGAAGTGATATCATTGTCACAAGAAAAGTTGGATGGTGATGATGTTCTCATGATAGGTATATGGGGACCTGGAGGCATAGGGAAGCGACCATCACTAAAGCGATATATAATGCTATGGAAATACGGTTTCGGGGATCTATTTTTTTTTTTGGAGCAAGTTAGAGAAACTTCGAACCAAATCAACGGTCTAGTTGATTTGCAAGAAAAAATTCTATCTCGGATCTTATCTCCTAGACATCTACTGATGCTGTAGTGTCAATGAAGGAATTAGTTTGATAAGAGAAAGACTTTGTTGCAAGAAGGTTCTCCTAGTTCTTGATGATGTCGACCAGATTTGCGTCAACTGAATGCTTTATTTGGAGAAGGTAATTGGTTTGGTAAAAGGAAGTAGAATCTTTGTAACATCAAGGGATAAACATTTGCTAACTTCTCATGGCATAAATCTTGTGTATGAAGTTAAACCTTTAGACCATGATGAGGCACTAGACCTTTTTAATCAGCATGCATTTCCAAATTGCAACAAATCTAAAATAAGAAAGGATCTCATAGATAGAGCACTGCATTACGCTGGCGGCTTTCCATTAGCTCTCGAAGTGTTGGGCTCATTCTTTCATGGAAGAAACGAACCAGCATGGGAAAGTGAGCTGCGTAAACTTTCCCAGAGTCCTGACAAAGATATCAATCAAGTTTTGAAGATAACCTTCGATGGACTGGAGAATGACGAAAAAGAGATTTTCCTTGACATTGCTTGTTTTTTTAAGGGAAAAAGTATAGAATACATCAAAAAAGTTATCGACGGTTGTGGCTTTGAGACAACTATAGGAATAGAAATTCTCATTGAGAGGTCATTGATAAGAAAGGAGCATGGGACCTTGCAAATGCATGATTTGGTTCAATCGATGGGTCGGAATATTGTTAATCAAGAATGTCACGATGACCACAGGAACGCAGTAGATTATGGCTTTTACGAAGATGTGCGAGGATATTCTATGTGAAGACACGGTAAGAGTTATTTATGTAAACATTGTTATATCTCATTTTTATGATACTTTGATTTGGACAATATATGTAAATCTCAATGAAATTTTGCGTGAGAACTGAATTTTCTCTGTTATGGATAGGAAATGAATGCAATAAAGGCCATCGTATTGGAATTGCACACACCAAAAGTGAGAACTATGAATCCTGAAGAGATAACCATAAGTCCAAATGCTTTTGGAAACATGAAAATGTTGAGAATGCTCATTTTGATTGAAGTGCATATCTCATCGCAAGGTCCTGTTTGTCTCCCTAACAATCGAGATGGCTTGAATGGCCAAATGCCCCATTTCTAGAGTTTGGCTCACGGTCCCGAGAAGAAACTTGTTGGACTTGATATCCAGAAAAGTCATATCAGACAATTTTGACGGCAAACTTAAGGTTAGCGTTAGTGATAACTAGCTTTTCCCCTTTTATAACTAGAAATATTTTTCAAAAGCTTAATGATTGTATTGATATTTTTCTTTTCCATAATTTTAAATGGTTGAAGTACATCAATTTCAGTCAATGCAAGTCCACAGTTAGTGTTCCCGACCTTTCATCAATTCCAAATCTAGAGAACTTGAATCTTGATGGGTGCAGCTTGGTGGAGTTCACCAATCCATCACATGTCACCACAAGTTGAAATTTTTGTCACGACAGTTTTGCTCTAACCTCAGTAACTTTCCTCACACACTCCAGGCAAAATCTCTTCGAGCTCTCGATCTCTTTGGTTGCTCTAAACTCGAGAAGTTCTCTAATATACTGGAAAAAATGGAACATCTAGAAGAGCTTGATCTAGGTTGGACGGCTATTAAAAAACTACCTGCATCAGTTGAAAATCTTCTCTCTCTGAAGATGATAAATATAACAAAATGCAAAACACTCCCAATGCTCCCATCAAGTGTCTATAAGTTGCAAAATCTCGAGCATCTGAATCTTGGAGGCTGCTCCAATCTTGTCATGTTTCCAAAGAACTTGAAGGATTCAACCAATCTAATGGCAATCTGGGATTCGAAATTTATACCGGCTAGAACTTAGGGCTGCAATCTCTTAGAAGTGGAGTTCCTTGAGGGTTCTTCAGTTTTCCCAAATTGGGGCACATAAATCTTTCGGGAACAAGTTTACTCATCTACCGACATGCATCAATAAATACCACGATTTGGAACACTTGTATGTCGATAAATGCAAACAGCTACAAATGATTCCTCAGCTTCCGCCAAATATTCATGCCCTAAGGGCAGTTGGTTGCAGATCTCTACAAAATTCCAGATTTGTCGAGTCTCTCCTCCAACTGCCTTTGCGTTGACGTGTCATCATGTCGTGAATTATTCCGCAAAGGGGCAAGTACGGCTCATGTGTTATCGCGCAAGGTTAGAGACTCTCTCTCTCTCTCTCTCTCTCTCTCTCTCTCTCTCTCTCTCTCTCTCTCTCTCTCTAACTTTGAGTGCTTGATATGCGAACTATTTGTATGACAGGAGCTCCCGAAGATGAAATATGTTGACATTACCCTGATTGGGAGAGAGATGCCAGAATGGTTTCTCCACTGTAAAGAAAGTTCCATATCATTCATGGTTCCTGGGGACTTGAGTGACAAGTTCTTAGGGATAGCACTCTGTATTGTTCTTGGCCCGAAGGAAGGAAGAGCGGTAGATGCTGCATGTAAAGTCGATATTGATGGCCAACGGTGGTTTTTAGGGACAAGATGGTTTCTTTCAATGAAATCTGATAATGTGTGGATTCAATATTTCCCGCGCACCAGGCTACATATAGAAGGGAGCTTCAGCGAGAGATGATTGGAGCCATTTTCGAGGATTTGCCTCAGTGTATCAGAAGGAAGATTGATTAAGTGGGGGTTCCATCCAATAAACGAGCAAGAGGAGGATGATCTGAGGATCGTGCTGCAACACCATCAGCCGAATGGAAACAAATCGATCTTTGGAGGAAAGAGACTCAGAAGAAGACCATTGGAAAGACACCAAGGAAGAAGAAAGTTCAAGTGAAACAGATGCTGAATCTAACAAAAGAAAAGCTCTCTCAGCCAAATGAAACAAATTGCGCTTCGGAGGAAGAGACTCAAAGAAGACAATTGGATAGACACCGACGAAGAAGAAAGTTCAAGTGAAACAAATTTTGAATGTAACAAGAAAAGTACTTCGGAGATTTACACAGTTGCCGTTGTGTCACAGGAAGTGCCTGTCAGTTTCAACTCGTGGAAAAGAAGCTAATATTGGGGTCATCGTACGGACGAAAAGACATATAGAAAGCTCGTACAAATATATATATAGAAACTTCAAGTTAAACAGATGATGAATCTTGATTTATTTTGCTTTTTCCTTTTTTCCGTCCCTACTGGATGTTTTTGATTGTCTGCTCCTTCGATTCACATTCAGAATCATTGTGAAATACAGGTTTCTTATCATGCTACCGACATGGTTGAGGTTGAGGAGCTTTCTTTTCCCCTCTCTTTCTTTTGTGATTCGTGATGCGGAGTGCATTAATACAGAATTAAGTGGATGCTTGTTGAATGATCATGGTCTTCCAAGTTGCTTTGTGAAACTCATCACATAGACCTCACCTCTGTCAACTCTCTTCATCCAATCAATGATGCCAATCAAGCTCGATAATTTTGAGATGGTAAGTTTCGCTCAATCTAATGTGATCATCTTTTCGGAGGTGTCGATATGATTGTGTCAAAGATCAAAAGGTCCATGCAAGGGAAGACTAGTTGGTTCCTCCGTTGTTACTAGTCAGATTGCATTCCCTCACTTCCTTTTTAATATTAATCAGACATATCACTTTAACCTAATTGTCGCATTAAGTGTCTTACCATGTCCGTGTCGATTCTCAAGCGTCCGCAGCAACTTTATGCAGCCAATACCTCATACATTGAAAGGAAAATTCAAACTAATGCAAAGCAACAGTATCACCCGCCAATCTCTCTAGTGAAATATTGGCTATTCCGTACGACAAAACTAACGTTGCGAGGATCTTCATTCCAATTCACATCCGGTCACTCCCACCATTCTCTCTCTATCTCATCAACAACGCTTGCATCCAATAATCTTCATTCCTATCGAAACCGAAGAGCGTGAGAGAGAGGGAGAGAGAGAGATCACCAGATGGTCATGGAATATAGCCACCAATCGGCATGAAGCGAACTTGCACAATCCGGCAAGAGGGTCGGCGCAACTGGTCAGCGACAGTCGCCAGGGTGCAGCGACCACACTGGCCTCTCTCCAGCCTGTCGCCGACCCACCGCAACCTCGCCCGACCGACATCTAAGAATCTGGCCGAAGAAGAAGATGAACAGTGCATTGGGCCTTCCGAAAATGTTGAAAGCCCAAGGCAGCCTAGGACCTGCCTTGAGCTTTCAGCCTTACAAATGCCAGCTTTGCCATTAAGGGACTTCCAAAGTTTTCCCCAAACACCGTTATTTTGGCCCAAGGAGCTTTTGATGCCCAAAGTCCCTTGGAAAGCTTCTCCCAAATGCACCTGACATTGCATAAAAGCATCATCCTCACCACTCCCGTCCCGACTCCCAAGACAAGAAGACGACGTTGACTCATCACTCTCTCTCTCCCCCTCTCTCCCACCGACAAATCATGCCTTCTTCAATGGCGCCATTGATCGTCCGTCGCAACCTCCATGGCCTGCGAGGCTCTTCTCCCGTTCACCGAAGGCACAGCGGCGGCGGCTGCTGCGGCGACGGGCCTCGGAGCCGAAGCCCATCAAGAAGATATTGGTGGCAAACCGAGGCGAGATAGCTTGCAAGATCATGAGAACGGCGAGGAGGGTGGGGGTTTGGACCGTCGCCGTATTCAGTGACGCCGACGCCGGCACTCCACGTCAGGTCCACCGATGAG